>JAKWBJ010000513.1:0-600000 GCA_023159175.1 Wohlfahrtia magnifica
ACGGGCTATATCTCGGTCCACAAGGACTTTTGGGTCATGGGGTAAAAACTCGTGAATTCCTTGATGGAATACCTTTCCACCCAAATAGGTCCGATTCCCCCAGAATTTTACCTTTTACACGATTTTTCGAATAGTTAATGTGTCTATGGCCAAATATGGCCTTTTTCAACGGGCTATATCTCGGTCCACAAGGACTTTTGGGTCATGGGGTAAAAACTCGTGAATTCCTTGATGGAATACCTTTCCACCCAAATAGGTCCGATTCCCCCAGAATTTTATCTTTTACCCGATTTTTCGAATAGTTAATGTGTCTATGGCCAAATATGGTCTTTTTCAACGGGCTATATCTCGGTCCACAAGGACTTTTGGATCATGGGGTAAAAACTCGTGAATTCCTTGATGGAATACCTTTCCACCCAAATAGGTCCGATTCCCCCAGAATTTTATCTTTTACCCGATTTTTCGAATAGTTAATGTGTCTATGGCCAAATATGGCCTTTTTCAACGGGCTATATCTCGGTCCACAAGGACTTTTGGGTCATGGGGTAAAAACTCTTGAATTCCTTGATGGAATACCTTTCCACCCAAATAGGTCCGATTCCCCCAGAATTTTATCTTTTACCCGATTTTTCGAATAGTTAATGTGTCTATGGCCAAATATGGCGTTTTTCAACGGGGTATATCTCGGTCCACAAGGACTTTTGGGTCATGGGGTAAAAACTCGTGAATTCCTTGATGGAATACCTTTCCACCCAAATAGGTCCGATTCCCCCAGAATTTTATCTTTTACCCGATTTTTCGAATAGTTAATGTGTCTATGGCGAAATATGGCCTTTTTCAACGGGCTATATCTCGGTCCACAAGGACTTTTGGGTCATGGGGTAAAAACTCTTGAATTCCTTGATGGAATACCTTTCCACCCAAATAGGTCCGATTCCCCCAGAATTTTATCTTTTACCCGATTTTTCGAATAGTTAATGTGTCTATGGCCAAATATAGCCTTTTTCAACGGGGTATATCTCGGTCCACAAGGACTTTTTGGTCATGGGGTAAAAACTCGTGAATTCCTTGATGGAATACCTTTCCACCCAAATAGGTCCGATTCCCCCAGAATTTTATCTTTTACCCGATTTTTGGAATAGTTAATGTGTCTATGGCGAAATATGGGCTTTTTCAACGGGCTATATCTCGGTCCACAAGGACTTTTGGGTCATGGGGTAAAAACTCTTGAATTCCTTGATGGAATACCTTTCCACCCAAATAGGTCCGATTCCCCCAGAATTTTATCTTTTACCCGATTTTTCGAATAGTTAATGTGTCTATGTCCAAATATGGCCTCTTTCAACGGGGTATATCTCGGTCCACAAGGACTTTTGGGTCATGGGGTAAAAACTCGTGAATTCCTTGATGGAATACCTTTCCACCCAAATAGGTCCGATTCCCCCAGAATTTTATCTTTTACCTGATTTTTTTAAATTTATTTTATATTACTGTATGCTTTTATAAAACTCCAATTTGTACAATAACAATAAATATTTTACATTTTCTTTAGTAAATATTTTAGAATTTCTTCATACGCATTACTTTTTTTAGATTTTAATGTTTTTTAATTATCTTTCAAATTAAAATATAACACCTAAAAAAATGTGGCTTCGTAAAGTTAAATTCTTTTTTGCAAAGTTAAATTCTTTTATTTCTACTGTTATTGAAAAAAGAATATAACTTACGAAGCTAACTTCACACTTTTTCATGTTAAATAACAGTGACTGTTAAAATTACTAAAATGTTAAAAAAAGAATTTAACTTACGAAGCTATCTTCACACCCTTGACGAAACACCGACACTCTGGTAAGCCTTTCAAGGAGAAACATTTCCCGGTTTGTGGCAGTCAGCCCTGGTCACTGGCCATTGGAAAAACATGCCAGATATCTCGGAATAGCAGCAATACTGTGTTTAGAAATTGTTGTGAGGTTTAAAGTGAGGAATCGATGGTTCATCTATTGTGGAAATGCCTGGTTTCTTGAGTGAGCATGCTCAGCATACTGAGTGCTTCAAACCTTGCGGAGCTTATCAGCATGGCGGACACAGTCCACATTAGTATTGTGGAGTTTCTGAAAATTGCTGGCTGAATATAGTCGAGCGGATTATTCACTGTTTCTACTTTATCGACTGATATTGCAATGCTAAATGTGATACTTCCATCTCATACATACATATTGGGTATACAAGTTAATAATGTCGATTTTGTTGCTTGAAAAATGCATTTATTTCAAGAACAAAATGAATTGATACATTATTCAATGTATTGTCCGTCGTTAGTCCCTATTGTTTCCCATCTTTCTGATAGCATATGGATTTCCAAAAGAACTGCTCCGGTTTTGACGTAAAGAATGAATCAAGCCAATTTCTGTACCATGTTCTGAAGTGAAGCGTATTCCAATAAGGTCATTCTGCATCGATAGAAACAAATGATAGTCTGAAGGGGTAAGGTCTGGGCTATAAGACGGGTAAGCCAAAACTTGCCATTCACTGTTTTTCAAATAGTTTTTGACCGGTCTTGCAACATGTAGCCGAACGTTGTCATAACGGAAGATTATGGTCTCGTGTCTGATCGAATATTCTGGTTGTTCTTCGTTGATTGCTCTCTTCAAACGAACCAATTGAGTTCGGTACAGGTCCCCTGTGATCGTCTGACCAGATTTCAACAGTTCATGATACAAAACAGCCTTCTGATCTTGGTGTCATGGATATTCGGCTGCGGCGTTGATTTGGCTGGTTGGCTGGGCTTTACATATGACTTTTTGCGCTTGGTTTTATCGTAATGTATACATTTTTCATCACCAGTAAGAATATGATGCAATATGCCGACAGGCAAAATCACCTTTCAACGTCTCTGGCCTCAAATTACATGGCACCAAATTTGCATGCATTTGATTGAATCAAAACGCTTTGAAACGTAAACGCAATGATAATACAAGTTCTTCTTGCGTTTGACAACAATCTTCTTTGAGTAATGCTTCCAATTCCACATCTTAAAAATTTTTCAACTGACCAGTCCTCTCCTTGTCTTCTGTGTCGAAATCACCACTTTTGTATCGCGCAAACAATTGTTCACAAGTTTTTTGAGTTGTTGAATTTTGTCCGTAAGGTTATACCAACAAGCAATAACTTTCAGCAGCCATTTTCTTCAAATGAAATGAGGTTATCAGACTTCCCCGCAAAACATATTTTTTAGGCACAAAATTCGACATTATTAAAGCGATGTTTACCCTTCAAAATATCATATATGTTATTATTGACACAAACCATATGTGATAGTTATGCCATATGTTGTCCAAATCGGCACTATTAGCTTGTATACCAAATACATATGTATATAATGCCCGCAACATCCCAAGTGGAACAATCAGGACTTCTCTCAATCAATGGGCTACACCCGATTCTAATTTTAGACTCATTCAAAAGGTTTATAGCCGTTTTCGAACGTCAAATGCATTAGTTAGAGATGGTTTTCATAGCGTAATACTCATAATCAGTAGACAGCAATGTTATGAGATGATACTGCTGTCAAGAATTGTCAAATAGTTTGGCCTGGGATAGTACCGAGGACCACAACGCTGCTAAAGGTTCAATTACACGTGACTTAACATAACATCAAAACAGTAACCATAGTCGAGATAACCAAAATCAAATTGGTCTGCGATGACATTATGGTATGTCACCACTAATCCAAGACCTTGTTGACCATGAGGTTGCTTGGTTGCGTTGCAACTATAGCGTTATGCTAAGTCACGTCTAATTGAACCTTAATTAACTCGTCGTTTCGAGGATGATTTCCGAACCAACCAACCATGACTGCTTTTTGATAATTTCTTTCATTGAAACAGTTACACTTGTTTCGAACATATCGCCCTTTTACTTTCAAAGTGTTGGGAGTGGCGTTGTGGTAGAGTGCTCGCATACAACACAAGCGGCCTAGGTTCGAATCCCTTGTAAAAGATATAACGAAAGAATTCAATTGCGAGTTTCGAGTGTTTAAATAAGAATCAAAACCCCACTCCAGCTTTATTCTACCTCTGGTGACGATGACAAACACCACACGAATGATTAGGAGAAATCGCCATATCTATTACATTTAATCATTTACTTAGCTTGAAACTCAACTGATTAATGAAACTGAAACATGGCTTTAGATGCTTTGTGGAAAGCCATATACTGCCAAGAAGGGTAAGGAGAAAAGAAAAAACTAAGAGTCATAACTGAAAAACCATGACATGTTAAATTTTCGGATTTTCAGAAAATTTTGCGCTTGAAAACTTTAAGCTTCTCCTCTGAAAATTATATAAATGAACTTTATGTTCACTCTCAACGTAGACAGGTTGAAGTCCAAAATTCATAAACCTTTTTGTTTTGTTTTTGGTCCCAACACAATGCATTGCATTAGTAGGGTTTTTCTTCAGAGTAATCGTTGCGTAAATTAAAAAAAAAAACTACAACTAAAAAACATTAAAACAAAATATAAAAACCGTTCTATTTTTTAAACAAACCTCGTGTTACTTACGTGTGTGTAGCTCATAAGGAAGTCCAATTTTGAATTAAAAATTTTTTAATGTTTTTTTTTTATTTTTGCCAAATTTTTTTGTTCTTTCTTGTTGCCATAAAACAGTGCTTGTCTTGTACTTGAACTTGTCCACAAAGTTACATTTTAATTTAAAATGTTTTTTTAATCTTATTTCTTTCAACGTATTTTCGTATATTTTAATAGTTTTATGACCTCTAGTATCTTGTAAAAGAAATTGTTGAATATTTTTTTTTTGTTCCCCATGATATTCTACAGAATATGTTCTATTTTTTTATTTTTGCTTTTTTTGTGTTATTATTCATTCGTCTTTCTCTAAAATATTGTACTTGACATTGACAGACAGACTTCTTTCAAAATGTGATATTTTTTAAATATATTTTTTTATCATTCTTCTCGTAAATGTTTTTGTCAACAACAATGTAACATTACATTTTGACACGCATACTATTTAAGATGACATTTGTCAAAGAATTGTTGTTGTTGTTGTGCTGTTGTGATAGTTTTCGTAATACGAGCATGATAAAAGAAACCAAATCATTAGGGAAATTTGATAAAATGCCAAGGGAAGGAAATGCAATCGTCAATTGTCATTTCAAGCATTTCTTGGATTTTTTTTAAATTTTTTTCAAGGTTTTTGATGCACTAAATTGCCTCAAAAAAACTAAATAAATAATTATATAAAAAAATGAATTCTTATTTACAATAAACTTTTGTATTTTCAAACTTTGTAACGATTTAATAACATAGTAGTGGTCAGAAGTTGTCATTCTGTTTTTAAACTGTCAACACTCCTTATACCTTAAAGTTTCTGGCGCAAATTCAGGTGAAATTGTTTTTTTTTCAATAATGAAGTTCAGACAAATGCTCTTTATTAACGAATTTTTCCTTTTTGGGAAGACCCCTTGCTGAAGTTCGCCTTTGAACTAGACATTTTTTGCGTAAACCTTTTACAGCAACATAGGCGCAATTAAGATCTTTTTGTATCACAGACAAACTTTTTTTGTTATTGTGTGTCTTTCGCTGTCGAAATTCTTGTTCCACGTAATCCGCAGCTCACTATGGTATGTGTGGCATATCAGCGTAATACTTTCCGCACTTAACAACTTCCTCTCACTTGGCAGATTGGGAATAATCTATCTTTCTACACTAAGTTCCTGGAAGTCTTATTGCCTGTGACAACGTCATTTATTTCTGACCTTAAAAGTCCTTTTTTCAACAAAAATTTCGATGTCTTGTGTGTCGTAGTTTATTTTTTAGAACTTTTGAGGACGAATAATATTGAGGTAACAATTTTGCTGATTTAGTCTTCAAAAGTATAAAAGAGAACAAATTTGAGACTATTTGATAAAAATTTGAATCAAACTGATAGTATCCGATTAAAATGTAAAAAAATATATATACAATAGTTTTAAAAAATCTGCTGTTAAAGTACATCTACGTGAACAGTTTTGCAGAAATCAATGCAGTCAACTTCATCTTAGTCTTCTCAGCCGTATTCGCTTACTGGCCCGACTAGAATTGCATCACGTTGAACTGGTATAGCTTCGTAACTGTAGGAGCTCAGACTAAGTTATCTGAGTGCATGTCACTTCCATGATCTGGACAGTGGACAGGCATGTTTCACTGTCGAATTTGGCGCACGTGATGGACTTATTAACCATCTTGGGACTCTTCCATGTCTGACTTTTTGGTCTTTTTCATGGGTCTGTCCTCTAAAGAGTAGCACAATCGTTGAGAGGGCTTCTGAGTAAACTCGCGAATCGCTGACGACCAATGTAATCTATCCTAACCTGAGGTACATTATAGGTCCTAACTAAATATGATTTAAAAGAACCAAATATAGAAGGCTATGGAACTAAAAGAAACATAACCGCTGTAACGGTTATTATGAAAGAGAAGGGTTTGACTTACATTAGCTGAATTTACATTGCCATGGAGTCAACGTGGTATACTATACAAGTGAAGCCTGCACCCATAAAAAATTGTGCCAACGCTGATAAGACCCTGAGTTCGCTAATTGCATTGTGTCGCATATGGTAAACGAAAATTCAAATAAAATTTGCCAACAGAAATGCTGCAAGTGTTAGATGGATGCATTCTAGCATCTGACGCCGCGTTTTTGTTTCAACGCGTTCTACGCATTTCACATACATATTCTATGCGCTCTACGTTCTTTTGTATTAGAAATTATAAGCAATGCTTTTTACAAGAATATTTATTTATTTTTTTTTTTTTTTTTTGATCAACGTAACGAACCAAAATTAGTTCAGTCAAACAAAAGCGAACTGCCGCGTATAATGTTTACAAATGTAAAGGTACTTATTATATTATATTTGTCAAAGCAATCTAAGCTTTTGTGCTCTATAACTAACAACGTATAACTGCACTAATTTAAGTGTTTTGGCAAACGCGTAAAATACGGAACGGCATAAAACACGTTGACTGGACTTTTGCTTTACAAGTGACTTTGGCCATCAATCAAAGCAAAAAAAAAAAAAAAAAAATAATTCGTAAAATAAAGAAATATCGTTAAGAACCCAAAATAAAGTATATTCCATAATCCACTTAGTTTCTGGACATTAAATCCTCTGATTTTTGATTATTTCGGTAATCGGTAATCGGTAATCAGATTATTTGATTAATTCTTTGTCCCGATTACCTCAAAATTTGAATTTTTTTGATTATAAATTTTAATAATTTTCTAAGAAACAGCATTTATTAATATTAAAAAGCGCACAAATATTTTTTTAATAATTCAAGCCATTTTATTGAGCGGTAAAACAAGATTGATAAAGTAAAAATATATAAAACTACATAGTGGTAAAAAAATGAAATTTGACAGTTCAGTTGGTATAAATAGTAATAAAATACAGAGTTGTAGTCTATCGTCTTCGCTGTTCTAACAATTAATAACCTCCATTCAAATAAATTTTATTTTTTTATGAATATGAAGGTAAGAAATGAACAAATTATACGAGTTTTATAAAGAGGAAAGAAGAAAGAGAAATTATAAAATTATTAACGTAATCTGACATTATTTATGTTTTAAATATGCATTAATATACATATATGATAAAAATATTTTAATTTCTTTAATATTCTTTTTCTACGTATGTTTACTTTCTAATTTATAATGTTGATAACTTTTATATTTATATATATAGCAATTTGTGTTTAGTTTGTGTGTTTTTCTAACTACTATTGTTAACAATCAACTTTCGCCATCACTATTGGCTAAAATGAACCGCAAAAAATAAAAATAAAATAAAGCAAAGAATCATTTAATATGTAGAATAGGAAAACAAAATATTATTTGTTTTAAAATATGATTTTATTTTCGATGTTTCAAAGAATTTAATTAATATTTGCTACTCAAAGCAAATTTTTAATATATGATTTCATTATTACGATGACAGATTTAAAAACACAAAACAATCATTATGACAGACATTATCTCAACTGCAGGCGATAAATACGAGTATGATAAGTGTGTCATCTCGAATCACGAATGGGCAACGTCGTTATAAATGTCATAATAAAAATGAAAACAAATCATTTTGAAATATTAAGTTCGTTGGCACTCTATGATACACAACGAACTAAGAATGTACTATAATGAAAAAATCTATAAAATGTAGAACATTAAATGGAAGATGACAGAAATTTTTAATTTTTTTTACAATTTTTAGATGCAAGCGTCTTTAGTTGTTGTAAATTTGATAGCACTCGCTTTTGTTTTATTTTTGTAAATGCTTTCGTTATTTGTCTGTTGTTCTATGATGACAACTTAGCTGTTTCATAACGTGAATTACTTACATTTCTAATAAAACTAAAACCGCTTTTAAAAATTGTATTCAATTTTTGTTAAATAGGTCTAGTATTAGCTGACTAAAGCTACATAGACGTCATTGAGTGATTGCCTATCCAGCATAGACTGATGACATTCCATAGCTGAAAAAAAACTAGTTCAGAGATTGACCAGTTAAAGCAAGCTAATCAGCAGATAATCTAATTGACGAACCGGTATGTCACGTTTATGTCATTAAGTGTTGTCTTTGCTTTCAGTGAGTTCTTTAAACGACAAACCTTGGCTTTAAGTAGATTTCTTCCTTTGGTTCTGAATTGAATCTAGGAAAGACTTGGTGTAGAGTTGTATAGCAAACTATATCGCTAATGGTACAGCAGAGTGTTTAAAGAGTCCATAACCACTTAGTAAGAAGGTAGTACAACTTTCAGATAGATTAGCCAGCCCCAAACTGTAACCTAAATGTTACTTAAAGTTTGGCACTTCAAGGACATTGGGAAGTCTTATTCTCGTGTGTTAGAAGCAGAGTGCATAAATAAATAGGTCTATCATTAGACATTGTCTTCATTGGGAAAACCTCAGCTCGAGTTGTCGACAGGAGGCCTCAGGAGATCGCTAAAAATCGGTCTATTCCAAAGATCCTATAGTGCACGGGAAGCTCTGGTTATTGCTATTGGAGGAGGAGGAGAAATTGGTGCAACATCTTCTCTTTGACTGCTACGCTCTATGGGAACTTAGGCTAAGGACTGTCTCATGGATGCGTTACTGTCGAATTTGGTCAACTTCGCCTGAGGTACCATTTGGCATACGTGAGGAACTTATGGACTGTGCATTTACGTATAGCGGGCAACCTAACTTAACCTAAGTGTTCTATATAAAGGCTAATATATACATACATAAATGGCCTTTACACACCGTTTACCGGACTTCGGCCTGCTGCAGCACCTGCTTCTAGGCACTTCTTTTAAGTGCGCGCCTTTGTAAATTGGTCACACCCATCGCGGAAAGGGCTTCATCGGCCTGATCTCTCCAGCGTAGACAAGGGCATCCTCTACGCCGATGCCCACTGACTTCCACATCGAACACTCTTCTCGCTGGAGCATCTTCTTCCATCCGGATATGTCCTAACCAGCGTAGCCGCTGAATGTTAATTCGCTGAGCAACGTTCATGTCGTTATATATATAGCTCGTACAGCTCATGGTTAGTTCGAACGGAATTCATCGCCAAACCGCGAAGGACCAAAGATCTTACGTATAACTTTTCTCGCTAACACACCCGAGGCAACTACATCGGTGCGTGACAAAGTCCATGTTTTTGCTCCATAAAGAAGAACACGAAGGATGATAGACTTTTAACGTGTCAATTTCGTCACGCGAGAAATTGTCTATTGAGAACATAATAACACCTACTGGCAAGAGTGATTCTACGCTTGACCTGCAGGCTGATATCGTTGCAGTCGGTAATGGCAGTGCCAAGGTAGATGAATTCATTCATCACATCGTATGTATAGTTGTCAACCGTAACCTGGGAGCCAATACGCCGCACGTCTCTACTTGTCGACAACAGATACTTCGACTTGGCCTCTTTTACCGTTAGACCCATTTTGGCAGACTCTTTTTCGCAGCAGTGACAACTCCTTGTACGCCCAACGATATCAATATCGTCAGCGTATGTAAGGAGCTGAACACTTTTGTTAAAGATAGTGCTACTACGATGATCTATTCCTGCCTTCCGCAAAATGGCGCAATTTAAGAGGTCACACGATAAGGGGTCGTCTTGTACATCCTTAACAATCTAATTGAAAATAAGTTCGTATGATTTCTACTACAACAAGCAATCTACGGGCATCATATCTAGCGCCCGATTTGCAATTTCACGTTTATCTATAATCGTCAGGTTTTTTTCTTGCCTTATCATATGCGGAACTACATCTGATTGTAATTTCAGTGCTGATTGCTTTAGTCATTTCATTTCCCTTTAGACTCACTATTATGTTAGTTGTTTAAGGTCCTTGGTGTGACAAATTGTTAGCTTACTGAATGCACTAAAACTTTCGGCAAAATTCATGTCGTTTGTTTAGAATTGAGCCTGAAGATCAAAATTTTGTCTATAAATATTACGTGTTTCTCAAACACTACTTAATATTCTTACAGCTGGAATGTCGTATCAGCTGCTGAAGTTTAATAATTGCAAAAAATGTCATTGTTGTTTGGCCAACCTATGGTTTGACATTGACAAGTATTATTTTATCTTTTAAGTGTGGCGAGACTTAAGCTAATTTAACATATTTGTTAAAAAATATTTTTTATAAAATATATTTGCAACACGTGCAAATGTCATTTTAAATTTAAAAATATTTTTTTAACTCATTATACGGACGCATTTGTTCTATTTTAAGAGATTTTTAAAATAAACATTTTAATTCGCAAATGTTAAATTTTTATCGGCAGTGTATAAATTTATTATAAATATTTTTTTGTTTATTTTAATTTTTAATTATCTGGTTACACTGGTTTCATTTCTTAAAATTTAGAATGTTGGTGAATTTTTTATATGTATATTTTTTTTTTCTTTTTAAAAGCATCTTAATTGCAGTCAGCAACAGTATGACAATTATTCAATAGCTTTGCTACTCTGCTTATAGTAAGAACAACCCAACTTCTTAAAATTGCCATCAACCGCAGATTCAATCTCTTCACTTTTGCGATTTATTCTAAGTTTGGAAATAAAAATAAGTCCAAGGAGGTGTATGATGACAGAATTTGATTTTTAATTCATTGCTTTTGGCCATTCCAATAGTAAATATGTGAACTGGTGCATTGTTCGTTTTCGCCCCATAGTGTCTAATGCTCGTTCGTATAATAGGCGTTTTTTTTTTTTTTTTTTTTTTTTTTTTTTTTTTTTTTTGATTAATAATTAGTGTTTACAAATATTGTGGAGAAACTTTGTGTTTTGGGTTGAAAAGTTGAAAAACAATAGTTAACCACCTCTCCGATAACAGTTTTATTGCAAACATACGCTCTATTACTCTCACTGTTTTTTATTTTTTTTTTTTTTAGTTGAGTGCCTTTTTTTGCAACACTGTTTTGAGTGTTAATAATTTTGAATGAAATTATTAATGTTTATTCGATTTTTATTATTGTTTAAATATAATGTGATAATGGATGATTCATCTTATGCAAAAACAAAAACAAAAACATATCGATTGTTTTCTTTCTCAGTTTGTTTTATGTTTTTATGGCCAAGTCTACTTACTTTTTCACATATGTATTAGAAAATTAAAGAGTTGTAAGTTTACATATAAAGTGAATTAAATTGATTACCCTGGTTGATATACAAAATAAACACGTTACGTTAAAATTTAAAAAGCCTTTAATTTAAAATCCAATCAATTTTAAAACCAAATTTAGCTATAGACAGCAAAAAAAATTTTTTTTTTTTTAGCCAACAGTATGTTTATAGCGGATTTTTTTTTAACCACAAACCTTTAAAAATTAACTCATAATCCAATATGAGCGTCAAAGTAATAAATCGGGACCGTATATATAAACGACAATTAATTCAAAAAAAGACCTAAAAAAACCGTCAACAACACCAACGCATTAAAATCAAATACCACCATATTTAAATAAAATATTTTTTAATATTATTATTTTATTACTCTTGTGGTAGTATTTTTGGCAATCTTTTAACAAAAATATTTTTTAAAAATTATGAAATCATTGAAAAAAAAAAATAAATCGAAAATAAATAAATGAAATGAAAACATGAAATCATACAATTGAAAACATCAATCATATGTATTTGAAACCTTTAAAAGTTTAAGAAAAAACTTTATGTACGTAAGCCAACTAAAACCCAAAACCGGTAACATAAAAAGTTAAAAAAATAAGTTTTTTATACCCTACACAGCATAAGTTTTTGTAGTGAGCTTTGTAACACCTTGACATAGTGATCCTGGAGCTACTTTTAAATATAACCGTCAACTTGTAATAAATTTCTAAATCTGAAAGGGAATATCCCTACCCTCATATCTGTCTGTTTGTGTTTTTAAACTTTGAAATTCAAGTTTTAATTTTACGCAGATCGACATAAAAAATGTTTTGAAGGCCTATTTAAAGTACTTTTTGTCTTATTCTTAGTTATTTGAAAGAATACATATTTAAGGCTTTAAGGCATAACTAGTAGACTCGATCGGTATATGCATGGCTCATAGCTGGAATTATTATTTTTTTATTTCGAAAATTTGCAATATAAAAAATGTATTGAAATTCGTATAAAAGGCCGCTCCAACCTTCATTGGCATATAACTTATACCCATTCCACTAACCGGATGGGTTTAATTGGGTATTATATTGTATCTCAAAACCCTAGGTGATGTTTTATAAATATAATTTACGTTATGGGACTACAAATTAATTCGGTCCGTTTTTTAGCTCAAAAAATATAATGAAATAACAATTTTTTCAAATCACTGTTTACATCTTTTCCTCACCTCTGAGTCAATTTCAAAATCCAGTCTGAGAAAAAATTCTCGTTTTTAAAGCCGCTCTAACTTTGAAACCGATTTTATATGTCTTCAAAGGAAGTGATTCGGTGAAATCGAAAAACGTTTGCTTCCCTTAGACTTTTTGTTAAAAAACGGTGCATCCAGGGTTTTTTAGTCGTAGAACGAAGTATTTTTCGCCTTAAAGTGAATGTGTTCTATAACTCAAACAGGCTGTTATGGCGAAATACTGTATAAAGAAAGGCCATATAAAGAGGTATGATATTTGATTCGGATTTTTGCCAACCCTGGTATTGGATAGGAGAGAATGGAAGCCTCGTTAAATCAAAGCACACTTGCGCAGGCATAGCGGCTCGTTGTGATAACATATGTAGTTTCCCTAAGTTAGTCAGTAGAGTTCGGAGTAACCGATACTTATGATCAACCAGAGACACAACACAGAAGCACAATTCCCTAAATTAAGTAATAAACCAGCCCTACAGTTTAACGAACCTGGCTATCAACCTGATGTCATCGATCGAAGAAGAAGAATCCAGTGTGAAATGTCTAAGCCGAGTCAGAGACGGGCACTAGGAGATGAAATGGACCACACATTCCTTCTCTTCAACCGATTTATAACCTTGAGAAAAGTCATTCGCAGGCAAACGCAGCCATTACAAAATGACCTGTGAGAGTAGGCACAGCAGAGGAGATTCTCCGACGGCTTAGTTTAAAGAGTTGATTGGTACGCTTCCTATTCAATTTAGGCCAGGCAAGTCTACCAATGAAGCAATAATCCAGCCATAGGCCCAATCATCCCTATTAGGAATCAAAATATGGAATTTCCAGACCAGACGCTGTCCATATTACTCAATATCCGGGGTTCTGCAGATAGAATAAAAGAGTTCCCTGAGAGTATAATATGGCAGCATTACAGGTTGATTAGTCGTACCGCCACAAGCTTAGCATAACACGAAGGCCCTTTGTAGGGGTGGTATGCAACGCACCTGTGATCTGTAAGATCTCCTGACCTTATCAAGGAGTCTGATATTGCAATTTTATTGAGGGTGGGCTTTCCATCATATCTTGGGGTCGGGAATAAGGCCCAGATATTTGACTGTGGGACTTAAACAAACCTGGCCCGATATATAGCTTATTGGATTTATTTTTTCTTAGAACGCTCGTGTCTAAAAAATAGATTTTTTTTAAACTCAACTCGATAAATGTATGGCTTCAGGGTATGACTTGTAAATCTAATGAAGGGTATCATACAGTCGGTTTTAAACTATGCTAACATTCTCAACTCGTTTACTTTTTCTCTCTGTTATGGGTATGAAAGAAACAATTTTATAAATTTTTGTTGTTGCTATTTAACTGTTTTCAAAAAGAGGGGATTATGGCCCAATTAGGGAAATTTACCCGGTTGAAGTTGTTGTTGTTCTTTTGTTAACATAACGTACGAGTATGTATATTTCAAATTACACATCAAACTAATACTGGCATTTGATTTCGTTTTAAAAACATTTGCCAACTTTTTGCCAAAAAAAAAAAAGTTTTTTTTTTTTTTTTTTTTTTTTTTTTTTTTTTTTTTTTGTAAGCGAAATTATTTTAAAATATTATTCGTATTTATTTTTTTTTTTTTTTGCCTTTACGTCGTCTACCTGTACTAGTAAACGACGAAGACCAAACAACTTATAGCATATGTATGGTTGGTTGATTGTCTATCTAACATGTAAATTAATGACTGACCAACATTTTTTTTTTGCTCTGTGGTTTATAAAAGTTAATTTGTGATTATATAATATCATAAATAATCCAAAACAATTTCAATTAAATTCATGGTAATGCTCACATACACAAACTATTTCATTTTACCAAGACCAATAGTTTTTGTAGTGGGAAAATATTTGCGGTATTTTAATTGAATCAAGCGAAAGAGATAATATCTTATTTTAGCCGTAATTACCTTTTGAGTCTATTAATCTTTTAGTGATAATTTATTAAAATTGTTTTCAAATTTAAGCAAAAACTAATACAATTTTCTTTTATCATTTTTCGTGTATCGTTTTTATTTTTTTATATGTAAAATGCTGAGAAAACTCAGGTGGGATAACTTATATGTTTTTAAAGTAATTTAAACATTTTAAATTAATACTAATAAAAAATAAGAACGTGATTTAATGAAAATAAAAAAAAATACATGTAATTCTCTGTCAATCTGTAAGTATTTCTGATAGGAATTGTTTAGTATAGTCATGAGCTTCTTTTTTTTTAGCAATGCTGTCTTTATCTCCCCAACTGTAAAAAAAGTCGCTGTACTTTCATAGTTCTCTCCAGTTCTAGGAACATGAAATACTTAGCATTAGGGTGCAAGTAATAGACACGTAACTTTTACCTTTCTGGAGGTAATCACTATGAACAGCGCCGTAAGCATCTTAAAAAATTGTGTTTATGTTTTGTGGCCATCAGACCCACCTTAGCTTTCTTTGGATGCATGTTAACCCAAGAAAACCCACTACTCTAATTCTTTTTTTTTTACCTTTGGTGTGCTGTACCTTGTGACGAGCTGCATATATTCACGCAAAATATATTCATGCAAAATATAAATACTGAAAATACTGAGTTAATATCAATAAGCTTTGATTAATAAGCTTTGATAGGCAGTTAAGGAATTTTACGCAATTAATGCTTTAATTGAGCTCAATTTACCATACAAAACCACAATTTATAAATTGCCCAATTAGTAATTAATTGTACAATTAACTGAACAAAATTTAAAATAAAATCCTGTGTGAAGTATGTTCAGTGAGGAGTGACAGCTATATACAGTATGAAAAATTTATTTTCGTACAAATTTTCAAACAGGATTTTTTAAATAAAATAAATATCTAAAAATAATGTTTACCAAACGATGTTAAATAAAAAGGTGTTATTAGTTAAAAGAAATAGAAAACGGCACTTAAAGCATATTGTTTTATAGAAAAATATTAAATATAAATTAAAAAGTTATTTTAAAGTTGTATGAATACGGATTTCGCATAGTGTACAATGTCATATGACATAAAATATCAAAAAAAAAAAAAAAAAAAATATGTATTGAAGTTGAGTTTTTTCTTTAAATTTTACATTCTTTTAAACGCTTAAGTTTTATTAATTACAAATACCATATTTCAAATTCAGATATTTAAGCTTTTACGAACAAAATGTATCAGCATTTTCAGCTGTCAAATGCCAATTGGTTGACGTTAATTGCGCTATGTAAACGCCAAATAGAATGGCGCAATTTAAAAATTAATTGCCTCAAATAAAAGGTATGTTCGAACATGATATAACTCACTCACTTTTATTCAGCAATAATCGAGTTTTAGGGGAAGTTCCTAGACGGAACTCGGTAAACCATTAAGTTTTCACCAACATTTTTTAGGTTTGATTTCTTGATTTTTTAAAAAAATAAAGTTTTATCTGCAAATGAAGTTGACTTTTTCTAATTTCAATCAAGTTTTTTTGCTTACAATTGTTATTAAAAACAAATTATAAGACGCAGCTTGCTCAAAATTAGACAGTAGTCTAGTAATAACTACAACATTGCCTCGGGTGTGACATTGAAGGTTACAAAAATTCAAGTAAACATCGATCTGTAGCTTAAGCTACAATTCTTCATTTGTTTTTTCCCCTCTCATTAACGTGACCAGCCACTTTTGATTGCATCATGGTTCTTAGCATTAGAAAATCATTTTTGGTTTTCATCAAAACTATACATGACTACAATACTCGTTTTTACATTCAATTGATTTGCTAAAACTGATTAAAAGTAAAACGAAGAATATTGAACTTGAAATCCATTAAATTTTCGTATAAAGCCCTTCTTCATCTTCAAATCAAATATTCCCATTGAATAGCCTATTAGCACGCACAGAGCAAATTAAAACAAATGTTTGCCTTCAGAGATGAAACATAAAGAGGATGTATACGCGTGCACACAAACACACACTTAAACAATATTAAAGGCACATGCAACAACAAAAGCGTTTTATCACCACCATCTTGAAAATGAGAAAAAAGTTCTAAAATAAACCTTTTGAAAAATTTATGAGAACTTTATTAGAACTCTATTTCTTCTCTCTCTCTCTCTCTCTCTCTCTCTCTCTATCTCTTTCGCTAACTCCCTGTTTTCACAGAGATATAAATAATTTACACACGTTTTTGGTAAATATTTATTTGCAGTCTATTGATTTCGTAATGAAACTCATTCCCCCTTATGTTCTTACATCTGTCCAACACGCTATTTGTGGTTAGAAAGCAATAAATTTAGTTGATGGTTGCGTTTTTAGGTTTACCAAAGTATTTCTGGCATACATACGAAGTTGTTGCTATTGCTGCTACTGCACTGTTTAACATCCGCCCTGTTATATCTGTTAGGCCTAACCTGCGTAAACTCTCCACAGTCGTAAGAAAAAAAAAAACAAATGCATTAGATTTTATTCTTATCGATATGACCCTTAAGAGAGCTTTGTTTTTCAAATACGTTAAAGCATATGTATTTGTTTTTGTTTATGCTAAATTGAGCTTATGGTTCTTTCTTGCTTTTGGCTTAATTTTATCAGAGATGTGTATACTAATAAATATTTAATGAACTTAAAACCTCCCTTTCGTTATTTTGTTTATAGTTTTTCTTTCTATCATTTGTTTTAACATTTTTATTTGAAAAACATATCAATTGCTTTACTAACAAAGAGAGACGTGGTGTTAAAGAGCAAATACGTGTAAATAAGAGAATCACAATGCCGCAAATTAGGGTCATTGCATACAAACATGTGCATGTCTTCAACATAGTTATCATGTTCCAATAAAAATTTTTGAAATGTTTCGTTGGGTTTAAATTTTTAAATATTTAATATTATTATGCTTAAAAATACACATTCATATGTATTCACTCTGAGTACCAAAAGAATCTGTTTTGGAAATATTCAAAGCACCTCAAACTTATTAGGTTATGGGTAAAAAATCGGTTTTTCTGGCCTTCATGTACTTAGCTACATATTAACCGATTTCAAGTATTTAATATGGAAAAAGAGCAACAAACATATAGCCACGCTTTTTGTGTGATATTACGGGATATTTTAATTTCATATTTACATAAGATCCCTGGAGAGTTGGCATAAGATGTCGGGAATTGCTAATGAATCCCGGGTGTCTCTGGATGACATACGACGGTTACCTTTACTTGGATTCATGGGCATGAGTACATTGACGGTAAGTGCATGGCGGATGTACGTGAGCAGACGGATACCACTTTGGATTCGAACAGATTGATTCAAAACAACGGAGCACTTCTGAAGCAAATAGACCGCTGGTGCCATGGAAATTCGCTAAAAGACGATCAGACGATGAGGCAGGTCTGCTCAAATGATGGGAATTCTATATAATTATCTTTGCAGAAGTTTCCATAATGAAGAGTGCTTGTTAGAAGAGATTCTACGATAAGAACTACTTCTAACTTACGATCTGGACAAAATTTTTGCCTTCATTAGGGCGACTGAATGGCTAACTGTTGCCAGACAGGAGCTGCGAAGACCATAATGTGGTAATGGACACATGGTAATACAACGGGACCAACAATTTTAACCCAAGTGAGCTGATTGGAGCTGCCAGATTAACCTTACCTAACCAATGTATTGTTAAGAATAAAATGCTACTTTGCTTTTCAAATTCCTTTAGCAATTGACACAGTAATTATGTTTTTTTTAGTAAAGTAACTCATGAAAAATCTTTTTGTTTTATAACATTTGTTACTCTTATTGTCAAAAAGTACTATTATTATTATTAGTTTTTTTTTTTTTTGATACCGAACGAAAATCCCATATCCCCAGCACTGATGCTCTCACTTTTCTGAATTAAATAATCTCTTACTGTCTTGCTCTCTCTAATTTAGAAGATCTTTATCTCTTTTCAATTCCTAATTAACTGTTAGTAAAATTAACGGTAAGTACGTATTATTTATAAAGATCATTTTATTCATCACCAGCAAACACATACTCATCTGTTTATAAAAGCTAAACCATAAAGTTAAAAAAATAAAATAAAATAAAAACTGCATTAATTGGCCTTGAATTTGTTATTTTTTATTGTTTCCGTTTGTAAATAAAAATGTTAATTATAATTATGATAATGATGTTATACTTGTTGGTTGGTTGGCTGTATTATGTAGCATTATTAAAAATTGCTATTCAAACTTTATACATTTGTGTTAATAAATACGCAACAAATCAAAATATGCGTAAAACGTATACACGTACACTTAAACAATTTTTTTCTTTTATTCACTTTTATTTGTATAGTTTTTGTGTGTGTGTGTCTTCAGTTTACCATAGTTGTTGGTTGTTGCGCTGTTTTCAAATTTGCATACACCGCTTTGTAATAAATAGCTGTTTTGATTCTAGTTGGGGCAGAGAGAAGAGAGAAGAAAGTTTTGCATAAAATACAGAAGTGGTAAAATTAATAAGTATGCTAAGCTGTTATTTACTAATAAATAAATTACTTATTTCTCTGGCCATAACAACCCCATAATCGGATTTTCGTCTGCCTCCAGCATCTGCTTCGCGAAATCTTTCCTTAGTAGGTCACGCCAATCGATAACTGGGTTTTGGTAGACCTGTTCCTTCCAACGCAAACAAGGTCGGTCTCTACGCCGACGTCCACTGACTTCCGCATCAAACATTCGACTCGCTGCAACGTCCTTCTTCTTTATCCAATAAACATTACCAAGCCAACATAGCCGCAGGATGTTGATGCGCTGAGCAACGTCTACATCGTCGAGGAGCTTATACAGCCCATGGTTGGTTCTAATACCGAATTCGTCGCCAACCCGTCGCAGGACTAAAGAAATCCCTTTCGAACACTCCCGAAGCAGCTGCATCGGTACTGGACAGCGTCCATGTTTCAGCGCCAAAAGAAAACAGTGGGAGGATGAGAGTGTTAGTTTTGTTGTGCGAGAGAGGTTTCTATTACCCACTGCCCACTGAGGCTATAGTAGCACCTGTTCTACGCTAAATCTCCAGGCTAACATCAATTCCGCTAGTAATGATGGATCTAAGGTATACAAATTCCCTGACAACATCGAAAGTATTGTTGTCGGTCGTAACTTCGAAACCAATCCGCTGCGCGTACATTCTGGTCGAAAACAAATACTTCGTCCTGCTCTCGTTTACCGCCCGACTCAGTATAACAGATGACACTAAAATCCGCGTTGACAACTCGCTTAAATAAGTTATTAATATTAAATTGTTTTTTGTTGGTGACATTTAAATAAATTCTATTTCTTAATTAAATATGTTTTCACAATTGTTGAAATTTCGTTAAAGTAATTTTGGACTTTATGTACATGTACATGTTAAAGCGATGACAGTTTTAATAATAATAATAATAGAAGAGCATGTCAAAATGTCAAGCAAGACAATTGAAAATGTGACAAGAGATCCATTATTATTATTATTATATTAATCAGTGCACACGCATACAATTAAACCCATACAAAACCCTTAGCTAAACATAAATTAAAATCACCCACACAATTGCTTAAAACAAAACAACACGTACACTCTGGCAATAATGCACATTTAACCTTTATTGAGAGAAATTCCCTCTTTGTTTATTTAGGGAGGGGGAAGAATATCCTTTTATTCTCTCTTGCTTACAATAACAAAAAATGATTTTTAAATTTTAAGTTTTTGACTTACTAAAAATGTGTTAAAACTATTAAATGTTACACACACACACCCTTAGTTTTCTTATACTCCCTCTGTCTGTCTCTCTTTTTTTAAGAAAATAATGCTTAATATTGTTTTTAATATATTTCAACACCTTTTGCTGTTTTGTGTAGCATAATATCAGGGTTGTTAACATTGCTGAAGTCAATAACATGTTAAATTTCTTTAAAACAGCAATAGCAACAACTACAAAAACAAAACAAAAAGGATTTTTTGCAATTCTTTTTTTATACTAGTAATTTTGTCTGTGCGTGTTTAAGTGTTAATACATTTTATCTTTGTTGTTGTTTCTTTTGTGCCAGCATCATTGTCTTGATCTATTGGTTTTCTTTTGTCATGTGAAGCACCCTGTTGTGTTTTATTCTTTATTCTCTTTAAGCCTTAAAGTGTGCGTGTGGAAGTTTTGTCAATATCTATTAAGTTTTTGCCGTTAAATTGCTTTTTTATTTTTGCATTTTATTTCGGTTTAACACAAAATGAAAAGTAAAACGTATATTCTTTAGTGCCCCGGTTTTTTGTTATATATTGCCAAGAATGTTTCATTTATTTATTTTTTAATATTAATTATGCAAGAATGTCTTTTTTATTAAACCTCAAAAATAACCGTTAACTACAGTGGTGCAAAAGCTTAAGAACTTCCAACAATTGAAAAATATTCATATGTGGGTACTTTATATTCACCACTATAACCCCATTGTTGTCTATCTCTCTCTCTCTCTCCCACTTTGTTATGAAATAATATTTAAGCATTCACTTTTTTGTGCAAAAAAGAAAACACTCCCTCTCCCAATTTGTTACCATAACAAATATTTGCTCTACATTCATAAAAGTTCACTAAGCCCCGTTATTTATTATATGATAACAATAACGTTGACAATTCTTATGTCATTTTTAGTTATTGTTGCTTTCTTGGTAGTTGCGCTGTAATTCATTACATTGATTTTATGGAAATTGTTGGCACGTTTTACAATAACAAAAAACAACGTATAAACAAAACATACACATAAACACACTCACAAAAAGTGCTCCTCTTAAACGAACATTTCTGCGTTTTATTTTTGTATTTATGTGTGTTTACACACATATGATTTTGTTTGTTTTTATATAAATGTAAAGTAGGGAGTGTTACCAACTATCGCAGTCATAAATTTCTTATTCTGCCAACCATGTAACCACGTAAAATTGGCAGGTGCGCTGATTATTTTGCCTGTAGAAATTGAAAAAAAGTTTTTATATTTTGAATTTTTATCGGTTTGGCTTTTATCAATTGAAACCCTTCTATAGCCAAGCTATAGCTTCTCAAATGCTTATAATAATATTTCTTTATAAGAGAAGAGTGCAAATTTAAATGTTTTGTTTTTCTTTAGAAAAAGTAGAAGGAATAATTATAACAAAATAAATGGGAGTTTTATGTAAAATGATTATAGAATTTGTTTCAGAAGGGCCTTTCTTAAAGCGCTTTTTTTTCTTCAAATTTAAATAAAACAAAGTAATATATAGATCACCTACAATTTGTATTCACAACGCTTTCTTTGTACAAATGATAGCGAAAAATTAGATTAACCTGTCAAAGTTGATGTTAACAGCTTCAGCCATCTTTTTTCACTATTATTCTTTGATCGTTTACTACCACTCAAACTCCTCTCCTATTCATGAATCATACGACAATTACCATACTACCCGCTGATTTAGTCAGACTTTCCGTTATTTCTTAAATTGAATAGAAGAATGAAGTCATATTGATTTGAATACATTTCTGAAACATTTCAAGGTCACACAAAATATGTTTATTGGAAATACTTTGAGTTTCTATAAAGGTGTTTTATATAAGGACAACAGAAGATTTTTGTCTTTGTCTGCCGACTTACAAAGAAAATTTTTCTTTTATTTTTTTTTCGTAATAAATTTTCTTATATAATAATTATAAAACAAAAATTTTATAACAATTAAAATTCCTCGTTTGTTACGACGTCTTCTTCCTGCATCGAGAAATAATAAACAAAAAAAGTAAGAATCCCATTAATTTAATATTCTTGGGGAAATGAACCAAACAACCATTGGTGGCGGCAGTATTTTATAATCGCGTGTTTTTGCAATTATTTCGTTATATTTATTTGATATTTTTCACACAAAAAGCAGGCACACATTCTATCTTCCTTTTCAATATACTCGTCGTACTTGTACTTGTACTGGTACGTTAACAATTCAAATTATTAATTTATTACACACAAGATCAAAATTCAATGATTGTTTAATAAACTTAAAAAAAATACAAAAAGTTCTAAACATTTGTTATGATGGCAACGCGGCAGAAGCAGCTGCTTTTTTTGTAAGTGAAAAAATGTCGAAGAATCTACGTAATACATAAAATAATGAATGAATGAATGAATGAATGGAGAAGAAAAATCTTGCAAAGAATTTTAATCATCCCAATTTGTTTTTATTTTTTCATATTCATTCGTAGAAATGACGTCTTTATAAAACAAAAATAAAACATTTAAATGAATTAATTTATGACCTGATAGCTCTCTATACTCGTATGTTCCCCTTTTGCATAACAATTTCAAGTCCGAGTGTAAATAATAAAGTTATTTTCCATTGATTTTTTCCCTTTTATCCCTCCTCGATTAATTGAATAGCTTTTTTATAATAATATTATAATAAAAGTATTGGAAAATATTGAAAAAAGTGGATAAAATACTCGTAAATCCCAATTAAATAGAAAAAGTCTTTACAATTGAAAAACAAATACAAACGCCGCTTTTAAAGTGAAATTGAGTTTATTATGTAAAGATTTCTTTTAATTTCAAAAGCTTATTCATTTTTAATATTGTATTTGTTGTTTTAACATAATGACTCATTTGCCAAAATTCAAATTTATATGCTGATAAATTTTGGTGTTAAAATATAAACAAAATATTAATTTCCTACTCACAAGCGATTAATCAATCATATTATTATTTTTTGTTTTTTTTTCTGTTAAAATGCCTACTAGTGTGTGAAACTACACGTTTCTTTTAGCCGATTATTTAGTTCATCTTTTTGTGTTACTCGTATTATTACATCAAAATCATAATCAATTTTTTTTACATTGAAATGACGTTGCCAATCATTATTTGCATACTTTATGTTGACACTTTAACATATAAGCAAGCATGTGTGTGCATACAAAAAGAGTACCTGCCTATAAGTTGCGAGTGTGTGTATGTGTTGTGTGTCTTCTTTCTTGATGTGTTTTTAAAGAGAGCAAAACAATAACAGAAACAAACTCAAAACAATTGTATTGAACGTGTTAGGAATTTATAACGGTTTTTTGATACATAAAAAGAAAACCGTAAATAATGGGCTCGTTAGTGTATTTGAATTATTAGGGTGGTTCTCAAATAAGCAAACTAGTTTATGGTAATTTTTAGACTCTCTCAACTTAAAATTTCAAATTGATATGCGAACTCTTGGTGCAAACAAACAAAACAGTAACATCTTGTAATATAATTTTTTGGGCTTAACTCGTCTGTGATCCTAAAATTGTGGACCTTTGTTTCAACATAGAACCATAATTAGTTGACATTTATTTCCCTTACCTGGGTCATAATTATTAAAGTTTTTGCTACAAAAATATCGTAATTATTACTCAACTATGCTTATCCTGAATATGTTTCAACGATTTTAATACGCAAGAGATATTTTATGCGTCTTAGAAGTAGTGGTTTTAACACGGAGTTGTTCTCTGGTAACCAAGTTTAGCCAAAAAAGTTTAAAGAGGATGAATTGTAGGCATTACAGCATGGAGATTGTTGTCAAATTGAGAAATATATCGCAAAATCAGCAATTTTAGAAAGATTCAACCAAAAGCTACGCAATTGGGTAGCACACTAGTTGAAACCAAGAAACTTTGAAAGGCAAAAGACGAACATGGATGCCATAAACATTTTTGCATCAAACCTATACAGACTATGAAAAAATGGTTAAGACGAAACTTAGCGTAGCAAACGGTAAGAAATCTAAAAATCAAAGCTAAAGCCGAATGCTCTGTATTTGATGGGAACCAGAAGAGTCCCAACTATTATGAGCTAAAATCGAGCAAGACCATTACAGGGGACAAGCACCGAACGCAATCAAATAGCTTAAGCATTGGCAGCAAAACTCCCACAATATACAATGAGAGAAGTAACATTCTATTATTACAACACTAGTTTACATGTTGTTGGGGGTGGCGTGGTGTTTAATAAAGAGACTTTCATTACCCCCCCTAGACAACTCAATCTAAAAAATACAGAAGAAGCTCCTCGACCACCCTTTTTACCTTCGGCAATGATGACAAACTTCAGCCGGATGATCAGGAGAAAACGCCACCTACTGGGATAAAAAATTACACGGCTAAGTAAAGATAACCACCATCACTTAGCAAGGATCTTCACCACTACACAATCATATGGACGGGAGCTACAGTGGATTTATTTACCTACTTAGCTTGAAAAATCAACTTGATTAATGAAACTGAAACAAAGCACTCAATGCTTTGTGAAAAGCCAATATACTCCCTAGAGGAGTGACGAAGAAGAAAAAAACGTTCACTTGTTCATAACTATGCATTTAGAAAATAGTGGATGGAAAATTTTGGCTCATGCAGACCTTATTCTAACCGATTACATCTTGTTTCGATCGATGGAGAAAGCTCTTAACCTTGCTACGCTTCACTTCAGAAGTTGGTATTCGAAATTCGTTTAGAATTCTGGGACTGGGTTTTTCAAGGTTCACGCTTCTTAAAGGTTTAACTGATAATGTGGCAACGCATTATACTTATATTGTTTTTGATTTATTTTTCTTTTTAACTCTTTAAACATCTGTCTATTGACTTAACAACAATAACAAAAATATAGTTGAACACTTTGTCTTTGTTCTCAGCCAACAGATCCTTAGCTTTTTTGGTTGGTGTTATTGTTATATCTGCTGTTATTGTGCTATTAAGAATGACTAATAAAAGGAATATTTTTATTTCTCTCTAACAAAGGCTAATGATAAATATTTTAACCATAGTTAAGAATAAATTTTACATTTGTTTTTCTATTTTCTTTTTTTTACTTCCCGGACTGGCAGTGCAACGACAAAAATTCATGAGAATCAATAACAAAAAAAAAAAAAAAACTGTCATATACATATAAATAGCATAGCAAAGAGAAAAATGTCAGAGTGGAAAAAGAACAAAGGGAAAAGCTTAGCAGAACATATGTACATACATATTAAAAGTATGGGAATTAAGGGGAAAATTAACACAAAATGTTAAAAACTAAAGGGGAGTAGAGAAAGAGAGAGGAAATATGTATTTTTTTATGCTTTACATACTCTATTTACATGCTTGTAATTTTCTTTTTAAATGACTCAGTATCATTATTTGTGGCCCGTTTTATATTAGAAGAGTTAGCTTAGGAGACCAATAATAATGATAATCTATGTTGATGAAGGTTTCGTTATCATTGTTTTTACGATGAGAGAACATTTTTTTAAGCGGAAATATTAAAAACAAAATTCCTTTTCTTTTTCTATACGCCAAAAGGGCAACAAAAAAAATAACGATGCACACATATAACATACTTATGTATTGCATATGTTTAATACTCGAACATGTTTTTTCTTATTCTCTTTTTGTTCAAGTGTTTGTGTTAATAATTTCTCATTCAGTGTTTAACTGTAATAATATGGTTCTTAGGAAAAAGAAAGAACAAAAACAACAACCATTGAAAACTTTAATGCTTGAGTGCTTTAATTTATGTTTATTTTTAAGTAAAAAGTATATGATAGAGTGTTTTGGTTAAAGGGAGGGAGAGGGTTAAATCAAAACTTAATGATTTTATAATGGATCATTAGATTAAGGGAATTTATAATTTCCTTTTAAGAGCAGCTTAAGAAAAAATAAAAATAAACAAAGGCAAAAGAAAAAATTCTTTAACAGTATCATCATGATCATATTGTTGTTTTGTATGAAATAAAAAAACAATAATAACAACAACAACAACAACAACAACGGAGTTGTAGAGCGAGTTTCAATTTAAAAATGGTTCACATAAAAATCACGTTTTTTTTATTCAAACAAAAAACAATAACAATTTAATTTGCTTTTAAACTAAAAAAGGTTTATTTACCTTTTATTTTTTCTACATATTTTGTTTATATGTAGGCATGTACGTATGTAAAATAATTAACAACATTATCAAGAGTTATATTTATTATTAATTTGTTTTCTCTTGTCGGCTCTTTTATTTTTTTTTGGCTTTTTTAAATAAGGAAATTTTTTTCGGGAAAGCATAATCAGTTGGTTATTCATTGAAAACAACATAAGTTTCGCAACATGCTTACAAACAACAAATGTTTATATCAACATGTAACTAGGGCATGGGCTTGTTGCTAAAATGTTTTTATTGTAATTTAAGTACTAGGTATTTTTCTTCTTTGTTAGCAAAAATTTATGAAATAAATAAAAGTAAAGAAAAATAAAATTATATCTTACTTACTAATAAGCATATGACGATTCTTATAACTGACATAAAATCTGACTTTTGTAAAAAAAATTAGTGATTGGTTGTAAGACCTAGAATAACATGCATTAATTTATATGGATATTTTAGTCCATCTAAGTACGTGAAATAAGAACATTGTTCTCTGAAATCGAGGATTTGTGAATGCTATGCTGGTGTTTTGCAGAAACAACGAGATTAGCAAAACCTTTGAAGTGATAACACACATCGCTGTATCATTAAACATAACCACAAAGTTATATGCTTTTTAATATTCTGTTGATTTGATGATTTCTCCAAATGTGAACTTACGAGGGTTCTAGCTGGCAGAATGGCTAAAAAAACAAAATTATTGCGTTTCTTTTTTCTTTTATTAAAAGAACTTATTTAAGTTAAAAATATTCTTTTCAATATTGTATTCTGTTAGTCATCACCGTCGTGGCAATTCTATTGTTACAAAAATACACAAATTCCTTCGCTTCAGGCCAATTTTTAAACTTAACACACTTCAAAATAAAAACTTGTACAGAAGAATACAAAAAAAAAATCGAAACAAAAAGATTTTAAAAGATTTCGAAATGCATAAAGAAACAACCTTAAAAATATAAATAAAAGAAACCACCATAAAAAATCTTAGAGGAGGCCTTTACATCCTGTGTGATGAGCCAGTCACAGTCATTCAGTGATTATTCTTTTATTTTTGTTTTTGTTGATGTTGACCATTAATCTTGATTTCTAAAGCAGATACCACAGAAGAAAAATCTTAGCATTTGAGGTATTTTTTTTTTACGAATGTGCTTAATTTTCAAGGTCGTTTTAAATATCTTGAACGTTTTAAAACTTCATTTTGATCTTAAAAAAAGAGCTGAAAATCGTACACAAATTTACCTTCAAAGATGATCTTTTGTTAGCAAAAAAGAAAAATTACTTTTTTAAGATGAGTGTTACAAGTCAAAGAATCTTAAAATAGCTCTATGCCACAAGCGATGGAAGTAAATTAATTAAGAAAATATATTAAAATCTATAAAAACTACATAAGTTATGTACTAAATTACCCGCTTGTATTAATGAAAAAGCCTGCAGCAGAGTACAGTCAAGACAGACTATATACAAAAATTAAATCGTAGGAAATTAAATATTTTATTATATTAAAAAAAATCGGGACTACATGCACGCCATTA
Organism: Wohlfahrtia magnifica; assembly: GCA_023159175.1. Lineage (NCBI taxonomy): Eukaryota > Metazoa > Arthropoda > Insecta > Diptera > Sarcophagidae > Wohlfahrtia > Wohlfahrtia magnifica. The sequence continues at coordinate 28,334 of JAKWBJ010000513.1, forward strand.
CATACGTGCGGTTTTGTGCTCTTCTTCAGAGCATTTCAATGGGCACGTTTACCGAATTATACAAAACCCAATTTAAAGAACGTCGAAGTTTAATTTTTTTCGTCGAAAAACATAACATTGCTTCACCCAGTTAACCACTGCATGTGCTTTGGACGTAGTTTAAGATGGGTTATTTGCGAACCGGTTTAACACTGGGTTTCTCACTGATTTTTTTCATTTTGTACTGTAAGAAATACTGTTTTTTTCTATACCAACCTTTTTAGTACTTATGAATTTGTTGCGGTACTCAAAAAGTTAATTTTTATCTCAATTCTTAATTTTTGTTCTATCGGTTTAAATTTGAACCAGCGGTTATTTCGAATCTGGCAATACTTATGTCATTCTATTCTGTCACAAATTTTAGTATATTAACTCCACTGAACGAAATAAATCGATTCGAGTTTGAGCCACGTTGGGATTTACTGGAAATTTATTTCCAAAACAAATATAATTGGTTGGAAATATCAAAAAAAAAAAAAAACTTAAAAAATCATCTTTTCGGATGAAGCTCATTTTGATCTTGGTGGCTACGTTAATAAGCAAAATTGTTGTATTGGGGGCTCAGAAAATCCACGCGTAATCTTACAGAAGCCAATACAGCCAATATGAGTTTGACTGTTTGGTGCGGCTTGTGTAGCGGGGGCATTATTGACCAATATTTCTTTGAAAATGAGGAACCATTACGGTCACTGGAGAAGACACCTATTGAACCATGATAACCGATTTTTTTGTGCCCGCTCTTCATGGTATTGATGTGAACAATGTTTGATTTCAACAGGATGGTGCAACTTGCCACATATCTCATGCCACAATTCATTTATTGCGTCAAACGTTTGATGGCCATTTAATTAGCTGAAATGGTGATGTCAGTCGGCCGTCAAGAAGCTGCGATTTGACATCGTTAGACAAACCAGAGACAATTTAACATTGAGGGCCAACATTCGTGATGCCATTGCCGAGATACGATCCCATACACTCGAAAAGTTCTCGAAGATTGGTCCGATAGAATGGGGTACTGTGAGGCCAGCCGCGACAGCCATATGAATGAAATAATATTTCATTTTTAACCGGAATAATTGTATTTCACAAAAAAAAAAAAAAAAAAAAAAATTGACAAAATTTCAAACCATTTTTGTTTTATTGCATTTTTAAATTCCAACTTTTAAATAACCCACCCTATATTACTTCATAATAAAATGGTACTTTTTTAAAATGTAGTACCATTTAAGGAGTAAGTTTTTTTCTTGCAATATTACGAGATCTGAGTAAAATATCATTTTAATAATAATTGAAATAACATTAGGATTAAAGAAAAGTACCATTAGCAGAAAAATTTACTATTGGGCATAAAATAATATCAAAAAAGAATCAAAATGTACTTTTGCCCATGGTTACAATTATGTAAATTAGATATCAATTAAAAGGTGGGAAAAGATAAAGAAAACGTACGTTTTTGACAGTAAAACTACTAAATTCTTTAAATGAAATGAAGTGGTAAATGAAACAGGATCTTTATTGATGTAATGCAAGTGTTTCTGTGTTAAAAAATAAATATTCTTATAACAAGTTCACAACACGTCATTTTTTTTTTTTTTTTTTTTTTTTTTTTGTAATACGCTTTCGCATTCATAGTTAATCACACATAATTCTCCATACAAATTTGTAGGAGCGAAGCACCTCAATTATAAGTAATACAGTTTCAATTACCATGTAGTTTACTTAAAAATCAATGTGATCTCTAATGTTTTTATCTGGTATTTATCTACGCTATATTTTTTATCTAGTTTCTTAACCTTTTTTCATCTTTAAGACACAATTTACCAGCAAATAACAAAGCAATAAATGAAAATGACAAGAGAAAGAAGAACCATCAAAATGAATTAGAAAGGTGTCATGTGAAGAGGTTGGTTCGAATTAGTAATTCAAACAGCGCACAAAGTAATTTGATATTTCTTGTGAACATGGCACAGAATTCTCTGGCACTCAGCTAGTGAATACATAATTCGAATAAATAAAATGATTTTTGAAGATTTTTCAACAATCATTTTCTCCACTTATTCAACCAGTTGCTGTTTTCATTCTCTTAGGCTTCTTGTAACACTTGGCATAATTTTGTTTAATTAAGTATCTTGGCTATCCTGAACATATACTGTGAATTTAGTCTTAATTTTAGTCTTTTAAAATTCTATCGAAGGGTTAGATTACCAGCAATTTTTCGAGGTTTCAACCTTGACGGTTATTCTCGAAATAAATTTCTTATGATGTAGTAGATTTAAATATGTATGTAAGGGGTGTTTTTTTTATAGAGTTATAGAACTTTAAGTTGCAATAAAACAACGATGGATTATTCGATTGACATGAATTTTATTTATCCGAAAGATAATCTTGTGGTATTACATTTTAAATATGATTTCTGGCATATGACCGCCACGGCTGGAGCGGATGTAGTCCAATCTGGACGTCCAATTTTCGATGACTTTTTCCAACATTTGCGGCCGTATATCGGCAATAACACGGCGAATGTTGTCTTCCAAATGGTCAAGCGTTTGTGGCTTTACCGCATAGACCAATGACTTTACATAGCTCCACAGAGTATAGTCTAGCGGTGTTAAATCACAAGATCTTGGAGGCCAATTCACAGGTCCAAAAAGTGAAATTAGGCGGTCACCAAACGTGTCTTTCAATAAATCTATTGTGGCACGAGCTGTGTGACATGTTGCGCCGTTTTGTTGAAACCACATCTCCTGGACATCATGGTTATTCAATTCAGGAATGAAAAAGTTAGTAATCATGGCTCTATACCGATCACCATTGACTGTAACGTTCTGGCCACCATCGTTTTTGAAAAAGTACAGACCAATGATTCCACCAGCCCATAAAGCGCACCAAACAGTCAGTTTTTCTGGATGTAATGGTGTTTCCACATACACTTGAGGATTACCTTCACTCCAAATGCGGCAGTTTTGTTTGTTGAGGTAGCCATTCAACCAGAAGTGCGCTTGATCGCTGAACAAAATTCGCTTATGAAAATCGGGAACAAATCGAAATAAAATTGCACTATTTGCAAGCGTTGTTCAGGCGTGAGTCTATTCATGATGAATTGCCAAACCAAACTGAGAATAAATCACTTGGCAGCTGTTAAATCAGTCGCCATCGTGAAAACTAATGCCAACTTAAAGTTCTATATCTCTATAAAAAACACGCTATATATGTAAAAATAAACTAAAAACCTTTAACTACTTCAGAACCCATTAAATCTCATGAAATCTGAAATAAATCGGCCGAATAATGCAAAAGTTCTACGCATTTGCAAATGTGAGAGGTTCCTAGGGACCTCGTAGGGAATCAGAGGGTAAAGGTTTACAAAAAAAATTCTTACAAAAACTAAAGTTATAGAACAAAAACACAAGGTGCTCTATCTTTTACGCGTCAAAAAAGGGTACAAGAAAAAGCTTATTACTTAACAAAATATTAAACGATATTAAGCTTCTTAGCGAATTTGGAAGAAAAAGGAACAGAATTATTAAATGGTGTATACTTATGTAAACTTACGGAATCTGTGTACATTTCTCAAACAAACACATTTTTATACAATTCATTCAAAATTTTTTAAGTTTAGAGACGTTTTTACGATGTATATTGAGGGAGTTATAGCTCCCATTGACTAAAGTCTATATGGTAAAGCATAAGGGTGTAGACTTTATTTTGACGCTCGCAGTTAATCTCTATTAAAAAATATCAAACATATATAGTAATTGGTTGCTTTTGTACCAAATAATAAAAAAATTCTGAAGGTTTTGTTTTACAGAAAAGAAATGATTAAGTTAAGGGGAAAAAAGAGTAAATGAGCGGTAATGTAACTTGATATATGGACATAAATCATGATTTTTTTAAAAAAAATTTTAATTATTAAAAAAGGCCTTAAATCAAAATTTAAGCCTTCAGATAAAAAAACAGAAATATTCACCAATTTAAATCAAATAAAGTTTGAAAAAAGTATTTTTTTTTTATAAATTAGATTTAATTTATTTGCGGTATACAATTTCAGGGTTTTTAAATTTGGCTTAGAATAATGCCAAAATTTTTAAAAATAAATATAAAAAATTAGTTATTATTTGTTTATTTTACACTCTTTGAAGTATTTGTTTATTAATTTTCAAGTACTTTTTTGTTTGCATTTATTATTTTTTAAAAATAACATTAATAAGAAAAAACAAAACAAAATATTTGCCTTGTCTGAAGTTCAAGGTGAGGAGAATTATTTATATATATTTTTTAAATTAAAGTTCATTTTTTGTAATAGAAACATAAGTTTATTAAGAACCTAATGACAAATAATTTACTATAAAAATGCTACTTAATTAGTAATAGTTTCTATAAATGAAATCTGTTTTTTTTTTTTCTTTTTAGAAATCTAAATTGATTTCAATAATATTTTTTAATACGAAATTTTAAAATTTTTGATACGCATTTAATCGCCATTACTAACCTCAACAAACAACATTATAAACATTACTGTCTCTCCCACAAACACTTGATGTATAATAAACAAATAAATTTTGACAGTTTAAGGAAAAATATTTACAACAAAATGTTAACGTTTTTTTCGGAATTGCAGTGTCTGGAAAAAAAATAAGAAAAACAAATAAAACTTTTAAAAAATCATTATTTTTTTACAAACTAAGCTTTGTAAAATCAAACAAAAACAAAATAATAAACAAATAATTTTAAAAACCAATTATAAATGCTTATAAGAGGTACGTTCAAAAATTTAATATTTGTTGAATGCATTTTCTCAAGCATATCTAATAATGACTCCTTAGCGAAAATACAAACTTAGTTTCTTTCAACTCATTCTCAGTTCATATCATGCCATAGTGTTTACTAGGCTTTTAGGTCTATCGTTATACAATCGTTATAAATTTTTGCACTTTCTTAGGTCTCGTGTACTTATGGAGACATACATAAGTGAAGAAAAACAAAATCCATATGACGTAAGATAAACTATAGTGGTGCTAACATACATAACTATTAAGTTATACTCTTTACTGGCCATACGACTTTATCGCAAAAACTTCTAATATTCTGTATCACCGAGATCGAAGAAAAAAGTGTACAAAACCTATGTGATGAAACTTGAATAGCTTGTTTCATTCTTAGCTCTTCTTTTGGAACGTTTGGTTTTTTCTTTCTTTCTTTCAGGATATCTCAATAGTTACGACCGTTTTGAGCTTATTAAGATGAATATTGTGATAAAAATCAAGAAATGATACACGTCTAATGCTTAAAATATTTGAAAAAATTGTTCGACAATCCTGGAACACTATCTTCACTAATTCATTAACGTTTTCATCAGTCAGTAAGAAGTTCAGGCTATCAAAGCCATGTTCGTCTTCCGCATTTTCCAGGACTTTTTGGAAGATTTTAAGAAACCTCGTAAGTTATTTTTGTTTTATTAAGAGCAAGGATTCTGTTGTGATGGATAGTTTCTTATCGACCTATTACACCACAGGTTTAAGCTACCAGGAAAGTTGGAGGGTAACCAAACTCTATATAGTCTGGTGTCTAAATATTAACCCTCTCGCGGAAAGTTCATTCTCGCTTTGTCCTATTTGTGGGACAGATTAACTGCATGTGTATTCTTGGTTTGGATGAAACGACGGTATATGCCATCCTGTCCCTACATTTTGGTCTAAATTTTACAGCATTTGCCGTCTTGCCCGCGTAAAGTTCTTTGGTGATTAAAAGTGGCTATTGGGCTCGATATGCAGTTGTACTTTCAACAATACTGTCAATGCTGCCTCTACACATTACTCAATTAACTCTTAATTCAGAGCAAGGGAAAGGTACTATACCCAACTGCAACTCTTGCAGTAGAGACTTTGAAGACACTTGTCTATACGTAGTCCATTGTCCATAAATCAGTGCTTCAAGTCCGTTAGTAATGCCAATCATGACTGATGTCAACATTTGAAGTGCTGGGAGGAGACATTTTATTTATTAACTAGCTGACCCGGCAAATTTTGTCCCGCCCAACATTAATTTTTTTATTGCTTAACACTCTACGAAAGACAATAATATTTTTTGTTTTTCAATTTTCTTTTGGTTGACCACATCCATTTTTGGTGGGATTGTCGACATCGACTCTACGAACTTAAGCTGGGATCAAAGGATTGTCACAATGCATCAATTTTTGGTACGGCAATCGCGGTACGCCAAAAAATGCGCCAATAATTATTGTATGCTTCTATATATTTTACGACAATAAAGCACAATAGAAATTGTGTCATATTGGTACATTTGCGACAATCGTGTTATCCTAGCTTTACCCACCAAATTTCATACGCCTGCGATCAATAGTTGGGTATAGGGAAAAATAGCCCCTGTACCGCCCCCGCTGAGTACTTAAAAAAAAAACGTAAATCGCATGTGACGTACGGTACACAGATGATCGAAGTACGTTATTTAGGTGAAGTAAAAATTGCCCCTTGGGCCGGTTGACCCTTAACATTTAGGGGTATGAAGAATAGATGTTGACCGATTCTCAGACTTACCCGATATGCACACAAAATTTCATGAAAATCACTCAAGCCAATTCGGAGGAGTTTGGCAACAAACACCGCGACACGAAAATTTTCTATATTACATTTGTATTCTTTTTTCACTCCGCTCACACCATTTTAAATCTCGTATGCCTATAACGAGCAACGAATGCTAGCACAGTTGTGTATGCTCGTGACAAGTGCACTAGCAGCAGCAGGAGTTAAAAACCGAGTTTAATTTAATTTTTTAAACAAGCCTCTTATTTGCTTTTTTATGTTTTACAGTTTTCAACAGTTCATTGTTTTGTTATATTTTAATTGAATTTTTTCAAAATAATAAGAGAATAATGAGTAAATAAACACTTTTTCCCCTACAGCGCAGTTCATGAACTTGAAAAGCTTATAAGTTTTAAAAAAGAATACAAAACAAAAAATATTTATTAATTTAGTGGCTAAGAGATAATCTTTATGAAATAAAATAATCGAATTCCAAAGGTCATCTTTTCCCATAGAAAATTTTAAAATTTATTGTCATTTATTTTCAATAGGTACGGCGAATATCAAACAATTTTTTCTTTTAATTATCAGTCTTTAGAGACGATTAAGATGGGGGTTAAAGGCGTAAATATTTTGTAATAAAATATAAATTAAATAACATATTATTAATGTATTTGTTAAAATTATTCAAGGGACATAATTTATAAATTGATTAAACAAATCAACGAGTCATTAAATAAATTTTAAATATTTTTAATTAATTTAGTTATTAATGGTTTTTAGTTAACCAAGCTCTTACTCTGTAATAATTACAATAGATTTATTGTTATTTTTTTAAATATTTATTTAAAAAGATAATATTTTTTTAATCTGTTCAAAACTTTGGGAACGAAAGAAGTGCTTAATGCAACATATTACACAGAGTACTTTCGCCGACAATCTTACGATTTTATTACAAAACCATTTTCCTTTCCTTTCTCCGTAAAACGAATCAATGGCTTATTCTTATCAAAAAACGTAAAATATTGTAGTCAGAAAGGGTGAATGTCTAAGCTATTCAGTGGGTAGAACAAAACTTCGTTTTATTTATTTTTTTTAATATTTTTGTCCAAATCACAAAGCATGGAGACATTATATGCCTTAAAAGTAAATTATTTACTCAAGCCTGGCTGTAATTTCTAGTCCTTATTAATTTTTTGCTTTGGTTTTCTAACAAAGAAGCAAATAGTAACCAGAAAGGTTAATGTCTAGGCTATAAAGTGAGTGTGGCAAATATTCTATCCCTTTAATTTCAGACTAGGTTTTGACTAATCACTTTATGGAGAATTACGAATTTTAATTTAAAACCCTTTTAGAAAAGCAGCAGCAAAACGTACCAGTTGATCTTCATGTAAAGACAATTTAGTACTATATCTTAATGTCGAATAACAAATGTTTTTCCATAAAAGTGTTTATTTATTGTATAAGACAATCAGAAACTTCACTTCAGATCCAATTTTAAGTATTTAGAATAGAAATGTTTTCGAATATTCCATTTCATTCGTGGAAAATTTTGAAAAAAGTACTTTTTTTATAAAAAGATTTAATCGAACATTTTAGGAAAATTCATTATCAAAAATATACAGAACAATGCGACCCATGAGAGCTATTGTGTCTTTTCTACATTTTTTTTTAGCAGATCTACTGCTTTCCTAAAGAATGCCAGCAGTTATGAAACTTTAGAGGTTGATATGTTCCTTATAGAGACTCTGCGTCTCCCCACATACCTATTATTTCAATCAATCAAAGGCCAGAGAGGGCCCACTGGTAGCGCATTCATGAGCAATTACATTCTCTCGGATGTCCTCATAGCTCAGAATCTATGTTCGACTTGATACCAGAAGGGATTGTTTAATAATCCACAATGACTGCTAGATTTGAACTGCTCATAAATTGCGGGGTGATCACCGCTTTAGAGTGTCTATTATTACTTCTAAAGACCAGACAGTACTGTGACCAAAGAAAGTCTATTATGCCTAAGTTACCTTTGAGCGTTCTACTGTTCTCAGCATATGTCAATTTTCTAGTCCTTGATTAAATTGATATAAGAAATATGTGCTATTTAATTAAAGTACTTTTTGAAAAAGTACCAAAGTATCAAAGAAATATTTGGTGTATTTTCATAAGTTTTAGGCAAAAATTTAAGAAAAACTTTTGTTTTGTTTTGTAAAAATGAAGGTACCAAGGTACTATTTATTTTATATTTTCATCTTTTATATTAAAGGTTTTAACGCCAATCCGGAAATTTTACAAAAAGTATTATTATTTTGAAAAGTACTAACTGGAACAAAATACCATTTCGAAAAAGTACAAAAGGTACTAAATAGATATATCTTATTTTGTATTAAGAAAATATTTCATATATAAAAAAATAAGAAAACGGTTTATTCTAAAAAGTACTATTTTCAAAAGTACTATTGAAAAAGTACTATTTTATAAAAGAAAAGTAGTAAATATTGAACAGTAATTTGTTTTTGATTTATTTCTTCTGAATTTTTATTTTTTTATTACAACTGCTGTGGTTCACATTTGTCCTTTAGGAACAGTATTACCAGACACGGCTTATCTTTTTCATCGTGCCTCTTTAGCACTTTAATAGCTTTTTATACTTAAAATAAATCTGTACTTTTTGCATTGTTTTATCCTTTATTTTTGCTTATTAAACTTTTAACACTCACTGTACCACGTTCGTAATATATTTTTATATGAAATACACTTTTTTGCTTGTATTTAATTTTTGTTGCTTAACTGTTTGCATTTTGTCATCAACTTGTACTTCTCTGATGAGGTTTTAATGCCTTTTTTCGCTTTAAAGTTTAATGAAACAGAATTGTCAAGTTCAATGTCTTATTTAAAATTTTTTGTCTTTTTTTGAATGTCTCCTCCTATTTTCTCTTTGTTTTTGTCAACATTGACATCTCCAACATTAATCTTATTTCGTTTTAAAATAAATGCTTTTAAGGAAATAACTTTTTAAACAATTATCATGGTGTTGAAAAAGAAAAATAAATAATCGGCTAGATAATCTTGATTTTATATGTTTATCCATAGGATTAACTGATGAATGATTTGCGATGCTAATAAATGTCCAGAATGGCCATAAAATATTTTTCTGCTCTAGGAAAACCATAAAAACACGAAAAGAAATAAGGAAATGCTTTGAGTTAAACATAAAAATAAAAACGGATCTTAATGGCATTTAAAAATAGTCTATAAATAGAAATTCCTTGCAATCAATTTAAAAAATAAAAAATAAAAATGGTATGCATTGCACAGATTCTAAATATAGGCTGACCATATAGCTGTTAATGTTACCATGAATGACATATGGCTGTGAAAATATAAAGAAAGGCTTTGACACTTTATCGACTAAAATTTCAAATTTACAGAAGAAGGTGTGACGAGGAGTATTTGTGTGATATCTATTGGAATCACTAAAAAACTCAATTTCGAAAAAAATACGATTGAGGGCCTTGAAACTAACGAAATACACTTTTTGAACCTAAAGTTGTCACCTGACAGATATTAGTACGTAGTGGAAACACAGCCGCCATAGTAACTATTAAAAAAGATCCAAGAATGTAAATTCGAAACCCGACAGTTTAGGATTAAATTCGGTTTAGGTTAGTTTAGATTGACAGGGAGATTTATCCCCATTGTGTGTAGTACACAGGAAAAATAAAACGGTGTCCCATCATCGTTCTTGGTTAAGGCACCCCGCTTCCAAAACGTAATTTCTTAGGGTTATTAACTCAGTTTATTTTGTATTTGTATTTAGACTTATTTCCGAAAAAGATTGTGTCGCTGATGTAAGCATTAAAGCTAAACATCGCGAGTTCGGTAGTTGGGTGTTGAAATTGTTTGAACTTCTACTGTGACAGTCATTTTTGGATTAATGGGTAAGTCAACAAATAAAGTTGCACAAGAACTCTATGCATTTAGAAATATTTAGATTGCTTCGTGTAGTTTGCGGCAGAGCTGCATCATTGAATATTATGTATTTCTTACAAGAAGATAAAGGCTAACCACCATAACCACAAAAGTCCTCTGTAGGTATTTATACCTGTTGCAATAGGCTTATTATAATCTTGCGTTTAGAGCAAGACGTATCGGCAATCATGCTCGGTGTATCACCTTGTCACGAAAATTAGGCTGGAATCTCCTGTCGTTTATTATATTGCTAAAAAATAAACAAAAAGTACAAAGGCAACCACGTACTTGTTTACAAATAACCAAATCGACAACAACAACATAAGCAGAAATGAAGTAAATAAAAATAAACGACGACAACAAAGCAAACAAATAACGAAACAAACAATAAACAACAACAACACAATAGGCACTGAAACAAACAAGTTGTTTATCATTGAACTGCTTTACAAGAACTAAAAGAAAAGTAAAGGAAAGATATGAAATCCATCCAAAATATCGAGAGGTTCGAGAGCATTCGATGTATTGTTTACTCAGCCATATATAAAAAGCCCATCAATGCAAACACCGAGTCAGTTCATGTGGTGTAAAATCAGCGAGTAGAGTTTATTTGGTGTAAACTCTGCCAACGAGTTATTGGTTTGAACTCAGTGTAAAGAGAGTTTAGTGTGGATAAACTTTGGCTGAAAAGGTAGTGATCGAACCTAAGTTGTATCAACGATCGGGTTGGACGATTTTTAGGTAGACAGATCTGTCGAGTAATTTTTGTTGTTCACAAAGTTGTAAACAGAGAGATTAACTAAGAATAGTTAAATTGTTGTTGCTTGTAAAAAGGTTACAACCAGTGGAAAACAAAACTGTGTCTATTTTAACTGCAATCTAAGAACTCATTTAATAAACGTTTTTAAAAGGTAAAAACCTAACAATGTGTTTACCCGCTGCGATGGTTTTACGATACGGGGTATATAATATTTTTAAAGCGTGTTCAAGGCCCCTTACAGAAGGACAAGTGAGGCCTTGAGTTTAAGAGAGAGTTGAAAAATATCTAAACCTGCACTACAACAACGGCAACATCGATTGCAATGTAATTTCATGTAGATTCAATAGCTTTTTTTATGATTCAAAGACAAACAACAGCCATCGGAGCTCCGAATTCTATTATGGGGTGTTCGCAGTATCAAAACAATGTGTATAGTTTGACCTTTTACGTCCCTTTCTTGCTTTTTAGACACCAAACTAGATAACTGAATAGCCCCATTCCACTCTAGAGGCTTAAACTTTAAGTGCCCTAGATTATAGAGGTTATATCTGATCCCCTAAGATGAGGTTTTCTGTATAAATCAATGTCTACCAGTTTTAACTAGATGGCCCCACATTTCTTATAAACAACTCAAAGTTCGAAGCAATCATTCGCCTTGCCACCCTTTGATTTGCGACTACAGTCTACGCTTACAACTCTACCGTTTTAAACGAACTCTATCATAACATTCAAGATATTATGGTCAAAATAATACGCACATATTGAGCAATCAGCTTATTGCACTGCTAGTGAAGCTTTGTTATTTTCTTTTAATTTCTTATGGTCACTCTAACGTTACTTCAGTACATTGAAAGTGATAAATAAATAAATGGCGCCTTAAAAATTCCAATTGTTCTGATGATTTAATTAAATATTGAAGCGATGATTTAAAAATTATGAAAAAGCAACAAAGAACTTTAAACCGCTAATTGTTTTATATATTAATTAAAAATAAAAACAATTTAACTCATGAGTTTCCTTTTAACAAATCCCGTTTTAATTAAATCTTAAAAAGTAAATTTAATTAAATTTAATTCAATATTAAAATACATTACTTGCTTATCTTTTAACGTTTTATCAAACTGAAGGTCAAATCTATCAAAAATCTTTAGACTTTTACAGAGTTTTAATGAATTCGTTCTTTAGCTTATTTTTTGCTCTATAACATTATTGTTTAACCCACAAACCCATTGGACTAAATTTGAGTTGAATTAGAAATAAATTAAAAAAAAATCCTCTTAAGGTCAAGTCTGAGTATCAATATTGATTTTTTATTGATTTAAATACCTTTTAAGCTTTTTTGTATTGTTTTTAAAAGAACATTAATAGGCTCGTTTTGTTAATTGATTAGTTCTTTTGTGTTAGTTGGTTAATATTTTTAATCTATTGTTTTATTTTACCCCTCCCATGATTTTTTATACGCAATAGCCTAGAAGCCACTTATTGTCGGTTTGCTTTAAAGCTTTTTTTAAATTTAAAAAATTTTTTTTTTTTTCGTTTACGAATTGTTTACTTCTATCAATGGTATAATTTATTTCATTTTTTTATTTATTGCCTTTGAAATTCAATGCTAAATACTGTTTTCTTTAATTGTTTATAGCTAATTCGGTCTTTAATTTAATAAATGATTAATTGCATTTTTGTTTTTGTTTCTTTGCAGGTACACAAAATATTCTTAAAATATCAAAAGAGTTTCTGAAGTATAATTATAATTTTAAACAAACTGGTATGACTTACTGTATTTTTTTTTAAAGATATTTAGGAAAAAAAGTACAATTTATAACCTATTATTTCTATGTTAAATTTTTGTATAACAGTTTTGAATTTTTTTTTACAATAGTGGCTTGGCTTAGCCATTCTCAAAATATTTACTTTTGATAAAATTGAATTTAAAGTTTTTATTTTATTTACAGTTTGACAAGAAAATGTTTTTACATAGTAAAAAAAGATGTGGGTTAGACTTTTATCTTTAAAAATAATAGGTTTTTGTTTTATTTATAAAATTTTTTTTTAAATTTATTTTCGTCTAGATATTAGCTAACAAATAACAGCAAAAAACAATAAATTTTAATTCAAAAATAAAAAAAGAACAAAAGAAACTAGAATTTTGTTGCCACTAAAATGTTTTTACATACTAGTATAATATTAATAAATAGGATGAAATTGTTGAATTGTATGATACAGTTACAGCTTAGAGATGCCTTTTCAAGGAAGAAATAAATTATTGCAAGCATTCAGGTGGAGTCTTATTCAATTTTTCTACAATTACAGCCCCTAATTCGGCTTGGTTTTTGAGATGCTTTTTGTCAGTACTTCTTTAAGGATAAGTCTATAAATTTTCAATGGGGTTTAAATCTGGACCCTGAGCATAAGTTTCAAGTACTTCGTGACAGTTATAAAGAAGCCACGTTCTTAACAAAAGAGCCTTATGTTTTGGATCACTATACTGATAGAACTTGAGTTTTGACTAGCTATTAGGACAAAGCGCAATTTTTGTAGCACTGTTAATTAGGTACCACTTTAATATGTCCAGGTGAAGCAAATTTCTTTTACTCTCTTACTAGATATGCAACCCCAAACCATTACCGATAGTTCTTTATATTTTACAGTTTCAATTGTGTTTCGACTTTCCAATGCTTTTAAGGTTATTCTTTCACACTTCATTAGGGCCGCCATTATAAAGAAGCACTTTTATGGTCTCGTCACGAAATATAATTTGATCCCAGTAGTCGTCAGACTTGGAAATAAGCGATAGAGCAAACGACACTTGCCTTTCTTTGTGTTGAATTGTCAGCAGTGGTTTTTTAGCGCTACTCTATATAAAACAGTTGTTCTTTTTCAAGTCTTTTATTACGGTTTCGTGGGAAACTGTCACACAACATTCTTTTCTGAACTCACTAGAAAGTGTTCTTGTGGATACCAATGGGTTTTTGTTCACTTTTCTTCGTAAAACATGTTCTATTTTCTTCTAATTATTGCGTGGGAGTGTATTGTTAGCCCATTTTCGGTTGTAGCGCTTTTCTTACACTTTTGACATAATTCATCCAAACTATAAAATGTTGTGTATGGTCACCTTATTAAAAAAAATTCTACGTTCAAATAAGTGAATAATAGGCGGGTTTTGCTTTTAGCGATGTACCATTTTATTATGTTTTTTTTTAATTTATGTAAATAAGTGCAAAATTCAATGCGTCAAAATGATAAGGTCAGTGTTTAAGAAACAATTTATCTAATCAGAAGGTATCACAATTGTTTTTTTTTTTAATAAGTTATAATTTAAATAATATCTGCGCGGCATGGGTCGCGGGAAACCTTTGTCATCTGCCACCGCCGAAATTCCGTTTGGAAAAAAACAAAAGGTCCGTCCTTAAATCTCGCCAATAGCAATTAAAACCATCTGGTCCATCCAGGTTAAATTTTTTCTCATCAGAAAAAATTACCTACAAACCCAAAAATGTATGGAATATCTTATAACCTTTTTAAAAAAAATGTTTACCTGATGTCAATTAGTTACCATGTTGTTTTTCGCAAACTCCTTACGCTTAATCTTATGCTACTTAGTCAGACAGGGAATTTTTTAATTTTGCTCGAATAAGGTTTGGCTGGGCGTTGATAGCTCTTAGAATTGTGCTTTTTGAAGCTTGTAATTTCAATTTCTCTTTTATTGTTACTGCACTTTTAATGGAATTCGAGGCCTTTCGTGAAATTAGCCGAGTTTCACAACCAGTCAGGACCTTTAGACGACCCGTGCTTTTTAATTTTCCATAATTTTCTCTGTTTATGAGACCATTCCCTGCTCATGAAGTGCCACAATTTGTCCTTGTGTTCATAAGGTGACAAAGGTTTCCCGCGATCCATAAAACGCAGATATTATTTAAATTATAAATTATTAAAAAAAATAATAAATAAATAAATATTGTAATACCTTCTGATTAGATTAATTACTTATTAATCATGGACCTTATCATTTTGACGCATTGAATTTTGTACTTATTCACATAAATTTAAATAAACATAATATAACGGTACATCTCTAAAAGCAAAATCGGCCTATTATTCACTTATTTGAACGCAGAATTGTTTTTAATAAGGTGACCATACATAACATTTTATAGTTTGGATGAATTAAGCAAATATTAAGGTGACCTTATCATTTTGAAGCACACCCTTCAGTGACTCATACCGAAAGTCGGGCAACTTATTACAAAAACTTTAGGTGCACGTTAAAGAAATAACAGTGCACTTTTTCATTTTTTTTAATTCTATTTAATAAAGTGCTTATTAAGTAACAACAACAAACAAAAAAGAAATATCCAACTGTAACATAAAATTTTATAAAACAAACCAAAGTGAAAAACTCCGAAATTGAGCCCACATTGAAAGTCGGGCAATATCTTATATCTAATTTTAAAATGAAAATTATTATTTTCTTGTAGAGCCTTTTTGGTTTTCCACAGCCTACGGTGTCCATGGGACGAGTTCCTTTAATTTTTTTCACACATTAAGACTTATCTGACACCATAGCTTCTGAAATACGACTTTTAGTGGTTCCTTATTGGTACACGAACGATTGCTCATTCGACATTCGAGCTCGTCCTACAAATACTCAATAATATTTATATCTGTACCTTGGGAAGTTTAACATCAGCCAATTTTTCGTTATCAGTGATGTATGCTTTGGGTCATTGGCCTTTCCTTTACATTATTCTTCAAAATGTCAAGACAAATAGATTTATTCATAGTACCTTTTACAGAATGAAGATTTTCTACACCTATAGCGGTCATATAAGCTTATTCCACACTGGATAAGCCTCCATGCTTAATCGTTTCTGTAGAGTTTATAGGCATACATAAGATCAAAATCGTCTCCTTTTTTATATATAGTAAAACTACGAAGACATGTAATCTTTTCATACGGAAGAGTGATTTGATAAGAGGCATGGTGTGCCCCAGCAATTTTGTTTGTTAGCGCATTGCCATTAAGATTGAAATGATTTTTGTTTGTTATATAAACACGGTTCAGAAGCCTCATTTTCCTTCACTATTTCTAATTTTTTTCCCAAAATTCAAAGATAAACAGGATTGCAGGTTGCTTAAAGTGTGGGTTAAATTTAAAATGCAGTGTATCACGTTCGTATAACAGTTTAAATGATCAATAATAGGCATACAATATGTGTATATTTAAATGCAAAATATTTGTTTTCGTATAACTACTAGTATATAATAATATTAATATAACTGTAACAACTGCACTTTAAAATATTTGTATAACAGTTCCATTTGTAAAAGGTTTATTTTCGGGCTTTGTAATTGTTTTTGTAGAAAAATTTTTATTTCTACAAAGCCAGTATCAGGTAGTATAACATTGGACCACTTATTTTTTATTTTTTTAAGAACAAAATTGTTTTTACTGAATTTTATATAATTTTCTTGTGCTTTTGAAATGTATATCAATTTGTGTAACAATTGTTTGTATATACAAAATTTCCGAATTCATACTTCTATGTAACAATATTCCGCATATTGCTTAAATATGTATTTGTATAACAGATTTATTTATAAATCATTTAAAGACGCTATTAAAATTGTAATGGGCTTTTTTTATAAGACAGCAATGACTACAGCCATTAGGGTCTTTTTCATTTAAATTTGTGCTAAACATGCAGCATCATCTAAACTTCCCTATGTGTGTCGCCTCCTCATCTATTTTTTAAAGCATTTGGCGCCAAAGCAACAATGACAGCAACGTTTATAGCAACTATAATGCCAATGGTGATGAGAATTATTAGAAAAATTTTTAACAATTTGTTATGGAGACAATGAGACATTAAAAAGAAATGAAAAACAAAAAAAAAAAAAAAACAAAAAAAAAACTATAAATCGTTGTCATCATCAACGTCAAGGTATCATTGTTTCGAGTCCATCCATCCATTCGTCCGTTCATATATAGATTATATATGAGAAGATACTAAAAGCGGCAAAAATAGTCTTTAACAAAAATACATTGTTGCAATACTTGCATTACTACTGGGATAATACAATCACACAACCACATATGAGTTTTGAAGCTCAGTAGTTGCCTTAAAGCGGCGTTTTTTTTTAAGAAAGTGTGACAGTTTTTTTTTTTAACTTAAAATTCTATTTGAAAACTTTGGAATGGAAAAAATGGGCATTTGATTTGGTTTTCTTTTTCTGTAACAAATATACTTTTAAGAATTTGGTGACATTTCTAGGTTGTTTTTCCAATTTTAGATAAATGTTTATTACTCTTCTTCAACCATCAATAATACTTCATGAGATTTTTGCTTTTACTATAACTTTTTTGAAGCAAATTTTTCCAAAAGCAGAGATCGTAAGGAATGTGTTCAAAACACACAAAATTTCATTTTACGAAGGCTTTTTGGATATTGTTTTTGCAAACAATTGCAATTTCTTCCTAATGAATCTCAAAATTAGCGTTTGTTTCAATGACAATCTCTTTATAAAGCTAGGATCACACGATTGCCGCAAATGTACTAATATGACAAAATTTCAATTGTGCTTTATTGTCGCAAAATATCAAAATTATTCCAATTTATTCTGCGAAAAAAAAAATTTTAAATTTACATATTGGTACGTATTATCAACTTCGAACACAATAAATAATGGCGCATTTATTGCCGCATTATTACCTATTTGGCGGTCACATGATTGCCGATCCAAATTTCTTACCATCCATCCAATTTTTCATATCTATAGACAGCAAATAGTCATGAGGGGTTAAAACTGAGGAGTATACTAATTGGGACGGTAGATTGTAGACCAATTCATGGTTGTTTGTATTAGTGACTACTCACGTCTGTAACCGTCTAGTTGGCTTGATATAACAGATCGTTTTTCTTTGCCAAATGCGGTCATTTTTACTTCAAATCCATATTAAATCTGTTGAAAAGCTTTGAAAAACATGTGCCTCTAATCGTTTTTCCTCTTTCAATGTGATTGAATGCATTTCAAGACCTTGTTAGCACATTCACATGAAAAAACCAAAAAATATCGATGTGTATTGGCTTCTGGTGTGCTATGATAGAACCATATTTTCACCACAGTTACAAAACGACGCGAAAATTAGTTAGGAATCCGCAGAAATGTCGCCAAACATTGTTTTAAAATTGCCACACGGTTGGAATTATGGTCGAATGCGGACAAATTGAGTTAACCATTTCACTAATAGCTTTTCATATCCAAATATTCATATCAAAAATGACATAACCGCTCGATTAAGCATTAGCCATCTCCAAAACGCTCTATCTACTTTCTTAATGTGGTCATATGATGACACCTATGGTCGAGTCCGGTAATTTGAGATACTCATTACTCTAATAGCTTTTTATATTCCAGAGTTCATATTAAATGTGCTATAGTCGCTTGGTTAAGATGCCTCTTGTGCAATTTCTGTCTATCCTAACCTGTTTTTAGCTGTTCATTTATCCAAGCCGTTTTCTTTGAAGATGTCATCAGTCAAGCCTGCTATGTTCTTCTTCGTCTTATATCTCTGGCGGGAAAGAACTTTTTCGGCATTTAGGAGTCTGTCATCTGTGTCGATACCATTTGATTTTCGAACGATTTATATTCGCTTGTAAGGGTTCCGTATTTAGATGTCATCTAATCGTTTCGTTTCTTACTTTGTCTGGGCTTTTCTGCCATTTCTTCTGAGATACGTTATCTCAAGAGCTTGAATTTGGCTTTGCGTTCTTGTTGTAAGTCTTCTTGACTCAAAAATGTGGATAAGTATGCTCATTTCCAAGGAAATGTAACAACACGTCTGATATTTTGATTTTGGTAAAAGACAGGTGACTACCAGGACGAAACTAGCAGTTTACAGCTCTATATATGGGTCTGTTTTAGGGCAATGTAACGTGACGTGAAATCGTTTTTGCTCATATTTTTAAAATCTTTAACTAAATTTCTCTAATTCATCAATTAAGTAGCTTTGAAGATCTAAGCAAAAAAGGTTTTTGTGTGACGTTACATTGCTCTGGAAATGCCCATATATAGAGTTGTAAACTGCTAGTTTCGTCTTGATGGGCACCTCTCCTTCGCTCGGGAAGACTTTGTCAAGACGTCGTGCCACATTTTTATTTTTCTGTTGTTTCTAGAGAAAGAACTCTAAAATCATACAAATTTTTACTAGGCACGACTATTTTGAAGGCCTACTTTGTTGCTCTAACCAAAACCGTGAATATATTGCTTGTAGTGGTATCTAGTTTTACGATTTGTTTTTCCAATGCAGGAGTTTCCTAATGAAATTACTCTTTTAGACTATTGGTTACACTATTACCACTTTTTTTTTAATTGAGTGGCTGCAACATTGTTACACTGAAGAAGAAAAACATGAAAAACAAAGTAGAAACGCATGTGAAACTCAAATGATTTGTTGGCGGCGGCAAACAGAATCTCTGAGGCAGGCATGGGTGTAGCAAGAGCAGAGTACTTCGCACACACATAAATCTTGTCTTCAAATGTTTGTATTCTTGTTGTTGCAGATGCAGCTGTTGTTGCAACTACTTAACAACAAATACATTGTTATTGTTGTTGTCATAGTTTGTCATAAGTTATTGACCGACCGATATAAAATAACAAAATAACGTACTATAGTCGTACGGACTTACGAAGAAGGACGGACAAACAAAAAACGTTTCAAGTTGCCATGACTTTGTTTGCAATTGGAAAGGCAAAACAACAGCAGGGCTGGGGCTGTTTATTTGTTTGTTGTTTCGCGGCTGGGAAAAACAAATATAAAGTGTGAATATGCATATATTTGTGTGGTGGATGTAAATTTGTATGTGAGTGTGTATTTGTTGTTGTGCATAAAATTTTCTCTTTTTGCCAAACAAAGTTTTTCCCTAAACAACAACGAAGCATAACAACAGCAACAACAATTGAAGGCAAATATGAATTTTTCTTTTTTGTAGTTTTCGTTTTACGCTTTTCATTCCTTCTGCTCATACAAATACGATCAATATTTATCAAGTTTTTGTTGTTGTTGTTGCTATTGCAATTGTTATGTTGTTGCTGTGATTTTTTTTTTTTTTTTGCTTATGACCGACCAATTACAACGATATTTATTCATGTCTATGGCATGACCGTGATTTTGTTGTTGGTTGCTGCTATTGTTGTAGTAGGAAAAGTTTTTTTTCTTTTCTTTTAACTGTCAGCTAAAATGAAAATAAAAATGATTTTAAAAATATAAAAAATAAAATAAAATTTCTTTAAGATTTATTGTAAACAAGTCTAGTTTTGACGTCAATAACCTCCTCTTCAAAACTGGCAGAAAAAAACAACAAATTTCTCTTACTACTGACACAAAATTCATTGAACAAATAAAGGTTTTTTTTGTACAATAGTTCTCTGTGGAAAAAAAGAAAAAAACTTTAGGTTGGCATTACTTTTCAAGATGGCGACCGATTTAACAGCTGTCAAGTGATTTATTCTCAGTTTAATTTGGCAATTTATCATGAATAGACTCACGCCCGGCGTAGATTCGTCGAATGTGCCCAAAACGAGATTACCGTTGTTCCCGATTTTCATAAGCGAATTTGATTTAGCGACGAAGCGCACTTCTGGTTGAATGGCTACCTCAACAAACAAAACTGCCGCATTTGGAGTGAAGGTAATCCTCAAGTGGATGTGGAAACACCGTTACATCCAGAAAAACTGACTGTTTGGTGCGCTTTATGGGCTGGTGGAATCATAGGTCCATATTTTTTCAAAAACGTTGGTGGCCAGAACATTATAGTCAATGGTGATCGGTATAGAGCCATGATTACTAACTTTTTCATTCCTGAATTGAATAACCATGATGTCCAGGAGATGTGGTTTCAACAAAACGGCGCAACATGTCACACAGCTCGTGCCACAATAGATTTATTGAAAAAGACGTTTGGTGACCGCCTAATTTCACTTTTTGGACCTGTTGGCCTCCAAGATCTTGTGATTTAACACCGCTAGACTACTTTCTGTGGAGCTATGTAAAGTCATTGGTCTATGCGGTAAAGCCACAAACGCTTGACCATTTGGAAGACAACATTCGCCGTGTTATTGCCGATATACGGCCACAAATGTTAGAAAAATTCATCGAAAATTGAATGTCCAGATTGGACTACATCCGCGCCAGCCGTGGCGATCATATTTAAATCATATTTAAAATGTAATGTCACAAGATTATCTTTCGGATAAATAAAATTCATGTCAATCGAATAATCCATCGTTGTTCTACTGCAACTTAAAGTTCTATACCTCTATAAAAAACACCCCTTACAAGAAAGTACACGCTTTACAAGAAAGTGGCTAAGGATTATTAAATTATAGTTTGCGAAGTGTTTATTATATGATTAAATGGCTTAGGAGGTTTTTATAAAAAAAACATTAATGAAGATTATACATTAGATGTGCAGTATTAGCTTTGCCAAATTTCTTCAAGTACTAAACTGTTATACGTTATTTTCGAAGTTTTGAACTACTTTAGGCGAATATTTATGAAAGTTTTCATTTGAAAACTATAAATGTGCATACAATCAATATCAACAAAAAACGTTTTCAAAAGTATTATAATTGTTATACAAGTTTTTGTAAACTTATATTACATTATAATTGCTCTTCAAATTGCTCCTCAAAATTCGACAGTAGCTCATTAAAAGATAATAGTGACATATAAAGTTACTGGACATGCAAATAAGTATAAAATTATTAACCTGCCCTCGTAATTCTCTTAACTTTTTTATTTCCTTCTTTGCAAACAAATTTTATCATTTGTTTCATTTTGCTTAACCTAATTTTTTTTTTTTTAGAACTTAAATGAACTTTTTATTATCGATAAAATATAAAGCCCATTAAAGTCGAAAGTCCAATAGCCACCATTTGTAGAACAGTTATAAAGTAAAACGCAATAAACTGTACTTTTATGCGATAGAGAGAGAACCCCTATCGTTTTGTTGCACATGAAGTTGTAAATAATTATTATCTATTTTTTTTTTTTTTTGCAAATAATTACATAAAAAAATAAACTGATAAATATTAGAAAACTATACGAGTACACTTAAAGAAAATGTGTATATCAATTTAAAGCAAAGGTGGTCAAAGTGACATTCGAGAACCGAGGTTTAAACCGAACGAAAACGAGAATACTCAACAGAGAATAAGAAATAAACAGCAATTTCAATTAGTTGTGTGATAGATTTTGATGAAAACAGACGTATGTCGCTTTGCGTATCCAAATTGTTTATTTGTTTTGTTGTTTACCTTTTTAATTTTTTTCTTCCGCGCACACTAAAAAAATGTACTACTACTACTACTACTACTACTACTACTACTACTACTGCTATTACAAATGTAGTTCTCTCTTTGGCCACCTCTGGTTTAAAGTGTTAAGCGTACCCTTTATAGTAAAACCAAACATTTTAATAAAAATTTTCCAGCAGAAACAAGCATTGCATGGTTTGATATTGAAGTAAAATAATTGCAAATCATAGCAAACACAGCGTGTACACTAGAATATATATGTACATACAGTACATATTTATGTTATGACTTAAAGCTTGTAAGCAATAACATTAAACAAAATTAAAGAAAAAACATAATTAAACCTATATTTTCATTCTAACATTATCATTAATGCCGCTGTGGTATGGTAGCTAAGACATCCACCTACCAACCAGAAGGTCCTCGGTTCAATATCAGACCAATCCATCTGAAAAAGTTTTTTCAACAGCGGTATCACCTAATAAAATTAGCTAGTAATTGGCATTTGCCGTTCGGAGCCGGCGTTAAATTGTAGGTCTCTTTCATTGAGTCTAAAAATAGAATAGAGTGCATCACGGCAATGGCTATGATCTCAGCCTGGAAGACACTCAGCGATATCCCCAGTGGGATAGTAAAATTAGAGTTGAGTCCATGAACATTAGCATTGACACAGTTATTCATATTGGAACCACTGCTAAACCAGTTCAGATCAAACTCTCCCAGAGCTAAGCCCTCAACAATTTCTGTGCCGATCTTTTGCCAAAGCCCAGATCCAGAGACCTGACATTTAGGACAGAAGATGCGTCATTTCCGTACCCCTTGACGAAAAACTTTTTACTTTTTCTTTTGAGTCCAGTACTTAGGGAACGGTGAGCTAAAATAAGACGCATTATCTTTATAATGCTGCAAAGGGATGCGCCTTGCAAGAAAAACGAGTATTACGTCAAAATATGTAATTATTAGGAGTTAATTCCCTTATTGCGTCGCAGAACATTACGCTATAGGACCGATAGAACGATGACAATCGATAGAGCTGGCTAACCTACTGTCATTAATAGGCACATTCGTGTTTTTGTACACGGCAGAGTTACCCCAAAATACACTTTGAAGCAACGGCCGGCTTTGAGAGTTGTATTTCATCTTAAGTCGGATAAAGGTCATGTGAATATTGTAAAACCGAGGCATTTGAAAGCTTCCTTCGAAACTCGAAAAATGTGATCGTTCCACTGAAAGTCACAGTGAATTCTCAATAAAAACATAGCCGTCGAATATGCCGCCGCTCTCATTGCATAGAATATCTTAACAACAAATGTAAAAAAACAAAATATCGGCAAAATATGGTTCTATTACTTCTATTACATTTTGTTTTGACATGTTCTACTGCGGGATTGTTCCATTTCAGTTTTGTTCTACATCAGTACTGTTCCACTTCAGTTTCGCTTTATTTTATTTGTGTTCTATTTTACTATTTATTTATAAGTTATTTGTTTCTTTTAGATAAGAATACTTCTGTTATGCACTATTTGTTTTGTAATTCGAAAGAAGTTGCAGTGGAGTAGCAGTCGAGAGATAGTGTTTGTAAGTATGTACCACAATAATCATATTAAATACTCGATAATTCAATGCCCCTGATAGCCTACCTGTTGATGATGGAAGAGTGTAAAGTATGATTTCGCTTTGAGTATTTGGATCTTCGTAACATGTTTTAAATGGAAAAAGCTTCCCCACAACTTCAACAATTTTTTTATTCTCAGCAAAAAATTAATTTTTTAATATTTTTTGTTTGTTTGTATTTTAATAAGGCGTATGAGACATGTTTCATAGAGCATAGGCCACCATGATATGTCATATTTTTTAATATGAAGAAATTAAGCAAAAACATTAAACAAAACCTTACTCTTATGACCCTTGTCCAACTTTGATTCCATCTACTCTTTCCTCCTCTATCATGTGTCATTTCATTATAAAAGCAACGCATGGTTTTAATGTTCTGCTTCTATTTTACCTTCAAATCACACAAAAGATGACTGACTTTTGGAGAATCTTCACTTAAAACAATAACGAAAAAAAAAAGATGGCAAAGTTGTAATGATGGTCGTCTTAGCGCTGTTGTTGTTGAATAGAAAAAAAGAGTTAAAAGTGGTTTTTATGTAGCTTTAAGGCCGTTTAAAAACTTTGAAAATATTTTTTTATTACTAGAGCACTTCAAAACTGGAAAAAAATAAAATAAAGAAAATATGCAGTAACAACAACAGCAACAAATATCAAAAGCTATAAATACAACAAACAGTTCAACAGACTTTATAGAGCTTCATCATCATCATCATCGTCATGAAACAACAACAACTACAATATCATCATCATCATCATTTTACATACGAAGCTGATGATGTTGAGGTGATACCAAGTCTGTAACATTAAACAGATGTTAGCTGGTTGGCTGGCTGACTGGCTGACTGGCAGGCTAACTGACTGACTGCCTGACTGCCTTTAACTTTATAACTTTTTAACTTTATATCAGTCAGTACTCTGGCACTAGCATTCTCATATATAGTCATCCCTCGCTGGCCCGCTAAGACTTAGTCAGTCACTCAGTCACTCACTTATATGCTCACTCGTTTAACTCACTTGAAACGACCTTTGAAAATATGTGAAGTTGGCAACGTCAATCTTCTCTACTTTTTGATTTCATTTTATTTTTATTTTTTCTATACTTTAGCGTCATCATCTTTCCATCTCCATAAAAATAACTTAAAAAAAAAAATGAAACTTTGTAGTCGTTGGAGTTATGTTTTCTGGTTAAACCAGCAGCTGCTATTGGTATTTCTTTTTTTTAATTTTCGTCTTCTATTTTAACTCACATCTATAATGTGTGTGCATGACGTTATGTTTAGACGACGCTGTAATCTGGAAAATATAAGTGTTTCGCTCTATTCACTTACCATCATGGGTGCTGTGGGTATTAGTAGTCAATCGAAATGTTAGTAACACTAATAAGGTTTTCTAGTGGCATAATGAACAATTGTGAGATCGTTGCAAGATTCAAATTTGATGCCTTCACTTACTCATTTTTAGCACTTTGACATTTTATCATGTCCCTAATATTTACCGATAATGTCCTAAAGGTGAACATCTCAGCCCATTTGTGAATATATTGTTTAGAGGAGGAAGAAAAAAAATGCTTAAACACTTTCTAGTGATTGTCCATCTCTACAGGTGGAGCATAGACCAAGGCATCTTGGAACCAGTCTATTTCATAATCTGGTCTATCTCAGAGATGTGACACTGACTAACATAATCAAAATTGTCAGAAGTGCCGGTTTGAATTACATATTTGCCCGGCTTAGGGAAGGCAATTTGTCTTTTAACTTAACCTAAACTTACCTAAGCCCATATCTTTTTATAAATTCAAAATTTTTTGTTTGACCCATTTTTGAAATTAAAAATCTGTCTTATATATCATTAACTTTGTTATCATTCTCGAAAGGCACTTCTACCAACTCATTTTCTAATCTGCGAAACAGCTGTGATAAGCAGGTGTTTTGAGCTCTTACGGATATGAAGTCTTCATCTTTTCAAACGTTGCTAACGTCTGTTCTTTTAAAGGTCTCTTAATCTCTGAAGGCAAAATGTGTCACAAGTAGTTAAATAACTAGTTATTAAGGCGATTGGTCGGTTTTTGAATGTTTAATATTTCAGTTTTAAGCATTTTGTATTTCCTGTGCAGTTTACACTTTTTTGCATTTTAAGTTATATGACACGCTTTTTATGCCAAAACGCGTAACTTTTCTCAACGACTGCTCTAATGCTTGAATTAGATCCATTGCTTCAAGTTTTTATATTTAACGCTTCTATCAGTTTTACGCATTTTGGATGTCCTAAGCAGTCTACGTTTTTTTGCATTTGAAGTAAATTGAGACGCATTTTATACCAAAATGCGTAACTTTTCTTAACTTAACTTCTTTAATGCGCTAATCATATCCATTTCTTCACTTTTGTACTTTTAAATTTTTATGCCTTTTGTATTTTTTGGAGCAGTGTACGCTTGTTTGCATTTCAAGTTATATGAGAAGCTTTTTACGCACAATTTAGCACAATGTCCTGTTCTGAGGCATTCAAAGCTACTGATTAGATTCTTAAGTTACGATAGGGAACTGCATCACATGGGCAGAGGGATTATAAGGAAGCTTATGGGGTTTCTGACGGGCCACTACTATTCTGCTACTATTACCTCTTCAACCTTAATATGATACCAGACGCAGAATGCCGACTGCGTAGTGTGGAAAAGTAGACAACGAAGCATATTCTCTGTGAATGTATTGCTTTGGTAAATTTTCGTAGGCGAACATTACTGGAGCCAATTATTGAATGTGAACTGGTTTGTCGGCTGCACATTGGGGATATTATAGAAGAGGTTGAGGGTATTCTTCTGGAAACTATTTCAACTGGTGTTTCTGAATCTATGAAAAATTGAATGGGCTTCCTTCTTAGTGTTAACCGCCCGTTGCAGCTTGTGTATTAGTGGGCTGACCACGGAATGTTTGACACAATGGATCTTTCTAGGTCGCAGTGTCATGGTTATATGGACGCCTCCGCCCCTCTAACAAATAATTAAGCAACATTTTTTTAACATACACATAGAATACATAGAATGCTACCTGTGCGCTATTAGCTTTAAAATCTTGTTGGTCCATCTGGAAGACTATGTAAAGTTGCCTTAAGGATTTTGCGCAGTCATTTCTGTGGAGTTTTGTATACTAGGCCAGCACCACTATGTAATGCTCGCCAATGACATCAACATGCAGTGCAATTTCGCGTGATATTCCTCCAGACGTAAATAGAACATCAAGCCCTGAAGCACATATTTTCTTAAATGTCCTCTAGCAAAAGTTGAAATATCACATCTCATTACTTCGTGTTATTTATTTCGATTGTAGAACTAAAAGGGCCAGAAATATTTTCATTTAATAGAGAAACCTACTATGCCTTAAACTGTTTAGTATACACTTTTGCGATAGGGCATCTTACTTCCCATAACATCCCTCTCTGTATTTACTGCCTTTGTGCTTTTCTTTGCTTGGAGTTTTGCAACACGTTTGAAATGTGCGCATATAAAAATTTATGCTTGAAAATGAGGCTTATGGGTGAAAATCACCAGTATCAGTGTGACAAGCATAGCAGCAACCATCCAATCCAATCCAATCCGATCATTGGCATTCTTTTTGCTTTTCTTGCATCGTTTTTAATGTCTTGTTCAGCATCTTCTTCTTTTTCTTAAATAGCGAAACGATTTGTTGTTGTTGCAATTTTTCCTCGTTTTTAATAAAAGTCATGGCAAAAGCATCCGCTTGTTGAGTGTGTGTGTACAATAGAAAACGATCGTGAGTGTCTGATCTCTATTGTCGCTACTACTGCTCGTATGGCGCGTTGTGTAGCAGCAACCAATTCAATAGACTGCCACAATATTTGACGACATAGCTGCCGCTTTTAAAGAAAGATACGCAAGAGAAAAGCGTCTATGAAATGTGTGATTTTTAGTAATAAATTTTTTTTCTTCTTTTGTGCGTTTACGAGAAAGTATTTCACATTTTCTTCTTCATTTTAATAGTTTAGTGATGAGTACGTTTTTGGTATTTTGTTGTTGTTGTTTAGTATTTTAATGCGAAAGTATTACTTTATTATTATTGTTATTATTGTTAATATTGTTGTTGTTGCTGTTGTCAGGCATTAAATCTTAAATTTTCGCTTTGAAAAATCTATGTTAAACGTATTTCTTTTTTCTTTTCTGTTTTTGTTTTTGTTTTTTATCATATTTTTCAATTGTTACCAGCAAAACAATTGCATCCGTGATTGAGGTCTTATATTACAACTTTTTTTTTATAAAGAAAATTTTAAAATCATTTTAATATTTGTTAATATCGAGTTTTATAATAATTTATACGCTTTAAGCATAAAATATAATAACTGTCGGTAAAACCATACTTTTATAGAGTGGACGCTTAGAAAAAAGCTTTAATTTTACTTAAGATCCCCATAAATGTTAATTTTAGAATTAGAAAAATATTTCAATAAATTTTAATTAAACGCTTGTCTTAAAAAAACGTTATGAAGGACCATAAACAAGCATGCTCCTGTAGGATAACTTGCGTTATCTCTTCTTCGCAAAACTAAGTTGGAATTTGTGAATTTTAGTTGTACACAAGCGAAATATGAGTGCTGGTTCTTCAAAACCAGTTAGAAGAGACCCGAAAACAAAAACTAAAATCCTATTCGAAGGACCATAAACAATATTGCAAATGAGAAATTGCTGTTGTTATACGTAATAGTATTCTGCTTCGCTAGATTCTGTATATTTTTCAAAATTTATTTTATTTTATTTATCAAGTTTTTAAACTTTTATATTTGTTTAGTTGATTGCAGTATTGGGTTCTTCGTCGACCATTTAAAAAAGTGGAAATGTGATCCGAAGATTGGTTTTCTAAATTTCACTTAACACTTTCCATTTGTTCAAGTTTTTCAAAACAAAAACAAAAACCAAGGGGATGCCTATAATAAGAATCATTTTGGATGACTCGGAACTTCAGCAGTTGCTAAAACGCACGTCAGTGGGAATTTCCCTTAAAATCTTCTAACTTTTTCGAACAGTCAGGCTGCGATTAAGTCCCTTAGGGGTTCCAGGACATATAAAGGATATCGTTGGATATTGCGTTCTGACGAACTGGATAGAATGTGTACAGAAGTGCTCACAATTTTCGAACTGGAATCGAGCATAGGTGTTCCGATTGCCTAGGCTAGGTTGGATATTACACGGTCGATGTATTACGAGCCTCAACTTCGTTGGCAGCATGAGGACTAACCGCCATTGCTCTATTGAAAGGCATGCCGATAGACTTTTCATATCCTCGCATGGATTCTGCGGGAGTTGTGGTTCTAAGGAGGAGTAGGAGGCTATGTTTCACCTCATGTGCCAGTGCCTAGCCTTTGCTATGAAACGACGATTTTTATTTTCTCATTTCTTGTCAAATCTGACTGAACGCTGATGCCTAGGTTGGCCCATAAATTTGTGGTATCACAATAGGTGATAAATGCTACCTTACCTTTCTACGTAGGAGGTTATGCCATCTATTCCAATCCAAACGTAAAATCAGCGTTTAACCAGTTATTAATAACATGTGCATTTCGATCAGCATGTGCCATATAGTGTTTGTGAATTTTGTTTCAAAAATGAAGAGCTTTTGCATGACTCAAGCGTAGTTTATTAGGTTTTGTAGACCTTCGTGTAAGCCAATATAAAGTAAATTTTTTTCCAAAATTAGTGTAGAACTTTTACTGCGTTTTTTTGCCAAAATTCTTGGATATGGAAGCGCCAAATATGGAGTTCTGCATCTAATTATTCGTTTTGGTAAGCAGAATTGACCTCCTGAATAGAGTGACTTAACACCATTTCCTTAAGGCTTATGTGGTTATTCATAATCAAAAGTCTTTGTAAATTATCATACTCAACCACTTGTATAAAACAGAAAAAAAATTAAGCGCTGCATTAAAGAAATTCAGTCATTCATTTATTCGAAATAAATAAATAAATTCGGTTCGAAGGACCATCTGTCTTTATCTAATGTGTTTGCTGCCTAGTGAACGTGCACTAGCAAAATGTAGCCAATACCGCAACAGACGTCATCTCCAAAAGGCACTACCAAAACAAAGGAGCAAATTTGTGAAAAATGTGTTATCCTTCGTTTCTGCTTTCAGTATAAGATTCGAAGGACTATGAATGCTAGCTGCCTAATTAGCGTGCAGTAGCAAAAAGTAGCCAACCAACTCTGCTACAGACGTCGTCTGCAAAAAGCACTACCAAACCAACAGATGCAAAACTGTTAAAAACGTATTATTGTTCATCTCTCATTTAGTCACACGGATCGAAGGACCAAAAATGTTTATAATATTATCTTCGCTGCCTGGTTAAATAACGCTACTGACCTTGTGAATTGTAAACAAAGAGTTACAAAATTATTACTGATTTTTATAATCTGTTTCAAAGTTTAGGATAAAAAATTGAAATTAAATATCTCAATATTTATGATCCGTCTTGAAAACTTATTTGATTTTTAATTTGAATTACATTACTATCTTCTAATAAGTAAAGTTACCAGTACCATATGATAGTTAAAGTCTCTGGTAGAAATCAATCCCACTACTCCCGGCATTGAATTTCTCAATAATTATATTCAGATCTATTCTGCTGTGTTTATGCCTGTGTGTTTAAAAATTGCTTCTTTGTTTCAAACGTAATTTTAGATCATTTCTTTGTTGCTAAATTTTAATTTTGACTCAAGAATAGACCAAAACAAGCCGTTATTTTTTTTTTTAATTAAAATTCTAATAACCTTCAAATCAATATTAAATTAACTCAAAGAAGAAAAAAAAACTACAACAATGTATGATTTTGGTTTAAGTAATTCCACTATAATTTCCCTTTACTCTGTATGCGGTGGTCTGTACATAAAAATGTAAGTGTGGTTTTAACATTAAATAAGCGCTATTACACAGAGTCAAGATTAAATTGTTTGAAAGAAATCGTAAAAAAAACAACAACAAAAACGGCTTTAACTTTTAAGCCTTATAATTATTATTTTTTAATGCTGCTGCCTTTGTTAAGTTGCTGTTCTATTGTTAAGTCCGCTCTTAAGATTTTTTTTTTTTTTAAGATGATCTTGACTTGGTTTCGTGTTTGCATTGTATCGGACTCAAATAACAAAATGAAAATATTTGATTTCAGCAAAGTTTTTTGT
The DNA here is from genome assembly GCA_023159175.1 of Wohlfahrtia magnifica. NCBI lineage: Eukaryota > Metazoa > Arthropoda > Insecta > Diptera > Sarcophagidae > Wohlfahrtia > Wohlfahrtia magnifica. Next base: position 59,746 of record JAKWBJ010000513.1, read on the forward strand.
CTATAACTTTTTGTTCTTTATATAAGGAAAATACAAAAACAAAAAATTGATGGTTAGTTTTTTTTTTTTTTTCTAAAAATAAAATTTTCCTCTTTTTGTGCAGGCGTTTTTTTAATTTTTCACACTGACCATTAATCACATGTTTGAAGGTCTTTATCCAAGTGTTCAGTTTTATAAATTAATTGTTTAATTTCATATTCAATCATTACGTGGTCAATCTTTAAACTGTTTTTGTTAAGTTTTGTTAGTCAAGGAACAAAATTATGTGCATTTCTCAGCTTTTCTTAAGTTTTGATCCCTTGGTTAACCTTTGTAGCTTAAAAAATGGATTTTTTTTCTTAAGAAAAAGTTTTCTTAATAGAATAATGTTTGAATTTACATTTAAGTTTTAATGCGTCGTTTTTTTTCTTCTTTCTTCAAAGTATTAAAGTTTGTCAACACTTTTTCTTCCCACCTTTTCAATTCCAAAGGTTTGTAAACAATGACTGGCAATTGGTTAAATCAACCAGAACTTTTAGGGGCCATCAATTGCAAGTACTTTTTAAAACTTGAATTGCATACAATACATATGTATATATGTACATACTTTCCATCTCTGTTGAACTGATTGTTTGTTTGTATGAATGGCACTGCACAGTGGTTTATGTGGACATAACTTTGGACAAGAACTTTTATTAGTTAAACTTATTGCTTATGAGCATGAGCATTTTGTGATAGTATTTTGCTGCTACCCAGTTGACTCATCAAGAGACAGTTTCCCGAAATAACGGGTCCGCCATCTAACGTTTTTTTTCAACAAGTGCTTATTTCGTGAATGGTAACACTTAGCTCATGTCTGATTTGACAGATAATTAGTTTTATCCTTCCACTGAACGAATATTGTTGTGTAGACGTTTTCTTCGCTTCGCTAAGTGGGCCTGCGATCGACTTACAGAAGATGCCGAGTTTGCCAAAAAAAAAAAAAATCATCTTTTCAGATGAAGCTCATTTTGATCTTGGCGGGTATGTAAACAAGCAAAATTGTCGCATTTGGGGCACAGAAAACCCGCACGCATACATTGAAAAGCCGATACACCCAAGACGAGTCACTGTTTGGAGCGAATTTTGGTCTAGAGGCATAATTATATAAACTATTGAGTTCACAACATGTAGCATATTTCTGGGTATTTTGAATGCTTAAGAAAAGGGATAAGAAAAAGATAAGCTGTGATGTGAAACCTTGACATGCTCTTCTCGATTGTTTTAACTCTTCTGGGCTTTTCAATGGTGATGATTAAGTATACGTTTTGTTTCTTGAAAACAGCTCATTACTATAATGTACAGACCATGCTACGACTTAACATTATCATCCTGACCAGGCAATTTTGCAGGACACTGCGACCTTTGAATCTTTTGTGCCCCTTCTGGTCTATAGTTTGTCCAACAGATCTGCTGCCTTCCTAACGAACGCCAGCAGATGTGAAATCATAATGGTGAATGTGTCACTTAACGAGATCCTATGTCTCCCTAAACATCAAGAACCCCACATTAACACAATATGTGTCCTGTCGTCTCTGATGCCTGTGAGCACGGTCTACAAACATCGACATCTGTAAGCCATCCTCTTCAGATGCGCTCTTAAACTAAAATATTATTAATTCCCATAACATTCCATGAAAGAACACGGGGACATCTATTTTTAGACTCATTGAAAGGGAACTGCATTGGAGAAGTTTTCAATAGAATACTCATAACCAGTTACTAGCTAATGGTTTGAAGTGATGCCGGTCTGGCCTGGTATTGAAACGTTGACCTCTGGTTGGTAGGCGGGTGTCATAGCGACCATACCACAGCGGCATCTTGAACCATAATGGTCCGTAAGAAACTCCGTTAGAAGTTTCAAGTCCAGGCTGCCGTACTTGAAAACCTCAGAGTGAGGTCGAAATTGCGGGAAGATTGCCGCCCTAGAGTGGCGAAGTCCCCATAGAGCATTCCAGTGTTCCAAGCAACTGGCAATTTCCCAATCCTTGACAAGACTGAGGAAGGTAGTAAGTAGTGCTACACAGCAAGGCTCCGGACCGATATAGGGTGTCATGGAATCTTTTCTGGTCAATGCATATGCCATTTCATTACCATCTATACCCACAACAACTGGACCTTATTTCCAAACGAAAGCCTTTGCAACGTATCGTAGCAATATTTGACCAGTCTAGACGTCATACTATTCAAGCCAAGTGCTCTTAAGGCAGCTTGGCTGTCAGAGAATATATTAATGGTCTTACCCACTGTCCAGGTTGATCTCCGCACTTATAACAATGGCCATGATCACAGCTTGCAACACACGCAGCGATCTATCCAGTCGTATCGACAAATCTCGGTTGGGTCCATAAACCTCAGCACCGATATTGTCATCCATTTTGGAGCCATCGGTATACTAGCTTAGATCAAACTCACTCTGAACTAAAGCTCCATTAGACCAACAATCCCGGCCGGGAACTCAACCTTGAATCTTCTGCCAAAGCGTATATACAAAGGCATGATATCCAGGACCGAAAATGAATCTTCGACCACCCTGCGTAGAATTATTATTTTATTTTGACGCAATAATATTGAATTTTACTGTGTTTTACATCAACACAATTGAACTCGCCAGAAAACAATATTAAAATGAAAATAAAAAATTCTGAAATCTTTAGAAGAACAAAATCCCCAATATGAGTTCTACAATACAAATGAATTGTGTTTACGTTTATATTGATCATTCTTCAATTTTTTTTTGGCCTGTATAAAATTTTAATTCATACATACATTCTTTTTCGTTCGCATGATGCTAATGATCATTATTATGTTTTTATTCCATTAAAAAATAATAATAATAATTAACGGTCAGTACTTTTAAAATGTGTAATAATAAAACATTAAATACTCTTAGTTTTCTATTTAAGTGTCTATGACGAGGCACAAAATATCATTAAAATGATCGATATCTAAGCCGTTCAGTGCAAATAACGATTAACTCCACTTTTTGATTTATTTTTTTTTTTTTTAGTAAGTAATGTCAAAACACTGTGTTAGGGTCCTAAATTATATTATATTCTAAAAAATACTAAATGACAAAAAAAAAATTATAATTTTTATACTAGTAAACTTGTAAATTATTTTTGAATTTTTCTCAACTTTTTGTTTTATGGAATTAAACAAGTTGTGCACTGAATAGCTCATATAAAAGATATTGAAATAATGATATTATTCTTTCATTTTGGTTTGGAATAGTTTACAAAAATAGACAATTTTTTTTTTTTTTTTTACAAAAATATTTTATACCGTTATATAGTCATTATTGAATTGTTAAGAATTCTACAGGAAACAATAAATCTAATAAAAGATGATTGAAATTTTAAAGTCATTTACGAGTATGATTGTTAGAAAAAAAAATTCGTTTCAATGTCGATTAATGCTGGATATGGTAGTGTTAGAAAGGGTCATTGAATGTAGTACTTGTTAAAAAAAAAAAAATTCGTTTCAATGTCAATTAATATTGGATATCGTAGTGTTAGAAAGGGCCATTGAATATATTACTTTTACGGAATTTATGAGGTTTTCTCAAGAACATTAAAAAACTTGTTGAATCAAAAAGAATGGTTTAAGTCTTCAGCAGAAGATCTTTTAAATACTTCAAAATAGCGCACTCTATTTTAGAGGCTTCTTTTTTCTAGATATGGTATGGGCATTTCCAGGAAAAATGTAACAAAACGCCAAATTTTGCTTGTTTATGTCTTCAGCTTTTGGCTCTATTGTTCGCAGTTTTCAATGAATATATTACTGTCTTCAGTAAAAATATGAGAACAATCGAGCCAAAGATTGAAGATACATATATGCAAAAAAAATAAAAAATCTGAAAATGCCCAAATGTGTCTTTTGGTCAAAAGACTTTTGAAATTTTTGGTGTAAAAAAGTTCTACATCAGCTTAGAATTTCTGGGTTTTCTGAGCCTCTTCATGATTTAAATTTATACCATCAAGAGAGTTGTGCAAAAAATGAAAAAAAAATGAAAATCTAAAGATGCAAGCTCATAGCTATGTGTTGAATGCAATAAATCTTTCCAGCCTAGCTATCTCAGTTTCTGCCGTGTCAAGCCTGGCTTTACCACCGTCAGCGAAGCTTTACTTTGCTTAGTGAGTGATATGTTTTTTCATTATTGGCGTACGTAGTGTGTCAACCCCCGTCTATCAACTTAGAGGTCCTCGGTTAAATCCCAGGCCATTCCATCTGGAAAAAATAATTTTTCTACAGGGGTGTATCACCGCATAACATTAGTTATCAACTGGTTATGCTTATTACTACTTTTGCGAAATTCTCTAATGCATTTGGCGTTCGGAACCGGTGTAAACTGAAGATCTCTTTCAAAAGGTATAAAAGTGAACAAAATTTCTAATAAATCACCTGAACATCATTTTTTGTATTTTCAACAGTTTCGGAGTTATTCATAACTTAGCTGCGAAAAAAGATTAGAGCAATTTTTTTTTTTACATTTTTTAGAATGAAAATTTTAGATATGAAGCACTTAAGTTAAAGCTTCAAATATTGGGAATAAAATAAGCTTTAAATCATGACAATCGGTTGGATATTGCTCGTTTTATTCAATATTAAATGCGGGTACCGAACTTTTACCAAAATTAACGAAATTTTTTTTTTAATTTTTTTTTTTTTGCAAAATTATTAAAATTTTTTTTCTTTTATATCCAAAAAGTTAAGAAAAAAAAATTCGTAGAATATATATTTTACATTTTAAGCCTTAAAATAAAAGTTCCTAAACGTTTGGTTGTACTTGCATCAAAATCGGTCAAGTCGTTTTCAAGTTATGATAAAATGTATTGACATAATTACCATATTTGGGCGAAAAATTTTCCACACCCATTAAAAAAATTTTGAGCCCGATGAAAAAAAACTGAAAACGGATTTGAATTCAGCGCATCAAAATTATAATATTCCATATTGTTTTATTTAAAAGCTTTTTTTGCTGTAGACCAGTGTTTTTATTGTCTTAGGTGAATCGCTTTTCATCGTCTGTAATTATTCGCTTCATAAATAGTTCGATTTTGTTCCATTTTAGCAGTGAACCGCAAATAGAAGTACAGTCCATAACATTTTTCACTATGCATTTATCATCTTTAACAACAAAATTATCAGATCGAATATCGTCTCCATTAATTTCACAAATTTTTTCAGCAGCTTGCGACGCGCAGTCCCATAGGCAAAAATTATAAAATCACTCATCGGTCGGATATTGATAAAATATATATTTTTTGAAAGATAATTATCAGCTGAGTATAATACTAAACGATTTTTTCGGTTACTTCTCTATATTGTCGCTAGAGGGCACTAAACTCAACTAATTTATAATAAAAAATACTATGTAAAAAATTGGATTTTAGGTACTTCAGAAAAATAGCTATAAAAACTCTATTTTTTAAGAAATTTTTAAAGGTTTGGTTTTTTAATTACTTTACAATTTATAAACAAAATTAAAAAAAAAAGTTTTAAATTTTGTTTATTTTTTTTATTTTTTACTTCTTTGAAAAACGCACTTATTTCAACAAAAATTTTGAATTTACAAACTTTGAAGGAGTATTCAAAATATATACAGTTTGTGTCATTAATATTCGGTTTTATTAAAGAGATATGTTTAACTGATTCGTCTTAAGCTAAACGTATATCTTTTTCAACATTATTTTTCTTTTCATTAATAGTTTATTTAGACACAACAATATAACAAAAAAAAACTTAATTAACTCAGGTATTATAAAATATTGCGCGTCAATAATATTCGGTTTTCTTTGAAAAGTAACAAATAATACATTAGAAAAATGGTTTTATATAAAATTCAGTACTTTGTTGGATAACCGTTTTGTTTTATAACTTCACTTAGACGGTTTGACATGTGTTTTACTATTTTAGCTCTATAAGCTGCAGGAATACGATCCCATTCTTCTTGAAGCCGCAATTTCAAGTCTTCAATGGATGTTATTTTGTAGTTGCGGATTCGCCTGTCCAGCTCATCCCATAAATTCTCAATCGGATTGAGGTCTGGGGATTGTGCAGGTGGATGGGGAACTTTAGGGCAGTTATAGAGCAAACATTCTTGAATTAAACGCGACTTGTGCTTTGGGTCGTTATGTTGGTAAAATTTAAAAGAATCTAAAACGCCCAGCTTATTTGCACTTTCTTTCAAATTTTGACGGAGGATATTCAAATATGATTCCTTATTCATAATTCCACTGATAAAAACTAATTTTCCCGTCCCTTTAGCTCCCATACAACCCCACACCATAACATGTCCATTTCCATGTTTTACGGTCGGTTTTAAATTTTGTGGTTGTAACTCCTCATTTGTCTTCCGCCACACCATTACACGCCCATCGGATCCAAATACGTTATACTTGCTCTCGGCCGCAAATATAACGTCATCTCAACAAGTTTCAGGCTTCTTAATGTACTCCCTGGCAAAACTCAAACAAGCTTTTCGGTTGCGTAAATTAACCAATGGCTTACGACGTGCTACTCGGCCATGAAAACCTTTTTTTCTTATGGTTCTTCGTAAAGTAGATGCAGATATTTTCTTTTTAAACTCATTGAGCACCTCTCTGACTAATTTAGGAGCACTTAAGCGTGGGTTAGATATTATTTTTCGCACAATTGAACTTTCTTCCCGCTCGGTCAATTTTTTTGGCTGACCTGTCTGCTTTATGATGTGTATTCTTCCTTCATTTTTGTGCCTTCTGACAATGTCCCCAACTGTATTTGGTTTCATATTCAGAATTTCAGCAATCTCTTTGTACTTTTTACCTTTTTCATAATGGAAAATAACAAGTTTTCGCTGTTCTAAAGGAGTGTTTTTTCCTTTGCGCCGCGCCCCATTTGTATAATTTGCAGTGAAGTAGAATTTTGGACAGACAAGAAAGGAGGTGCTTTGCACTTTTATTAAAACGTATCTCTATATTGCTGGAAAAGTATAATAACATGTTTTTTTGCAAATAGCATATAAATAGGGAAAAAACCGAATATTAATGGCGCTTAGTAAACAAGGTTAACAAACTTTGATCGATTTATCACGGTTGCAGGCTTACCATAGAGCCATTTTTTCCATATATTTGAATACTCATACTGACAACATTTATTTAAGTTTTTGCTTTTCTTCTGATTACCTATCCATTTCGCTAATGCCAGGGTGTTATTATCGATAAACTTAAAAACCGAATATTAATGACTCTAACTGTATATACTATATATATAAAAAAAATATCGCACACTAAATCATGAACAGTCACAACTGAAAATTTGTAAATGTTCAGGAGAGGCAAACAACTGTTTCTAATAATATGGTTTTATTTATATTATCAAACTGAGTTGCACAATGAAGTAAATCGTCTTAGAAAACATTGTACTTATTTTTGTTTAATTTTGTGTAATAATTTTGCAAATAGGAGGTAATTTTGTGTTGTGACTGTTTAATTGAAAAGTCCTTTATTTTTCATTGCATTGTGTGTATTATATCAAATAATGTCTCTTAAACTGGGAATATATGTTGATAAACTCAAAATTTTTTTCATTAATAACGTCACAACTCGAAATAATACAACTCGAAATAATACTATTTACTCTTTAGTTGATAATGTACAAGCGGCACAGGGAACATAATCGTAATAATAATTTCTCATGTAAGGAAGACAGTGATCCAAACAAAATCTTTGTAGTCGTTAAAGATTCGATCTGTGAATTGTTTCATGAAAAGATGCGATTTTGATATATTTTGAGTTGTAAGTGTTTATGATTTAAGGTGCGATATATATGTTTTATTGCTATTTTCGAAACTATTATTCTATCAAATAAAAAAGTTTGAACTGACTTTGTCCTACAATTTAAAAATGTTAAAAATTTATAATTTAGAGAATTGTTCATAAATTTTACTGATTAAAAAAAGAAAAAACTATCTTGAGATAGACCTTGTTTTGATTTAAATATATGTGGGCGGTGGGCGTGTCAGTTTTTCTATATTGTTAAAATTTTGTATGTATCTATATTTTGCCCTCATAATTGTTTGTGCGAAATTTCATTTATCTACGACAACTTTATTTTCGTTCATTCGCTCTATGGGATCGACGCACTGTGCAACGTATTCTTAACTTTTCTATAAAAGAAAAGCGAAATATGATGGTAATGTTTCGAATTTTCACACATTTTTAAACACAAATAACTTTTTATAGAATAATGTAATTTAAATAATGTCTTCTAACAAACTGAAGCTTAAAATGTCACTGTTCAAACAAGCTATACTTAGTGTTGCCAGAGTGTTACCAGAGATATTTTATTTCAGAGCCACCTAGCGCAAATCTGAGAGAAGTAATAAACAAGGAAGTGGAAATGTGTATATCACGGCTTATGTCCCAGCTACCGTTATAAATCGTTTTTGTTCTCTTTGCGATTTGTTTCGATAACAAACTTTAATAGAATATGGAGATCTTATTAGTAATACTTCTGTGATTAAAGAAAGCGTTGTTACAATATCGTGGAAACTAAAACAACACTTGACTTTTTGATTAAGCTACGTGGTTCGCTTTTGCCGATAGTAACTTTATTATTCGTACAACCACAATAATAGCAAGGTACTATATCAAGACTTTTTTCTAGCAATTTGGTACTTTTTTCATTTTAACTTTATTTGTAGTACTAACACTAAAAAATTATATTATTTAACAGCCTTTTACAATTTCATTTCTTGAAAATTCTATTATATGTCAAATCATGATCATTATCATCGTCATCATTATAATTGCAACTCTTATGCAATTATTCTATTCATTGATTATGATCGTTATCAAAAATTTCTTTCGTTTTCCTTGACTATAAAAAGTACCATAAATTTTACATACAAACATTCTAAAGATATTCTTCTTTTTTGCTTTTGTTTTAGTTCCATTCCATTCTCCACATGATATAAAAGTCAACACAAAAGCCATTAGCAAAAGTTCAAAGTTCTATGATCATAATGATCATTACAATCAACATCAAAATAATAATCATTATAATGATTAAATATGTTCATAGAGGAGTTCTTTGAGATCATGAGAACATTAAGTCTCTATTCTATATATGAAAAAGCGTTACAAATTTATGACATTTACTTTGATAAGCTTGAAAATAGAAGAGAATAGAAGAATTAAAATTATATCTCAAGCATTCCATATTTTTTTTTTAAATATTTTTTTTTTTTATTATAAAAATAAACATAAAAATTATTCTGCTTTTCATACATCAGTCAAAGAACAATTTTTTTTAAAGATTTTTTTTTAATATTTTTTATTTTAAAGAATTTTGTGTTTTTCTTTAACAAAAAAAAAAACTTTTCAAATTTTTTGTACTTTCTTTAACAGAAAGTTTAGAAATTTGTCTTCAAAGATTTTTTTTTATACCAAATTTAATCAAGTCTGCTATGAAGTCTATTTCCAATATCTCTTTGCCGCTTTTTCCTCAGTTTTGTAGCCAAACAAACTGTCCATTTGCCAGCAGCAGAGCAGATGTTTATGACAACAATTTAAGTGAAGAGAAAAAACATCAACCGGCTAGGATAAAAGTGACATTGGAATGCTGCATAAAGTAAGATTCTTAAGGAAGACACTCTATGATTGGCATAAAAGCTTTTATTTTTAATAATATATTTTTTTGCTGATCATAACAGATGCTGATTTAAAAAGTTTTTGGAAAAAAGTACCAAACGAAAGTGTCTGAAAAAGTACTCTTTAAAAAGAGTACTTTATCAAGCAAGCTTTTTAGAGTCATAAATTTGCATGCCCATATAAAATGAGACCAAATGCAAATGTCGCATGCAATTGAATGCATTTGTGTACATGATCCCTGGTGTTGTAGTTCAAGTATATCGTAGAAACCGCTCTAAACGCTTAATGTCTTCGATATATAAATCAAGGGCTTCAATACTTACGAACTCTGAGAAACCGGCGATCTGATGAGATGAACTTGAATAAAATTTTATCACATTCCTTTAAGTATAGTATTTAGTGAACCGTATGATATATTGTCGACCACCGGATATTGATAAGTAAGCTTCGTGAGTTATATAGGCAAAAGCTGTTGAGGTATTTATACAAATGAAACTACTCAACCATTCTTAACCAAACTCAAACTTGGCAAGCATAATGTGATGGTATTGCTGGTCGGTATCATAGCTTCGCAAATAGTGTACAGCATTTCTCATGCAACTCCCAAGTTTTAAAAATATCTCCAATAAAGTAAGTAAAGTGTTGCAGACAGACTTAATACTACCAGTATTTCTCAGTAGCGCGGTATGACTGATCTGTGCTCACGAACTATATAAGGTATTCCAATGCGCTGGATATTCTCTAAATAAATCTGCCAGTGTGCTTCGCTATCTCTTTATTAAAAAGTAATATCCACTTATCCAATCTCGTTCTCCACACATGCAAAATTTTATTTAGCACGAATGGGAATAGTTACGCCCACTTATTCAATCTCGCCCAGTTATTGACTGATAATGTGTATTGTCCAAAAATATTTTTAATTTACAAATTTAGAAACTCAAGATCTACAAAAATCAATATTTAGGTTACACGAAAGATGCCATGCCCACTTTTCCCAATTCGCTCACTTTTATACTGATGATTTGTATTGACTGGCTAGTCTTTTGAGACCATATTCAGAAACTTCTTTTAACGTTCTCAAGATATACTAGAATTAATATCTAGTTTGTATGGGAGATGTCACGCCCACTTCTCCAATTCTCCCAAGACTGATGATTTATATTGACTTAACAAGCCATTTAGACAAGATTCAGAGACTTTTTTTCTAGGCATGTACTACCGCCATGCCCAATTATTCGATTTCGATTTGACTGATGATTTCTATTCTACGAAACTATTTGGTCTCTTACTGTTACCGTTTTGAAGATATGGACAAATAAATATTTGTTTAGGATCGGCAGCAGCTGTTTTAAAAAACCAACATCAGTGAAAGTAGACCTATAAACGTATGTATTGGCTTGTAAATCGGTTGAGTGGTTCTCGAGTTATTAACTGACGAACATAAGACAACTTATGTATATGGTATATAAACCATATAGGTTCCAACACCTACTTTGTGTATAGGTGTGGTTGAAATCCGTCGACGAGTTTAAGTGTGATGCGGCAACATACGTATGCTCAAAATCGTTTCCTTTTTTATTTTATATGTATATCGGGTTTAAATTTAAACCAGCGGCTATTTCGAATCTGGCAATGCTTATGTTATGCTATTCTGTCACAAAATTCAGTATACTATCTCCACTGAACGAAATTAGTTGATTTACGCTTGAGCCACGTTGCGATTTATTGAAAATTTATCATCATCTAAAATCTTCTTTTCGGATGAAGCTCATTTTCATCTTGGTGAGTACGTTTATAAATAAAACTGCCGTATTTGGGTCTCAGAAAACCTAAACGTGGTCTTACAGAAGTCAATGCACCCATTACGAGTCACTTTTTGATGCGGCTTGTGAAGTGGTGGCATCATTGGCCCATATATTATATTTTATATTTCGCAACCATTACGGTCAACGGAGACACCAATAGTACCAACGTTGAACTATTTTCTGTGGAGCGTAGTTATATACAAGTGTTATGCCGACAAACCAGAGACAATTAAGCATTTGAAGGCCAACATTCGTGATGCCGTTGCGAGAAACGACTCCATACACTCGAAAATTGGTTCAATTGAATTGGGTACTGTGAGGTCAGCCGCGGCAGCCATATGAATGAAGTAATATTTCATTTTTAACCGGAACAATTGTACTTCATAACAAAAAAATTAATTTGGCAACATTTTAAACCGTTTTTGTTTTATTGCATATTTTAAATGGCCCACCTTATATAAACCATATAGATCGTAATACCTACCATGTGTATAAGTTTAGTTGATATCGGTCGACGCATTTATGTGTAATGTGGCGACATAAGTATGCCCAAAATCGTCTCCTTACCGTAAAGCGCTGACTTTAGTTAAACCTTTTGCTCTGACATTCGTTATTTTTTATCATCCAGACCAAGATTAATTAAAATCGACTTATTCACAACTCCAGTTCTTAACTGGGCTTGCAACATGTATATTCCTGTCATCTTTTGGCCAACAATCGTTTTAAACAAATCGATTTTGGTCGTTCTGTCTGATCTCTTGGCTCAATTTTAGCAGCTTATAATAAATGGAACACTATTTGAGGCACAGTAACGCATAGATATTCAGCTTTGGCATAAACATAAGATATTTTGCGCTTTGGCGTTTAAGCTGGATTTTGGAGATACAAAATCATCTTTCATCTTTCAAATGACCCTGCCTGATGTGGTGACCAATTTCCCTGAATAAAGATAAATCCTACTGCTTGCAAGCGTTTGAAAATTGCTATCGGAGTGCCTCTAAGTCATCATTTCTCACACGATGCAACTGATGGAACATATATAGATTAAGCTCCAGGTTAGCAATGAATGTGCTACAGCTGCTTTTTTTGTCAATGACTGGGTGAAAATAAAAGGCGGATATTTATCTTTCAAAATGTCATACAAGTAATAAAAAACACAAACCATGCTGCTGAGAATATATAACTGTAGAGTATAGCCTAACCAAAGTCTTAAGCCTGATTGTTTTGAAATCTTCATTTATAGGGTACACTTGTACGAGTAATAATCAGTAATGACCATTATCAAGTTCTTTCGTTTTATCGCATTTTTTATAATTTATTTGTAATATTTTTTTATGACCATAAGTATTTTTCAAAAAATCATTTAGGAAATTATTAAATTAAATTCTTATAACTTTTTCAAATTTAATTGCGGTTGTTGTTGTTGGCAACAATTTATTATTTATTTTCTTCTAAAGAGAAAGTTAATTTTTATTTTCTAATTTAATCGACAATAATTATAGAGTACAGCCACTTTATTTTAGACCATAACAGGGGAAATACTAATTTTGTTTTGTGTTTTTCCATAAAAAAGACTGACGGATTTAACAAATATTTGAAAACATTTTAATTGAATGGAAATAGAAGAGTAAGAAGCAATTAAAAGAAAACGAATGCTAGAGTGACTACTAGACGGACAAATTATATTTTTTATGGTAACTTTTTGATAATCGTTGTCAGGTTTAAATGGGTAAGCGTTTTTGAGTCAAGAGTAATATGTCTTATAAAGGGTGTCCAAAATTGAGTCATTTTAATAAAAAAAAAAAATACTTTTTTCAGATATTAAATATATTTTTATTTCAGTTTATTACAAAAAGGTTCCGATTAAAAATGAAAAGTCATGTAGGTTAAGTGACCCCCCTACTCGCTCGGCAGTCTCCCAATCTTTTACCAAAATTATCAATCACGTTTTTTAATAAACTGTTTTCAATGGTTGATATCTGTTCGTTAATGTTGGTTTTAAGCTTCTAAGCCGTTGTGGGATTATTGCTGTATACTTTCGAGTTCAAAAAACCCCATAAAATATGTAAAGGGTGTTAAAACACACGATCTTGGCTGCCATTTACTCCTCCTCCACAAGACAAATTGTGATTTTAGAATTTTTCTTTCAAAAGATCCATTGTTTCGCTTGCTGTGTGACTAGTGGCACCATCCTGTTGAAATCATCAATTTTCCGCCACAAAAACCTTCGGATCATCTACCTGCTGCGATTTCCCTTGACAGTGATCGCATTTCTATTTTCGTTTTCAATAAAATATGGTCCGATGATTTCTTCCGGATCACAAACCATACCAAACCGTAACTTTTTGTGGATATAATAGTTGCTTTAAGATAACTCTTTAATGCGGAAATTCTGCTTGCTGACGTGGCCATTGAGCTGGAAATTGGCTTCGTCGGTGAAGATTATTTTGTTAATTATTCTCATTTTCTTCTTATTTTTCGATGGCCCAAAAATGAATTGCCGACGTAATGCCTGGTCAGCTGGTTTTAATTCTTGAGTCAGCTGAATCTTATATTAATTCCCATAACGTTCCATGAAGGAATATGGGGACTTCTCTCAGTCAATGAACTGCGCCCGATTTTATTTTTAAACTCATTAAGAGGGATCTAGAGTTTAACGCCGGCTCCGAACGGCAAATGCATTTAGAGAAGTTTCCAATAGTATGTATACTCATAACCAGTTACTAGCTTATGTTATAAGGTGATACCGCTGTCGAAAAGCTTTTTTCTTTTTTAAGATGGTCTGGCCTGGTATTGAACTAACGACCTTCTGGTTGGTAGGCGGGTGTCTTACCTACCATACCATAGCTATCTTATACGCCTTTAAATATAGAACACGATCCAAAATGTTTAATAATGTGGATCGTTTGATGTTTAATTTCTGCGAACGATGACGATGAGATGTTTTTGGATCTTCTTCAGCACTTCTGCTTACGGCTGCTATATTCTCAGCAGAACGACCACTACATTGATAAGTTCTGTTTCTGTTAACATGAACGAATCCAGTTTCTTAAAATTTCTTAACGATTAGCTTGATGACACGATTTCTAAATTTCCTAATTAAATCTTGAAAACTTATGCCATTTTCAATAAATGTTTCATTAATAAAAACACGTTGTTCTGAAATGTATTTAAAATCTGAAAATAAAAATTTAGAATAAAAATTACAAGTAGGAAAAAATGACAGCATAATTAAATTATTACCTCAATTTTGGACACCCTTTAGCTGACTAATCGACTGTTAATATTGCCGTCTGTTTTCCTGTTTGTATGTTACTTTTTATGGCTTGTGCTGTTGCTGGCTCTGTTTATGAAAAGTGAAGTTTTTCTTTAATTTTATGGTTCTAGGAAGTTATTAAAACTTATAAATATCTAAGTATATGGTAAATCTGATAAATGGATTTGTATTGTCATTAATTTATGTTCATAAAATGTGGTAAATAAAATAAAAAAAATATTCTAAAAATAAAGTTTTATTTATAATTAAAAAATCTCATAAAGTTTCAGAATTATTTTTATTAAAGTTTTTCAAATTACTTTTTTAAAATTCCAATGCTAGTCAATCGACTTTATTCAAACTTATATTTATTTTCAAACTAGGTGGCATAACCTGATGTACTTCTAATCATCAATTGATTCTTTTTATGAGGTATTGGCGGCGCCATGCACATACAAAGTAAATATTTATTTGTCTCTATTTTAAAAATGGTAGCAATAAGAGTCTCAAGCTTGGTCAAAAAGTGGACGGAATTGGACAAGTGGGCATGGTATCGCCCATACTAACTAAATATTAAGGTTCAATATAGAAGTATGTTGGTTTGACCAAGTGACTTCAGAGTTAATACAAATCATCAGTTAAATAGTCAGCTGAATTGGATAAGTGGGTATAGTACCTCTCATACAAACTAAATACATGGTGGGCAAATTTGAGGTAAGGAAGTAAATTGGCTGTCAGGTGATGAAATGTGAAGAATTAAGCTGTCAACCATTGACACTTTCAACTATGGAACGCCAGCCCACCATTGTTTGCGTCGAGCGTTTGTGAATTAGCTGTTTGAAAAACTGAACGAAAACAACGCATTCTTCAACAAAATCATCTTTAGTGACTTCAGTGAAAATGGGCCACCATTTTCAATTAGGCGATTATGTAAACAAACAAAAATTGTCGCAAATATGGGGCTCACCAAATCCACAAACAGTCCTAAAAAAACCATTACATCCAAATAAAGTGATGACCGCATGGTGGGGTTTGTGGTTAGGCGGCATCATCGTGAATTCTCTGCGCTATCAAACCATAATAAACAATTTGTTGTGGCCACAATTAGCTAATGTTGACATCAGTGACCTTTGGTTTCAGCAGGACGGTGCCACAAGCCACACAGCCAGCCAAACAACTCAGTTATTGAAAAAAAAATTTCCCGGTCGTGTATTATCTCGATTTGGCGATGTCAATTGACCGCTTCATTCTTGTGATTTAACGCCGCTGGATTTTTTTTCTGGGTCCATTTGAAAGACTGGGTTTACGTGAACAAACAACTGACACTCGGAAAAATGCAATTCGGCAATGCATTTACGAGGCTTTGTTGCAAAATGTGATTCAAAAATTTGTGAAAAGGGTGGACGTCTGCCGACGTGCTAGAGGTGGACATTTGCCCGACATCATATTCCATTACTAATATCCATATTTCTATTTTATATTGGTATGCATAAAACAGATTTTGTCAAAAAAAAAAAAAAAATTTTTTTTAAGTCAATTTAATGGATAACCTCAAATTTGCCCATCCTTTACATACATATGCTATATAAAAATCAATGTGTGTTTATTTGACTGCAGATTCCACACTGTCTTTCTGGCAGAACTATTGGCTATTTTATTATTGGATATGAACAGAAAGGGAATAAAGTATCGAAAAAGAGTAAATAATTGCTAAAGTAACATAGTAGTAGTGAAAACATAAATTAATATAGTGGTAGCGAAGCACGCCGGGTTAGCTAGTATATTATATATACATATGAATAGAGAGATATGTTTGTATAAACTGATAGCAAGGTTGATGAACGATAAAAATGAATGAAAAATTCTTCTTTTTTATTAAGATTTTATTGGAAAATTTTTCAAATTCCTCAAAATTATATTATATTTTTTGGAATTAATGATGTTTTTTTTAAATTTTTTAAACGTTTTGCATGAATAACAAAAACAAATATATATTCTGCTAATAAGTGTCAATAGCTAATTTATATTTAAACATATGTTCATTATATGTGTATGTTTGTAAATATAGACAATAACAATACATACGAGTACATATACATAAATAATTTACTTACTAACTAAAGAAAAGCAAATATTTTATTAAAATTATTTTTCCTAAGAAGTTTGACAAAAATCAGCTGCTGAATACAATAAGAAACAATTTTCGAAAAAAACTAACGAAAGGAATTTCCATTGCTTTTAGCAATAATAAAGATTAGGGTGGCCAGCTAAAAACTAAATCAGCAACCAATGACAAATATGTTATCCCCTAAATGACCATCTAACTTTTACTACCAATGCAGCCGGTAAAATATATGATAACGTAGTTCAATATGTACGTATTCCTACGTCATGATTATAAGGCCTGCTCGATCGCGTGAAGGTAGGTACGTCTGTCACCGGCGTAGTCCGTTCGAATCAGACAATGTGTTAGGCTTTAATCTGTTAAAAGCAGTTTAAATGTTGGCTTTAAACTTGGCCAAACTTCTCAGTACATAAAACTCTGCAAATAATATATATATGTCAGGTCACATAATCGTGGCATAGTCTCCACATATGTATACAACATCGAACGAAGCGACGGTTTTTTTTAGCTTGAAGCAATTTGGTCCCAGATTAGAGATAACGATTACAAAAATGTATGAAATATATTATAAAGATGCAGAAATACTATAACGACTCTTATTGTATTTAGTGTAGACGGTGTTATAGTGACTATTTGCCAATGCATTACAGCAGAAAATAAAACGGTGGACTAATGATGCATATATATTTACGGTAGCACAGACTTACAATTACATAAAGAAATTTTGAAGTAAAATAGCGAAGTTAGGTTGGTCCAATGCCCTAAATATCATGATACAGTACAGTGATGCATTTTATTTTGAGATTTGTCTTTGACACATTTTAGCAAAAATGATAAAATACGACAATAACGATCGTTGCCAATTTCTGAAAAGCAACACCGTGCTCGAAGTTGTACCATAGGCTCTTATTAATAATACGGTTTGGATGTGTCCACGGAACAGAAAGTAGTTTGCCGCTTGTCAAAACATGTTGTCATTTTAGCGTAGAGCATATTTGGCCAAAGTACCCCTTAAAGACCGAAGTTTAATAGGCTCCCTATACGAAAACAAAAATATTCGATATTATATCCCGGAACGAAAACAAAAATATTCAATAGAGAACAGGAAATAAACAACAATTTCATTCAGTGGTGTGATAGCTTTTGATGAAAGCAGATGTATGTCGCTTAGTGTATAAAATTGTTTATTTGTTTCATTATTTACTTTGTTAATTTTTTTCATCAACTTACACTGCAAAAATTTACGAATACTACTACAAATGCAGTTATACCTTTGGTCAGCCTTGGCGCAGGCTGAAGACCTAAGGTAGCCCCCAAAACAAACAAATAATCTAGAGGTGTTATATAGCTTGATCGCGACGAGAGACATACTTCTAAAAATTTTCTTTCACAACTTCCTACTTTGCATTGTTTTCATCGTGTGAGATGGAGCCAATTTGTTATAACCATAAACTCAGAAATATCTTTTTAAACAAGTCGTGGTCATAGAATAGTCGATAGTACTGCCACTGAACAGTGAATTTAGTCAAGTATTTTACTGGCTCTCTTGTCACTGGCTCTCTTGTTATCCCAAGTGAAACAAAATGGATTTCTCTCAATCAATGAGCTGCACCCGTTTCTATTTTTTAGACTCATTTAAACGCACCTACAGCTTAACGTCTGCTCCGAAAGGTAGATGCAACCCACCCTGGTGGGTAGTTTATTTACAACAAAAGTAAATATAATTTACGTATCGGCAGTTCTAATAAATTCGGTCCTTTTTAGTTCAAAAAATATTATGAATTAACAAAGTTATTAAAATAAAAATACCTCTTAGTTAATTTCTGAACCCTGTATCGGAAAAATTTCTCGTCTTTTGAGGCGATCCCATTTTGAATCCGATTTTACATTTCTTCAAAAGAAATGATTCTGTGACATACGAAAAGAAATTGTATAAGTCGAAACAGTCAATAGTCAGAAGGACCAAAGTTTGGAGAATACGGCGGGTGCGGCATTTGATCGTTTTTAACAATCTTTTGGCAAAACAAAACCGAGGTCGAGCGTTGTCATTCGATATAATAACTTAATCATGTCTGTCTTTATATTCCAAACGATTTTCTCATAATGTACATTTCAAACGAAGTAATTGCAGTCTACTCTGATCACCGAGTTTTAGCAGCTCATAGTACACAATGCCGTCTTGATCCCACCAAGAGTGCAAAATTTCATTATAAATACTAAAACAACGTATGTAGTTGTACTACCAAACAAAAAATTTTGTCGTCTTGAACGAAATTTGGAAGTAATTATTAAACCCAATAAAACCCATAAAAAACCAAATTATATCCAGGTGGTTGGTTTTTTTTTAAACCCGGGTTTTTGCTTGATAAATACACACAATCAGTCTCTGGCCTTGTTAGAAGCTGATACCGTTGTTGAAAATTGTCATATGGTTTGACTGGGTATTGAACCGACGGCCTCTTGAAATGTGCGTAATACCTATTCATTACTTTTGAATCGAAGACAACTAAGACATTTTATTGGGTTTAATCACAGCCGTCATGTGTTTTATTTCAAGATCCCTACAAAATTATCTGGTCAGAATCTAAATTTGTGCCGATTGCCGTAACCATAGTATCAGAATTAAGCCTCAGGTTACACCGCAGATATAATTTTTTGCTCAGAATATCTGCGGTTAGATAGCCCCTACCTACACCCAGATAGAAGCTATCTATCTACCCTTACTTAATCGCGAGATAATCCCTACTCGAAAACTCTCTTCTTTTTTCATATGTTTTATGGTGTGCTGAGAACAAAAGACTATTATAGACGTCTTGTGCATAGCAAACACTAGCAATGGACGTCTAAAAACGTCATTTATGTCAATGTATTAACTGAATTGTAATTGTGATATACTTCTGCGAAATTTTGCACTTGTTGGGCAATTATACAACCCTGTATAATAAAATATTAAACGTTACCGAGTATTTTGACATTAATAGCTGTTACTCTTAACTATGATAACTTCTAATTAATAACGATTAAAAATGTAACCTGCCTCTTTTATCTGTTTTAATAATATAGTCCAATAATTGAATTTCTGCCTATCTGGTCACCCTACTTAAATACTTGTTGTTCTTAAATTGGCTATAATTTAGCTCAAGTGTCATCTATAAAATTCCTGGCCATTGAAACATTGTTGCTAATTTTCCAAACAATTTTGCTGGTGGCTCTACTAAGACGAAAAAAAAAAACAAAAACACCGTCCCTCATGGTCTGCTAAACTGCTGGCTTGACTCTTTTGCTTTCTTGCCAAATGGCCTGTATTTTATTGTAGAAAACAAATTGTCTGGAATTTCTTAGGTAAACATTCCTAAAGATCATCAGCGTGCAGTGATAAGTGTTTTGTTTAGCAACTTTGTTTGAATGATGGTGGTCTGCTGTGTTCTTCTGCGGCTTATAGGCTGCTGCTGGTAAGTTGCATATGGTTGGAGCATATTTAGTAAAGAGTAAAAAAGGTAGTAAAATGCCTATTTTTATTTTCTTTATTACATTTTAACAATGAAAGGAATTTGTCTAAGTAAACAGCTAAGATAAGACACCAGTGTATGTGGTGTAATAAGGTTTATAAAAAAAAATTCTTAATTTTAAAATGTAATATTAATGGCTTATAATTTTTCTCAATTACAATAATGAAAGATAATAGAAAGAAAGAATAATTTGCATAATAAATGAATTAAAATATTTATTTGTTATTTCAATAATAAAATATAATAAATTATAGAAAATTAATACCAGATAGCAAACAGCCAGCGTATGTGAATAATAATCTTGAAATCGTTAATATTTGTTATAATAAATGTTTAACTGTCATAATAACATTTTTTTTCTTTTGCCCTGACCCTCTCTTCTACAATTATTTTTTTATTGCTTAAGTCGGTACTTTTAAAAAGAATTGTTTTTTTTTCTAACCGACTTTATATATCTATATAAAGTAAGATCTTGACTACTATTGTGCATAATCGTTCGTAAAAGCATTTGTTTTTTTAACCGCAATTGTGGGGGAGTACGCTTAGTTGTCTTTTTAATACAGAGAAGTAAAGAAAATCGTGAATGCGCGCTTTACTTAAAGAAATTTTTTCTCTATAAAATTAATATTTGTTTAATAATTCTTTTAAGTATTTTATAATTATATTTTTATTTTATAATTTAAATAATTGTTACTTTTGTTTGATTGCAGAAAAATAAAAAATATGGAAGAAAAAAAATTATATAAAAAGTCTTAAAAAGTATGTTAATAAATGGTCATAATCATGGAATTAAAAAAATTGTTGTATTTTTGGCGCCGTAACGATTTTACTATATAAAGCTATGAAATAAAACGCAAACATTTTTAAATAATATTTTATTATATTATTAGGAAGAAGCTCTTAAAGTTTTTTAAAAAAATTTTTTTTTTTTTTTTAATCACGGGATGTACTTTCTTCTTTAAACTTTTTTTGTCTCGTCATTTCTTTTGGGCGCAAATGGTTTTCCAGTCAGTTGATTTTCAAGTTAAATAGATGGTTAGTTTACTGTAGCTCGCCTCCTTGTGATTGTATAGGGGGGGAAATCATTGCAACTTTTCGCAGTAGGTGGCGTTTTTTTCCCTGATCATTCGTGTGATGTTTGTGGTCATCGCCAAAGGCAAGCTGAAATGTCAGGGCTCTTCTTTAGATGGATTTGTTTTTAGGAAATTTGAAGTTTCTCAATTATACACTCGAAACCGCAATTAAATTTGTTTCGTCATTTCCTCTGCTGGGGACTCAAACCTGCATCGCTTATGTTGTATGTTGGCACTCTAACCACTACATCACGCCTCCCTTTCTTAAAGAATTCCTTAATTAAACATCAGCTCTAATGAAGTATTGAGCGTAGGGTTTTTGGCATATAGTGTTAAGCAGGCAATTAACGTATCTCACGGTGCTGAAAGCACAAAGGCATACAATACCTCTACCAACGCTCCATTGTCAATTTCGGCGTTTTCCTATCTTAAAGGCAAAGTACGAATTACGCGAGGAATTGCTTACTTTTTGAATCGTTTGTGTAGATTTTACGGCAAGTGAAGTATAACTTGCCAATCAATTTTTTGAAATAGTCCTGCAATATGTGACTTTATGTCTGATCGTATAAGTCGGACACATTTCGGTCAATGCTCCTTTTCAGCGAATCAATTGTGTTCGGTCCTTGCTCCTTACGGTTGTCTGATCCGGTTTGAACAGGCTCAATATATATGATATAATATTACGACTTAATGTCCTATTGCATATTCGGTGTATTTTTCGGCCAATTCTCATTTTCTACAAATTGATTGTAAGCGGTACAGGTTACCAGTGATATCGTCTAAACCGATTTCGAAAACTCTTAATAGCTGCGATTTTTCTGTTCAATTTAAATACAAGGCACTATATGGCACCTTGGATACACAGGATACATACGACCTAGATAGGTTCTGAAAATGTATGCCGTAAATCGAAATGCCGTAAAACGAGTTGCTTTTCTTGCCTTACACTTAAGAAAAAAGAAAAAAAAAGATGAATCCCTTAGTTTTCGGCCATATAACGAGGTAATTTGTGCCGTAAATCGAAGATGTTTCATAATTCACACAAGCCGCTATAACGAAAAGCCGTAAAAAGATAGGTCGTATAGAGAGATATGATTGTATTCAACTTTGGTAATGATTCGGCATGTTAGCCGGGCTCCACAAAAGATTTCTTATGCTTCAGGTTGTTGTAATGGAACCATTTTTCACCGCCAGTAATATTTCGATATAAAAATGACTTTCTTTTCAAGCAGACTTTGGATATGCAAAATCGTCTTTCAAGCTTTTCTGCTTTCAACTCCTTGCTTTCGAATGAATTCTTTTGCTTTTAAACATTTGAAATTGTTGCTTCAGTATCTTCAGTATCCCAACGATATCTGACTATCAGGTCGTCATCTGTGCACTCCTATGAGATGGACTCAAAACTAGTATGGAACTGTTTGAGTAAGCTAAACCATGTAGCATATCAGGTAGATATGCTGGGAGGAAAACTTTCACGCCATGAATAGGACTGTTTGTGGAATAGAAAGAGGAGTCTAGAAGAGTATGATTAGCGAAAGAGAGCGTTAGGAGAGACGAAAACTCTTTTCAAGACAGTCTAAACTTTTGCTAGGCAGCTACAATAGGAAAAGATTAAAGTCTTTCTTCAGCTATCCAAGAATAACCTGAAAGTGGTATACAGGCATTATAGGCTCAATAAACATTTGTACAGAATGGTCGCTTCTGGACCGATGTGCGCTTTCACCGACCAACATCCTGAAATACGTCAAGGCGACGTGGTTGGAACAGAAATTATATTTAAACCCACCCTATGCAGATCGTAGCTGTATTAAGCTCTCAATGATTTCTCGCATTTTGAAATCGATAAATCATATTTAGAATAAGCTTTCGGTAAACAATCGATGTGCTACAGCTGCTATGTTCTTCAAATTGAATTTGACATTCGACATCAAAGCAAAAACTTTGTTGTTTGCACTTTGACTACGTGAGTTTAAATGACAGGCAGAGGTACGTTATCCGTTGTGAAAATTAACATTTTTTAGTTACATACCCAACAATTAGCAATACTATCGGGTGATTTTTTGGCAATACTGTTTTCGGCAGCTCAGCTGTTTTCGTGTAACATGTTACTGTCAAACATGTTCAGTTTGTTCTATAATTTAATCATGAATCGACTTACAAACGAACAACGCTTGCAGATTATTGAGTTTTATTATCGAAATTCATGTTCGGTTAAGAACTTTTTTTTATCGGAAAATTGTGTTCAGACGTAAGTAAGCAAAATTGCCTTTTTTAGTGTGAAGGGCAGCCATAAGCATTGCAAGAACTGCCAACGCATCCTGAAAAATGCAGTGTTTGTGTGGATATAGGCCGGTAGCATAATTGGACCGTACTTTTTGAAAGACTACGAAGGCAGGAACGTTACCTGAGTTGATTACAAACTTTTTTTTTGCCCAAAATGGAAGAGCTGAATTTGGCTGCCATGTGGTTTCAACAAGACGGTGCCACATGCCACACAGCACGCGAAACAATGGCCCAATTAACGAAGTGAGTTCGGTGAACAGTTTATTTAACGTCAATTGGCCGCCTAGATCGTGCGATTTAACGCCTTTAGACTATTTTTGTGGGGCTACGTTACATTTATACATTTCTCTAAATTTTGTGTATTATTCTTAAATCAAATCCGAAAGCTCTTAAAAATTCTCCCGTTACTAGCAAAGTTTTAAAAAATTTGCCTACTGTGTACTTCAGTGTCAATCACATTTGGTGGTATGTTTTGCCAAGAAATTTTATTAAGTTATCTATGAATATGTATAAAACAAATGATATAAACAATTTGAACTACAAAATTTAATATACGCACCTTTAAGGCCTTCAAAACATACTGCTGTTTAGACAATAAAACAAAAAGAATAGTAATTATCTAATATGTTAAGTGATTGACATGAGAAACTTAAAAAAAAGAACGGAATTTTTTTTCTGCTAAAAATGCAATTTTTAATAGAAATGGATTTAGATTTAATATGTGATTTAATGCTTACTAGTTAAATATTAACAAACATTGCTGAATGGCCAAAGAGAAAATAAAAAATTTTGTAAGCATTTGTATTTCTTTAAAACTTTTCTTTTTCTTAACAGTATTGATATTTTATTGCTTTGATATTTATTACAAAACTTTTGCTGAATTTGCTAACTAAGCCTATAATTTTATGATCATATTTCTGGTTTCCTTAAAAAACCTTGCAATTGACCTTTACTATGGTGGTTTAGCCCCCCTCTTTCGTTTGTTTAATCTTGTCGAAGTTAAACATTATAATTATTTTTAATATTTATTTCAAACAAAATAATTATACAGGAAAACTTTTTATAACTTTAAAGGTTTTTCACCTATTGTTTGCCATTAAAAAAATTAATCTGTTTTCAAACATCTTTTTTTTTCAACAAAAAACAAAATTATTTGTTACCACGCTAATAGTAGACTTTTCTTAATGCTTGAAATGGTTTATCGCTTAAATACAATTGAAATCAATTTTTATTTATTTTCTCACTTACAATGTTGCATTTATAGAGGCTATTGCGTGTTTTTGAAAATATTTTTTTCTTTAAACATTAATAATAATTTGCTTAAATATTGACAATTTTATTATATCGGTTTTGTGTAAGAAATTTATACAACAATTGTAGTAAAATCTTTAAGCTCCCACACTATATAATTGCTATTCTTTTTCGAAATGTGTATTATGAATAAACTTGTTTCAATTTCAATTAGAATTGAAAAAATCTTGAACTTGACAAAACATTTGAAAAAAGCAAAGTAAATACTGGTATTTAAATTAATAAGATGAAAATAAATTTTCAAGTTTTTTTTATAAATTGAAATGAAAAATATAATTCAGCTAAAATTTAAGACATTCAGCTAACTATTTTATTAAGCTAAAGAAGTAAAAAGAGTAAACCTTACAAAAAATTTTCAGCAATTACAAATTCAGCTATTTTTTTTTTTTTTTTATCAATTTCTATATAATGTAATTGAATTTTGAATAAAATTGTGAAAATATATAATTGTAATGATTTTTAGCTGATTTTTTAATCTATTCAGCTAATGTTTTTTATAGCTTAAGAGCAATAATCAAATAATAGTTATTAACGAAACATAAACAGCTAAATTTCAGCAAATGAGCTGCAAAGTAAATTTGGTAAGTTTTAAAACATTCGTAAGTAAACAGTCATTCAGCCGAATTTTTTTGTTAAACATTTTCAAAATTTTTAAAAGCTTGAATATAATAAAAAATAAAAATTCAACTATATTTTTTTAACTATTCAGCTACTTTTTTCATATCTTTGAAATATTGTTTCCTCTTCAAAGAAAATCTTTGCATAGCTTTTTTCTAGATTCAAGTTTGTCGTAATCCTAACGCGTAGCTGTTAAATAAACATTTCATTACTTTTTTTCATATATACGTATATACATACCATATATTTAACAGAAAGAAATAAGCGAAATAATCATCATCATCATCACCATCATCATCATTTTCTCATTATGCATTAAGTTGTTAACGCAAAAAACAGCAATAGAAGAATACTTAATATTTGACTCCTCTTTCGTATTGGGTAAAATAGCATTTTAACACCACCATCATCGCAACTCATAAACAGAAAGACATTCATATTCATATTCATTTTAAACATAAATTTATCATAAGAATGCTAAAAAAGCATCATATGTAGGGAAAAGAAAAATATTTTTTTAATTTTAAATATAACATTTCATTATTTCTTGGTAACTGTTTATGCAGAAAGATAACAAATAATTCTGGAAAATATGTTTCATTTTTATGATCTTATGAAGGTTCTAAAATTTATTTCAGTAACGGAAAAGTGCAGCGAATTAGCAAGTGCGAACAGCCAAAGCACAGTACAGTTTAAAAATAAATAATTTCATAATTTTTTTTTTTTTTTTACAATTTCTATTAAAGAAATAGTAGCTGAATTATAGAATAGTTTGCTAAATAGCAAGTTAAAGCTTTTATAATTCAAAATCGACTATTTGTAAAGGTTTCTTACGCAAGAAAGTTGTGCTGAATTGCTTTTAGAACACAGAACATTTGTTTTACAAATAATATATAGGCAAAATGGTAAAATTTACATAAACTGTATTGAAAATCCCCAGCTGAATTGGATGATTCTTTAATATAAACGCGATTTTATTTGCATATATATCTAAGAATTTAGTAAACAATTTGTTTTTAAACCAAAACGTTACTGAATTAACATTTAACATTGAATATTTAATACTGGTATAGCTTTCAACTTTTCAACGCTGCTTATTTTTGTTAATAAAACATAAAAACAAAAAATTTATTCATATTTTATTGAGAAATCTTTAGCTGAATTAAATTAAATGTAGCTGAATATCACTTTAAAACAGGTATATATGTATATCCCGTGTTTTTGCATTTAACAAATGTTCGGAAGCAAAACGTCTTATTTTGGTTTGAGAAAATTTTAAAATAAATAATCCAATTTAAATAAAATCCTAGCTGAATATCGTTATAAGTAAAACGTTTGAGCAAAAACTGTAATATAAAAATATTTTTCTATTAACTAAATAATAAACAACTGTAAAACCCTGAGCTGAATTGTTTATTTTTCAATGTTTATAATTTGTTTTTTTTTATTTAATTTGTGTAAAGTTAGCAAAATGCTAGCTGAAGAGCATTTTAAGCTATATTTTAAAACCGATGTGTTTTTAAATTAAATTTTGCTTTATAGAAAACTATGCTAAACGGTTTAAAAGTATTGAAAATTTAAAATTTATCTGAATTAAAAAAAGAATAATGGCTTCAAAATATCTTAGTATTTGCAAATACACTTAGATTTGTCCAATTTTTGTTTGAAACAATGGTTTTGAGACATATATTCAAAACATATCCCTGGTTGAACAGGTAAATTGTCAGCTGAATTTCAATTAGTCTTCTATGGCAGTTGCTAGTAAATAAATTCTTATTTTGGTCATTGTACGAGTTATTTTTGCAACAAAATGTTTAGCTGAATAAGCTATATCGTTAAATTTTTTGTTTTTTATTTTTTAATAGCTATTTAATTGACTATTTAATGTTTCTTGCTTAATTTGACACCTACGAAATCTAATTTAGTTATTCGAAAATAGGAATAAATTAAATTCAGTTGTTAAGGTTTTTATTTACCTACATGGCTTATATATTTCTTTTCTTACTGTGCCATTTAAAAACTTATTAAAAATTCTTGCTGAATACAAAAATTCTTGATTAAAATAATAGCTTTATTTATGGTCGTGTTTTATTGACATAAATTTCTTTTGTAAAAACCTTTGCTGAATTAGATATATAAACTTGTAAATAAACTGTATGGTATAGAACTTCTAAGGGAAGATAATGTGGCTTTTACCAAGTTTTTGTTGTTTTGTTGTTGTTGTTTTTTTTCATATTATTTTTATTTGAAAATATGATAAATAAATATAAACAAAAGACCGTTAATTGACACAGAATTCATATGTGAACGAAGAAGAAGAAGACACTGCCATTTCTAACTGATGACTGCTAGCTGGGTCTAGTTGAGTTAAAGGCAGCAAGGCAGCAAGGCAGCAGCAACTTGTTGAAATGAATATGATGATGAAGACGATTAATGGATGGATGGAGATGGTTCGTTCCATAATCATTGTTTGTATGGAATTCTATTTCAGTCTTTTTCTATTTAATTCACAGTGTGTGGTAGTGTTGATGTGTAATTTTTCTCTATATTGTTTTTTTTTTTTTTTTTTTTTTTTTTTTTTTTTTTTTTTTTTTTTTTTTTTTTGTTGTATAGAAATAGTGTTGACATGCTGGTGATAACGATCTAAACTCATTATTATTTATCTTTTTAAAGCCGTTTCTTTTGTTTTTCGTCATACAATAGAATGAATTACTGTCAGTTACAGGTTTTTTGTTTTCATACGAATATTATGCAAATAATTCTTGTAGATGGTTCTTTAATTTCTTTTTCTCTATTTTTTCTTTTATTTTTCTAAAAGTTCTTTTATTTTTTTAAAGGTTTAACTGAAATATTGACCCCCTTTTTGGCATATATGTGTATCTGAACAAATAGAAAAAAAAAATATCACATCATCAGTTAGGCATTAGAAAATTACATAAAAATATTTCAAATTATAAATAGTTGTTAAACAACTTGCTGAATAGGTGTTTTTTATTGCTACTTTTCTGACATTGCTAAAGTAAAATATTTAATTTCTATAGTTAATTTGGTATTTGGATACCGATATAAAATAAGCATACATAAGTAGTCAATGCATACATTTTTTCGAGTTTTGCTTGCATAATTTAATTAGCTGAATAGCAATTTTTCTTAACAGAATTAACTGACTTTATAAAAATTATAATAAAAATAATCAATTTAAATTCAATTAAAAAATTAGCTGAATTATCTTTACGTTAGCTGAATTTTACTTTTCATGCTACTTTTCTTGCTATATTATTGTTATATTAACATTAA
Organism: Wohlfahrtia magnifica; assembly: GCA_023159175.1. Taxonomy (NCBI): domain Eukaryota; kingdom Metazoa; phylum Arthropoda; class Insecta; order Diptera; family Sarcophagidae; genus Wohlfahrtia; species Wohlfahrtia magnifica. The sequence continues at coordinate 88,676 of JAKWBJ010000513.1, forward strand.
AATTTATGGCAGCTTACTGGGCTGAATAAAATTAAATTTGAATAAAAAGCTAAAATTTTAATTAAAATAAAAAAACTGTGGCTGTTGCTACTATAGAAAACCAAAACCCTACTTCTGTCCAGGTTTCCTTACCAATATACCGAATAGCACTATATACGGGAGCGGTTGGGCCATCCACGGCAAAACCATTGTTATGCATATATACTGGTATACTGGTATGATGGGTTGAAGAGACATGGGAATGCTGGCTGTAAAATTTACTCCTAATAGCTGGTTAACAGACTGTCTAGTAGACTTCCGATTACTGCCACCCAACGTATCAATTCACATTCAGTCTCAGCAGGACAACCATTAGATCCCTTGATAGTGTACATTACTCATGGAAAATTTTTCGAATATGTCGCGTATCTCTTGACAAGATAGCGAGACTTTTTCTATCCTATGACGAGTGATATTGAGAGCGACTGGTGGCCCCTTGTGAATCAACTTGATGGTTGTGGTTTAAATCCAAATCTCGGTGTGGCTTAATTATACTCCTAACCGGAGGTCGTGGCCCATAGAGAAGCAAGAATTTAAATAGCCTTTGGCACAAGCAAGGTGGAAATGAGCGTGTTTTCCAGTCTGAGATCATAGCCATTGCCATACGTGGATAGATTAAACTAGACAGTGGGTTCAAGGGTAAGACCATTAATATATTCTCTGACAGCCAAGCTGCAACCCTCCATTTGGCATACAGACTGGTAAAATATTGCTACGATACGCTGCAAAGGCTGACGCTTTGAAATAGGGGCAACTGGACCCTAGGATAAGTAGCAACGAAGCAGAAGATGCATTGACTAGCAAGGTTTCCTTGGCACCCTACATTGGTTCGGTACCACTTATCAATATCCATCTGATTAAGGATTGGGAAATTGTCAGATGCTTAGAATACTGCAGATCTCAAAAATGCGATCAGTTTGCAATTTGAGTGTTGCTCTGTCGTTTTTAAGTATGGCAGGCCGGACTTGAAACTCTTAACGGAATTTCTTAGGGGTCATTGTGAACTGAGAGAACGCATCTGAACAGGATGGCGATCATAGTTGTGGATGTTTGTAGACTGTGCTCACAGGCATTAGAGATGGCAGAATATATATTGGTTTAGATGGATATGTTTAGGGTGGCATAGGGTCTCTTTGGGAGACATACCCAACATTATGGTTTCAGTTCTGCTCGTGTTCATGAGGAAGGCATCAGATCTTCTAAACATATTATAGACCGGCATAATAGATCACAGTGAGCTGAAAGAGTCTCTGGTCAGCGTTGGTGAACGCATTCTACTCACCCGTGATTTGCATACCGTGAGGTGGTATCTCAGTAGAGATATTCACATTAATCGTCTAACTCGCTACATATAAGAAATCTTAGAAAACCAATGTGCTCTTTGTAGTCTTGCTTAGTTTGGGCAAACAATAGCGATTATATTTAGCTGAATACAGTTTTGAGGTTATACAAAATTAATTGTTGAATCTGTACTCAGATTTGCTTAATTTTGTTTGAATTAATTGTTTTAAGTCATATATATTCATAGTTTTTTTCATAACATGTAGCTGAATTATGTAAATCCCAGCCTGAACAGACAAATCTTCAGCTGAATTTCAATAAAAGTCTTGTGTAGCAATCACTACTAAGTGAATTCTTATTTTGGTCTTTGTAAAAATTATTTTTGCAACAAAATATCTAGCTGAATAAGCTAGATTGAATACTGTTCTTCTCTTTGGTTAAGAAAAACCCTAGCTGAATTGCTTAAAACTTAGCTGAATTGTAAAAAAATCAATAATATTAATATATTATTAAACATATACATAAACATTTTATTAATTAATATTGAAAAAACAGTAGAAGCTCATTATTAAGAAAATATTTCGTAAAATATGTAAAAATAAAAAATTATGAAACAAATCATACTTTATTAAGCACGCGTCTACCTTCATTTTTGTATGTTTTTTTTTTTTTTTGTTTTAATTAAATGTTATAAAATTTGTATAATTTCATTGTTTTTATGAGTATTTATTAAATGTATGAGAAATTAAGCCTTGTAAATAAAAAAAAAAAAATAATTTTAATTAAAATATTTTTTTTTTGTTCTGTAACATAAAATTTGTTCCGTATAATCAATCGCACAGCTTGTATGTGGCGCCTAAGGTTTTGTAATATATATTTTTTCTTAATTAGTCATAACTTTTGTTTTCTATATTATCTTCCATATATAAGATAATTAATGTATGACACAATTGTTTCATTTTTTATTCATTTTTTTTTTCATTTCTTTGCAGGTAAGCCTTTGTAAATCTAAAGATTTTCTATTGAATAACGTTTTCATGTTTTTGTGTTTTTATGTGAGTAATTAAAAATTTTATAAATAAAACAATGTTTTAAAAATTAATTTTTAAAAAATTAAAAAATCTAAATCGACCTAGCACTGGCAACATAATGAATTTGGGATTTTTTTTCTTCTTAATTTCTCAACATAATCTTTGTTTTTGAAACGCCTATGATTTCATCATCAATACTATTTTTCTATAACATTTTGTGGATTCTCTTCTCCGTTTCTAGCGTGGACATCTTAATTTATCCATCACTACTGTGTTCGTCTAGACAGCTTGTTAGGTCTCATTTAAACTCCAGCACCAAATATTTTATAGACGTAAACGAAGGAGCAGACTCTACCGCCCTCGTATCTACTACTTGAAACTATTGATGTGATTAATTACTTATAAATTTATTTAAGCTTTTAATTTTCTTTTAGATTTTTTTTCTTTTTTTTTGGTAATTAATTATTTTCCAAAAAAATAAATTTTTCCTAAAATTAGTTGCTTGTTCAAAATCTTAAATGCCGCCTTCAAACCTGAGTTTAAATTTAGAAAAAGCCAACAACACTCAACTACTTTAAACAAATTTGTTGTTTAAAAATGGTTAATACAAGTTTTAAATCATTTTTTTTTATTTTTTTAGTAAATTTTTATAACATTTCCAACACCAATTTCTATGATTTTGACTCAATTTTAACAATTTGAAACACAGCAACAATAACAACTTGTCGTATAATATGCAATACAATAATGTTGAGGTGGTAGCAACAACAACAAACATATTTAAAAAAATTAAATATTTTATGGCGCCGGTGCAAAGATTAAAAAAAAGACTGAATCTTATTCATACAGCAGGTGCGTTACAAAAAGGGGGAATTTATATTTGAGCTTGAGACACAACAAAAAGCAGTTTTAAGCTGAAATAGTGAAAAGTCATAACTTTTTAATGCAACTCTGCTTATGTTAACTGTTATCTATTACTGGTCTCTAGACCAGCAAGCTTCGTCTATTAGTTTGAAAACATACAGCCTTGTGGATTTAAATAAAAATGAGAAAACCGAGATCGAATAACGGGTAATAATCGGTTTTTCTGCTGTTGCCATTAACTTCTATACATTACTGAATACCGATCAATCTGCGTCTATTAGTTTGTTTTGGATAACCTTTAGCAGATAATATCGTGAAGAAGCGAAAACCAAAAATCGATTAACCGGTTTTATACCTTGGGTTGCTTATTCATTTTAGGTGTTGTAAATATCTTAAAACTGAATCAACATAATTTCGTACATAAAACCTTTACTAAGACCAAAGAAAGGCTTAATAAATAGCATTTTCTCCATCTCCATTACTCCTCTGGTGAGCATATTGGCTTTTCACAAAGCATCCGTTGCTCTGTTTCAGTTTCATTAGTCAAGTTGAATTTTTAAAGCTAAGTAGATGGTCAATCCTCTATAGCCCCCTCCATATGACTGTGTAGTGGTGAATATCCTTGCTAATGGGTGGTGATCTTTACTTCAGCATTGTAATTTTTTTTCCTCGGTAGGTGGCGTTTTTTCCTGACCATTCGTCTGATTTCTATCATCATTGCCAGAGGGATAAGCCGCAAGGTCACAGGACTTCTTTTTTATTTTTTAAACACTCGGAGCAATGAATAACATTTTTCCGTCATGTCCTCTGCTGGGGTTCGAACCTGGGTCACTTGTGTAGTTATGCGTGCGTAACCACTACACCACGCCACCTCAAATAAATAGCTCGCAGATTTCCTATCATCGATTTTAATGCCAAAAATTTGATTTACTGAGTTCCTTTGTGTATAAGACCAATCTTTCAGGTCGCTCAATAAGATAGTCACATCAAAAAGTTAAAATCTATGGACTGATTATTCACGATCGGAAAGTAAAAATTTTCGAGAAGAATAATGTGATAAGCAGTTCAGATGAGCGAATACGTCATATTTGATATGAATATTTGTATAAAGAGTAAACATGGGTGCCTAGATTGCTCCTATTCGACTATAAGCGCTACCATGTGACCAGTTTAGGGTAGTGATTGGCTATTGTCCAAGCTTAACGCGAATAAATTTCGGTGCCGTTTTTAAATGAAGTCATAACGTGGCTTTAGTATAATATACCAAAGGCCATTGAATAAGCATCAATGAGACCTGCCGGTCAGTAAGGTTAGTTTCTTGCATTTAAGGTGGTGTCTTTCACATCAATTACCTTGAAAGGGTTGAAACAATTACCAGCAATTTTATTTAGAGATTTTGAACAGTGCAATCTCACATTAAACGAGGTTGCTTTATAAAAACATGTTTGGTCGCTAAAATAAAAATCTATGAATTAATCTACGATATAATCCCTCAGCCAGAACATACCCCAGTTAGTATTCGAGTCGACTTAGACTCACTCTTCAACGACTATTGTCACAGTTGCAATCACAGGTAAACGAAAGGGTTTCACCTTCTCTGCGAATGCCTAGATCTAGCTGTCCAGAGAAATAGATTCATTACCAACTGCATACTATCAAATCTTGGAGAACTATCTTAGTCTTAACTCAGTGGCCTTCTAAGATATCTAACAGCTATATGATGAATCTAATACCGCAGTATAATATATACATACATTACGATGTAAATCATTGTACAGCTGATAAGTAGTATGGCTTTGTCACAACGGAGCTTTTTCGACTCTGAGCTTATGACTCCCCAGTAATCTAGGTCCTTGCAGTGACAAAAAATTTATGCAAAGGAATAGTTTGGTATTGAAATAAATGAAGCATACCTGGAAAGATCTTTTCGCCGGAAAAGGTCAAATGGGCTATTGGGTCCTTTCAGTCTTCTAAAGCACCGCGAGAAGATGTAATTTTTCCTGCTCTCTTGCAAAGAAGTCTGGGTATACTGCTAGGGTTTTTGTGGCAATTTTCAGTATTAGCTTAAGCAGGGATTATATTCCACTTGTTGTTGTTCCTATAGATCTATTAGTCTAACATCTTTTCTACTGATGACTAAAGATTGCTGGATCTTCATATCAGGGAAAAGATGGTTGATATAGCATCTTTACATCATTCTCAGTTTGCATAAAGCAGAGGGAAGTCCAAGTAAATGGTACTTCAGAGTTTAAGAAGGCCTAGCTTTCTATGTAATCGCTCTCTTTGCATTTGTGGATATCGAGGGTGTCTTTGATAATATTGTTTGTCGATCTATAAAATGAGCACTTCTTGTTAGGAACATCAACAATCCGACTTTATGGTGAGTTAAGTCGATGTTAGAAGGAAGACAGATCAATTCATCTCTGAAAACCAAGTCTGTTTTAGTAAAGGCAAAAAGGATCTGTCCTCAGGATGGGCACTTCTATGGTCTTTGATCATTGACGACCATTGATCTTAGGGTAATAATTATGGGCAGGTTAGATAAAGTTTTATTTGACATTATGAAACTGACTCTAACTTACATATCGGATTGGTGTCGTGCTGAGGGATTATCTCTGAATCCCAGCAAAACGATCATAGGCCTTTTCACCAATAGATTAAAGTTGAACCTTGGTGCAATAACAGTTAAGGAAACTGTTATTAATTAGTCTAGTGAGGTCAAATATCTAGGTGTTATCTAGGTTTCCTAAATCGAAAACAAAACTAGAAATCCCACCATGGGATACATGGAAAGGTTGCAAGGGCTATGCAGGCCTGGTGTAGTCTTTCCAAATAAGTCTTAGTTTACATGTATCACAAACCCAATCTTACATAATCTTTTTATGCTTCTTTTTAACTGACCTACTTCCTAGAATGTTCTTTTTTTAAGTGTTTTTAAGTGATTTAGTAATTTTTTTATTTAATGATGACAAATTTTTTTCTTACAAATCTCATTGGGTTATTCACTTTTTAATTTTTTTTTTATTTGATTCCTAACAGTACGGGTATGAAATTTGTTACGGTAGGAGGGCGCATATAAAATTTATTTATTTTTTTTTTCAAATATTAGGCGTAAAATCTATACGTTTTGTTTGCTGCACCGATATGCATAATTTTATTTATTTTTTTCTTGTCATGCCAAGAATTTTTTTCTTGTCTGCCATTTATTAGATTTTTACCATCATCATTACCATCGTCAGCGGACCAAGTTTTTGTTGTTTGAGGGCAGGGGGCGTTTTAAAACACGTATAATTGCGCCCACATTCTAGCTGGTCTCAACAGAGAGAGTGAGAGCAATTTTTCATAAACTGTTGTATTTGATTAAAATATTTATTTTTATATTTAATCTTCTAGTTGTGACATTTAAATTTAAAAAAAAAGTAAATCGATGAATCGTGAGATTATTTTTCCCCATATGGCCTGGGAAATTTAATAATAAACAAAAAAAAGTATAAAATATTGAAAAATTTGATAAAGGGGTCAAGTGTTTTATTTTTCTGTCTTATTTTCAATTACAGGAAAGCTCATTGTGCTAAAATCAACGATCTCCCATCGGAAACTTTGTTTCCTGGAACCTCGATGACTTGGCCGAAATGGTTGTCAATATAATAAGGCTGTGGATCTCGGTTTAGGCGAACGTGCAAATTTGCAGTCAGATCCAGAAAATAAGCATAAATACAACTGCGATCATGCTGATTCGCTACGCAGACAGGCGAGCTGAAGTTGTTACTTTTCCGCAGGGAAGTAAGAGCATAGAAACATTAAATGGCCTAGAAACAGCGCTGGTTCGATTCCAGTCTTTATAAGGACTGCACACATATTTACAAAACGGATTGAAAATGCTAAACTTCTGGCAGAAATGCTTGCAAGTGATTCCACCTTGCCGGAGTGCGTTCAACTACTGCCCTAACTAGAAAAAGTGTCAGAGACTATACCTAGAATATTCTTTCGAACCCATGCAAAAGAGTCTGCGATTCTTGGCTGGATGGCAATGCATCACTGGTTCTAAAGTACTGTTGTTCGACGCTTGCGCATTCATTGGGTAACTTTTTCTGTACGTTTTGTTGTGCGGGTGTTTTTCCAACTTGTTGGAAGGTTGCTAATGTAACGCCAATCCTCCGAAAAAGTAAGGCTAGCAACCCTGACAACTATCGCCCATTAGCAGTTTATTCAGCACTCACCAAAGTTATGGAGAGTACGATTAATCACCTTTTTAGGTATTTAAAGTCGCAACAATTTGCTAAGCGATCGTCTGTGGGGTTTCTTCAGGGCCAGTTCTACAGATGACCTGCTGGGTCAAGGTTTCGTGAGAGTAAGGTGGCTGCTCTGAATATTTTCAAGGCTCTCATTTCAAAACTTATTGCATTTGGTGTCGGTAGTCACTTTTTTCTGATTTATGTTGATTTTTCGCAGAGACCACTCTATAAAAGTGGTTATAGATGTAATCTCATCCGATGAGTTCTGGATAAATTCAAGAGCTCCGCAAGGCTCTGTTCTTTCTCTCACTCTATTTGTAATATTTGTTAAGGACTTTTTTCTTTATACTTCGAATCCTATTTACTCTTTCGTAGATGACAGCAACACTTGTTATTCCTATTCTCATGATCGTAGGCCAAACCTAATGTCAATCTGCGAAAAGACGATATATGAATGACCCGCTCACAAGCGAAAAAAGCACGCAAGACCCAATTTTATTTTTTAACACAAAGACATGGCGATTTTTTGGGCCTGAGAATTCATTGTGATGATCATTGGAACGACCACATATTTCGAGTGTCAAAAGAAGCATTCAGGTGACTCGGATTTTTAAGACGGTGCAAGAAATACTTCACCCCATTTGATCTTCATAATATTTATAAGACCTATGGTATATGCGAGCCTATTAGACTTTATTTTGAAGCATTTCGACCGCGTATAGGAGAGTGCAAAGAAGCTTATACCAATTGACGGTAAACTAGCCAATTCTATCGATTCAGTAGAGTATCTTCGCAATGTGACGTGTTCTTTATTGTTCTAACAGTATTATAATAAGCGCATATTCATAAATAGTACCCGTATTTCTCGTAGAGCACATACCTTTGTATTTGATTGTCATGCGAATTGCATAAGGCATACTGGGGAGAATTCGCACTCTAGTCGCAATGCTCTTTTGTGGCACAAACTTCCCTCGAAAGTTCGCCCTGCTACCAACGTTATGAGTAAATTCAAATCGAATGTCCATAAACACTACTCCTTCTTTTCTCCTTCCCACAATCTATTTTTCTAGTACCAGCACAAGGCACTGCCTCGAGTAGGGGTCATCCCCTGAGTACTTGCATCAAGTTAAAAAAAAAATTGACTTGAAAGTTTTATAGTTTCTATTTCAGAGTTTCGAACATTTCCCCTGCTTTGGCGGAAAGTGTTCTTGCTGCGGCAGAACATGAAACATAATTTTTTTACTGGCATTTTTTTTCTAAAAAAGTGTTGCCTTTAGGCGCTTTTTGCCATTTTAAATTTAATTGTTGTTAAAAAAATTTTCTTTTATTTATCTTTACACCTTTACCATACACTTGAGTTTAAACATTATTTTTTTTCAAAATTTCACCATTAAATTAATAGTTAAAACGAGTCACTAAAGATTTCTATTAAAAAAATAAAAATAAAAAAACGCAAAATTGCATTTAACCTGTTGAATGAAATCAAAAAAATAAAAATAAATGTTACTGGTCTGATGACTGGTCAGCCTTGGATGGCCTTGAGGCAGCTCTATAAAAACACAAACGCTAGTAATGATGATGATGATGCTGCTGTTGCTGCTACTACATCGCCACTGACTGCTGCTTAAGTGTGTTTTTGTTGTTTTTTTCTAAATGACTAATAATGATTGATACGCACATACTTCACTTAATACGTACTGATAAAGACAATTACTTGATTTGGTTTTTTTTCCAAAGTTTCTCTTTGATTTTTGATCACAACAGATCTGGCTATGAAATGGTGGATTTCTCATTGTCAGCAATAGTATTTTGGCTATTAAAACCATATTTAAGCACTTTAACTAAACAAAGCAGTGTTGAGAACAGGTGTTTCTTAGATTTTTTTTTTGTTTTTTTTTTTTTTTTTTTTTTTTTTTTTTTTTTTTTTTGTTTAACAAAATGACAAAACATGATATGTTTTGTTGAAGTCTAAATATGAGATTTCAGTTTTTGATTTTAAAAACAATTTTAAATTATTTTTATAAAGATTTGAAAAAAAAAACTTAAACTGAAGGTTTTTCTTTATTCATTTATTTTTCAAATTATCTGAATGCTCTTTAAATTATTATTTTTCAATTTTTTTTTTTTTTTAATTCAGGTGGGTGGTGGTTTTTATGTCTCATTTCTGCTACCTTTTGATTTGTTAGCTTTTTATTAAAATTTGTATTTCTTTCTTTTTTGGCTTTATTTTTAGTGGTTTATTGTGTTAAAGGTAAAGTTCCACTATTGACACTTGAACGCCTACTTTTTCTTACAAAAAAAAAAAAAAAAAAAAATCCAAACCAAAATTATAAACAAACTTATCATCTTATCTGTTAAATTTTTTATAAATGTTTGTGTTAAAAGGCTAAATTTTTAAAATTATATAATTATGATATAAAAAAAAATAATATTTATTTTATATTTTTTTGTCAAGGTTAAATATTTTAATCAATGAATAAACTCATAACCATCAGGAAATTACAAAAGATTTGTGTTGCGTTTACGTGCTGCATAGGAAAATGATGCAAGTAATTTTTCTCCAGCCCACCTCTAGATATTTTTGAAATGTATGACAGTAATCGTAAAATAAAATTTTTTTTGAAAAAATTGCATAATAAAGCATAATTGCTGCAAAACCAGCAAAGGTTAACAAAAATAAATACATAAGTTAAATAAGTTTTACAGCAGCTGAATAGGTGTAGTTTCATTTGTAGGTGAAAGAATTATTTACTCTCAATAAAATAGCTCTTTTTTAGTTTAAAGAAGGTAATGCTTACAAAATTAAAATGTTGCTGAATAAGTATCAAATAAGCTGAATATGTATAATGAATAAGTTAAATTTAAAATGAAAGTGTTTACAGAAAAAAATTTAAATCAGCGAAGTAGGTATAGCTTCACTGGTAAATTAAAGAACTCTTAACTTATGCACAAAATTAGCTTAAGAATTCAATTCTACTGTATAATTTTTAAGCTGCTGAATGGGTGTAATATCATATGTAGGTGGAGGAATCTTTACCATCATTAAAATAACGCATTTCCTAATTACAAAAAGAGTATACTGACAATATTAACCCGCCAATGTAGACCTACTGGTCTGTAAGACCGGGTGGGTTAAAAAAACTTAAATAAAGTTATTCGCCGTTATTATTAAAAACATTTTGTGAATTTTAATACTGAAATAAAAGAGCTAAAATAGTTAAAATATCTTTGTTCTATTGTCAAAGAGCATAAAGTAAGAACAAGATATGAACTATTAATAACACGTTTCGAAAAATCTTTAGTCGAAAACCCCGATACATGAGGCCGGCGTCACCATTGTTCAAAGTCAAATTTGCGTCACCATTGGCGTGTTAAAGATTTGCAGAATAAGTTCAAAACAGCTGAATAAGCCGGTTACTCTACTTATAACTGAGATAAGTTAAACAATAGATAATTTTCAAACATTAATTGCTTACAAAATTAAAGTATTGCTAAGCTACTTTGAGCTAGTGCTTACAAAACTTTAATATTCCCGAATTAGTTGTAAATCAGCTGAATTAGTAAAATTTTAATAACTCAACCGTTATTTCATTTAACAAATGAAAATATTTATTTTTATGTAGGCTAACTTTATAAACTTCAAGTTATGCTGAATATATTTCAAAACGGCTAAATATACTTAATTTCAATGTATAACAACCCTAGTGAAATATTAGTCTTTTACTAGTGACATTGTCAGTAGTACTACCGACTAGGTGTAACCCAGCCAATGCAACCATCTATTGACGTTTAACATTGGCTTGTCATTGATAATTCGCTAGTAGACTGACTTTAGTTCTTTTGCGATCATATAGACACATTTGAACCAAAGATTCACTAGTCTATTATACTGACCTAATTGACGCGTTCGTTGACAATGTCACCAGAAATACACTAGCATTGTTGTTCCTAACGTATGTTTACTCGCTCATTAAAGGAAAGTTGTCGACATTTTAACTCGTGCAGTTATCGCTAGAACTTAAGTTTTTACTTATAAATTCAAATTGGTGCGTAAAGATTTTTTAATTCAAACAGTGATTTCTTACATTTCAAATTTTTTTTTTCTCTTTATTCAGCATAACTATGTAAGCAAAAATGTTTTAATAAATATTAACCACGATTTTTTCAAGTTGTATACTTTTGTAAGCATTTATATTTTTACTATTTGTCATATTTTCTACAAAACAATCAATACGTTATCAGTTCTTGAAATTTTCAAGCTAAACATGTCAACAATTGAGTAATTCAGCAAGTCTGAAATCCTATAAAAGTTGTAAAGATTATAGTTTTTAGCATTTTATTAATATTTAAATCATTAACATTTTTGTTTTAAAGAATTTTCTACATTTTGAAATTTTTAAGCTAAATATGTCAACATTTTAATAATTCAGCAAATATGAAATCCTATAAAATATGTAAGGATTAAAAATTTTATTAATATTTAAATCATTAAAATGTGTTTTTAATAAGATTTTCCAAAGTCTTGTGCAATTCAGCACGATTAAAATTGTAGAAATTTTGTAAGTATTTATATATAAAGTAGGAGTATGGGATTTTCTAAAGTTTTGTTTAATTCAGCACGATTAAAATCTTAAAAATTTTGTAAGCATTTACATTTTACGTATTTTTATGTTGTTTTTATCATAAAAACTTTAATGCTTACACAAATTTTGCAATGGTATTGAATTTTTTAAAACCAAATTGTTTATCAGTTCAGCAATGCTTAACAAATTTATTCAATTTTAGATATTTCCATTAGATTTTTTTTTTTTTTTAATTTAATATAATTTGGGAGAAAATTTGCACTACCAAATTGAAGATTTTGAAATTGTTTATGCGAATTATTATTTTAAATGAAAGTGAAATTTATGTTTAAAATTTTCTCAAATAATAATTATTTTTCTCTACTTTGTTAAAACAAAATATTTCGTCTAACGAACAAAGAGTATCGTTAGCATCAAATCATATTATAAAGTAGTATTTACAGCAGCTGTCAGAGCTTGTATATTGTGATTTGAGAAAAAAAAATTATTTTCAATAATATTTATGCAAATTGGTATGAATAAGAAGATGTTTGCGTTATTATTTCAAAATAACTTTAATCTTATTTTTTTATAGAAAAACAAAGTTCAAATGCTTAGATTTAATATACAGAAGTCTTTGTCTAACATTTAAATATAAAACAAAAATTGAAAATAGTTAAGAAGTTTTTGAATAACCAGTCCGTATGATTCATATGTGTTGTTAACATTTAAATAAAAATTATTTGTTTAATAAAAACTTAAATTCTTTTATTGTTTTTTCGTTTTTTTTTTTAGAATATATTAACGTGTATGAAGACAAACAACAAAAAATCATAAGATTAATGACTTTTTTTGGATTTTAAAACAAAACCTGTTAATTTATAAATAACGAGTGATTATTCAAAACTTAAAAATAAAAATCTTTAAAACAAAATTTGATTATTTTAAAATGCATTTTGAAATGATTTGTTAAACAAATTAATTAAGAATTTTTTTTTAATTCACATGTTACAAAAGTATCTGTTATTTGTCTACACACTTTTTCTACAGATAATTTTAATGAAATTAATTAAACAAGTTCTGTCTATTTCAATATATTTCATCATTCAATTTAAAAACTTTTTAAAATCATTTGCATTCAACATTAAAGAATAAACTGTTAAATGATGTTCAAAGAGTTAATCTTTAATTCAGCTAATTTTAAGCTAATTCAGCTAGGCTGTAATGTTTACAAACAGCTTAGTTGATATTATTTTGCTTTAATTTTTTGTTAATTAGGTATTCAGCTTCTGCAAAAGAAACAAACATCAATTTTACTTCCTTTGGATTTTTTCTCACCGCTTCCCGCTTAGGTATTTGTACGACATTGTCACTACGATATTTTCATCAATAAATTATCGTCACAATATTAGTATCACGTTGAAATTTGTATGAAATTATCGTAACGGATAATTTTCATTAATGAATCCTCGTAACAATGACACAAACAAAGGGCGTCATATGGTATACGGCAACTTCAATATGCTCTCTTTGGAGCATATTGGCTTTCCACAAAGCGTCCATTGCTTTAATTCAGTTTAATCAATTTGATCTTTCAAGCAAAGTAGATGATTAATCTACTGTAGCTTCCTCCATATGATTTTGCGTAGTGGTTAAAATCCTTGCTAATTGCTGGTGATCTTTACTTTAGCATTGTATTTATTTATTTATTTTTTTCATTGTTATATCACCATACTAAAGAAAGCTGAAATTTAGTGAAAATGTCTGCTTTTCTATCATTTGAGACCAGCACTTAGGGGATGACCCTTACCGATGCGGTACGTTGTGCTGGTGCATACTAGAAAAATTGTTTGGGGGAAGGAGGAAAGGTCGTAATTGGCAGGTTAGACTTTCGTGGGAAGATTGTTCTTCTTCTAATGCGTTGTGCGATTCGTTGGACAATCAACTACAAAGGAAAGCTCTCTACGAATAATATGGGTACTACATGAGAATATGTGTTTATTAGAAATGAATCTTTTTATATCTTCAGAACACACTCCGTTATAGTACCGATCGAACAATGAAGCACGGGTCACATTCTGATCATGCTTTAATGAATCAATAGCATTGACTACCCTCTCCAGTATGCGCTCGATAAGCTCCAAAACAGACTTTTAAGTACCGATCCATACATGAGAGTTGTATTTCATTTTAGATCGTGTATATGTACACTTTGTAAATATTGAGGAGATCAGGTGGAGTGCAGTATTTCTTTCACCGTCTTAAAGAACCGAGACACTTGAATGCTTCCTTCGACACTCGAAATATGTGATTATTTCAACGAAAATGGCACTAAATTTAATTGCCCAGAACATCAACGTCATCTAATTCCTAAATATCTCAGATTACACCATAACACCACCCCTGCGTGTTAGAAAACAACATTGGGTCGTGCGTTAATTAAAATCGTCCCTATTCCTACGACCCTAGCTCGATATAAGTCGGGCAAAGTGACTACCGACACCAACAATAAGTTTCATAATGAGAATCTTGAAAATTTCCAGAGCCACAATCTTACTCTTGCGAAAATCGTGAATGTACCTATTCCACTTCTCCGAGAGCAAGGCTAACAGCTCGCCAGTGGAAGTGTCCTTACGGAAACCGTACCGAAGATCGCTTAGCATGTTTTTGGACTAAAAATATCTCAAAAGGTGGTGATTAATCAAAGTCTCCATAACTTTGGAGAGTGCGTCATAAACGATAATTTTCAGGGTTGCTAGTCTCATTTTTTTATAATTACATTCCAGCAAAATGGAAAAATAATAACGTGATATGACGCACTGAAAACGTTAGCTAAAGTACGCGCAAGCGTCAAAGAACCCTGCTTCAGCAAAATTGCTGGTATGCCATCCGGACAAGAAGACTTATTAACTTTGAGACTTGCAAGAAACATTTTAGCTTTCCGTCAAGGGAGAATTTCTTGCGAACATTTCAGACAAAAGGTTTGCCTTTTTAACCGGGTTAGTGAATGCGGTCATTCTTTATAAGGCTAGTCCGCTGTTCCTCAGCTTTTTAACAAATAAGTTTTTACTTACCCGCAGAAAAGTAAAAACTTTAGCTCGATGGCCCTGCTCGTATAGAGACTTTTCGTGTCTAAGTACTGCGACACACGATGATCTCGCTGGCTTGCAAGACGCAGTACGCTTGTTATAGATCTGGTAGTCAAATCTATTTGGATGTGATAAAAATATCCATTCCCAGCCTTATTATACTCATGACCATTTTTTTAATCGCAACAACGTTTGAGCCAAGGAGACAAAGTTTCCATTTGAAATGCCTAAAGCAATCGTTGAGCATAGCCCAACGAGCATTCTATTATTTGAAAACAGAGCATAAGTAAAATCTTAAGAAGACATTCTCAGAGAACAAGAATTAGGTGGAAATTGTACAATGAACCGAATTGCCGAGAGGGCAATTAGACGAACGTTAAAGCGGTTAAAAGTGAAATGTTATTTCAATAAGAAACGCAATAATGATTGTGGGTGTGATTGGTCTTAAATTATTTCTTGAATTCATAAGTACTTTTCATTCTAAAAGAAAATAACATTTTGACTTCGGGTATCATATAATTGGATCGACTTGACTGACAATAACTTTTTGATTTATTTAATAGCAGATGCTGATTTAAAAAAAGAAAATGTTTTTAATAATTTTTAAAACCAGTGTGTCATTGAATTTTGATTTTGATTTCCCTTAATAGGTCACAATAAATCACTATTAAGGAAATCATTTACGTTCGTATAAATCTTAAAGATTAAGCCATATGTCTTGTAATAAATGAAATTTACATACGGGAACAGTTTCTGTATCAGATTATTCATAGAGGAGGGGGAGGTGGAGAATCATTTCTTTAACAATAATTACAACTCAGAGCTGTCACTAAAAGTCAATACGAATGTGAAATGAAATAATTAAATTCCATTATAAAGCAATCAAAATCAGATTAGTCATATAATTAGATTTCTATGAATACGTCGCGTAAATGATTTTTTAAAGAAAATAGAAACTAATTTGTTTTGATTTGATTAGATTTTGTTTTTGTTATGAAAATGTATTTCTTAGAAAATTCTAAGTATGGAAAAGACTTCAACTTAAATCATTACCATTTACAAATTTAATCTTTTGTAAAAACAATTATTTTAACATATAATGACGTTGACTCCCTATTGAAAGCAGGGCTATAAATGGCAATTTTTACAATTGTCATACTCACTCACACACATCATAATACATATGCTCCTATCGAACACGGAAAAAGGTAAATGGAATTAAAATTTTATTTTTTATTTTCTTTAAAGAGAAAAAAGCGGCATTTATTACGTTTATAAATCAAATAAATAAAAAAAAAATTTTATTTTTTAATTTTACTGATCTCCCGCGCAATAAAAACAAAGCAAAAAAATATAGAAAAATAAAAACTATACGAGTAAGTCCCACAAAAAGCTTGGCACACGCTATTCTTTTTTGTATAAATCCATAAAATTGAATTATTATAGCTTAATAATAAATGTTAAGTAATCTACCCTCGTATATAAAATAGCATAAAATAATTATAAAATAATTATTTTTTTTCTCAATAAAGTATAAATGTTTTTTTTTAATTATTAAAGCCTTACGTGACCGACAAGACAATTTTTAACTTATTAACGTACTTTACTGAATAAAAGAAATTTGTAGCTGAATTAAAAAAATATTCAGCTGAATATAGAACATGGAATCTAAAAATTAAAAATAAATGCTAGACTATTGTATTGTAGCTAAGTTTCAAAAATTTCTTGCTGAATAAAGGTATATAATTCATAGCTAGAGAATATTTTATAATTATTAGTTAAATACGAATAACTAAAGCTTAAAGTTTGAAATATTTGGCAAACAAAAGAACTTTTAGTTAAGCTTCAAAAATTATTGGCTGAATATGTACAATTCGTAACTGAATTAAAAAATTTTCAGTTTTTATATAAAAATAACAGCTGAATGTAAAAAAAACTGCGGCTAATGTATTGTATAGGGTGTTTCTGCATGAACTTGAAAACTTAAAATGTTAAAACAAGAAAGAAATATATTTGGAATGAAATTTTTTTTATAAGCTGGTAGATAATTTCAGGTAATTTTTTTTTCGTCACTTCTCTAGGGGAAGCATATTGGCTTTTCACAAAGCATAAACTGCTTTATTACAGTTTCATTAATTAAGTTGATTTTCAAGCTAAGTAGATGACCAATCCACTGTAGCTCCTTTCCATATGATTGTGTAGTGGTAAAGATCCTTGCTAAGTGCTTTTGTTTTCTCAGTAAGTGGCGTTTTTTCCTTATCATTCGTCTGACGTTTGTCTTGTCATCATCGCTAGAGCTAAGCTGGATTTTTTTTTTTTTTTTTTTTTTTTTTTTTGATGGAGATGTATAGAACGAAGTTGAAACCGCTTATTAAACACTCGAAACCACAATTAAATATTTTTTTTTTCGTCATATCCTCTGCATGGACCGCTTGTGTTGTTTTGCGTGCGCTTGGATATTGGCTGGTTTGTCGACATAAACCAATCACTTAATATAGCTCTACAAAAAATGATCCAGAGGCGTTAAATTGCACGGACAAAGGAGTTAGTTAACAACCCACTTCTGAAAGTTGTCACTAAATTGATTTTGCAATAAATCGATTGTTAAGCGCTTTGTTTGCAAGTTGCACCGTTAAGCTAATAATAACAATCTGCACGGATCGATAGTGCTCACCATTCACCGCAACAGCAGCTTCTTGCTCATTTCGAAAGAAATAAGGACCGGCGATGTAGCCAGCAGACAATTTTAATTGATGTAATGGTGGCTCGTTAAAGGCTTGAGGATGGTCTTTGTCTTTGGCAATTTTGCTTATTGACGTAGTCATTTAACCAAAAATGAAATTTACCACTAGACTCGAAGTGCAGAGTTATGTTGTCAAAGTAAATTTTCACAATTATAGCGTTAAACGATTCATGATGAAATGTCAACACTGTTGGGCATTCTCAGCAGTCAAATCATAGTTATCGATATCGATAATACTCGTACAATTAAAAAGCCAGTTAATTAACATTTAACATTTCCATAATTTGACAATAAGCATGACTTAACACCTCTTGCTAAAGTTATTACTGGACATTACATGACCTGGCAAATAAGAACGTGGAACTCATAAGTAATAAATTTTACAAAACCTTTCACGATGTGAAGAAAAAGAGGTGACTGTGGCATATATCTTAAGCGATTTCCCAGCTCTGAAATAGATCAGTTCAAAATATTTTAGCTGCTATCATATTTAAAAAACTTTAGAACTTTGCTGAAAACGTTCTAGAATGAATAATAGGAGAGTGGGCTGATTCCATGTAAAGTTGGGAATAAAAATCTAAAGAATATGTTGATATTTCGATCACCATGTTTGATAATGCAACGGACCTGATGGCCTCTGGGTAAATCCGTAGTCTTAAACGTTCCTTCTACTGTAATCTAATCTATTTTTGCTTTTTTTTTTGTTGATTTCAATAATGTCATAAAATGTTGCGAACACAGCGGTCAACAAAGAATTTAGAGGTTTTTTTTTTGAACAAAAAAATTTTAAATGACTTTAGTAAAATAATAAAAATTGCCAGCTGGATTACAATAACTTTAGTTAAATTCAAAATTTCTTCAGCTGAATTACTTTAATTTTGTTTAAATTATAAAAAAATTTAGCTGAATTATAAAATTTATACTTGAATATTAATTTTATTTCGCTGAACATATAAAATTTACAAAATTTCATCGATTCTTAAAGAGATAGTAAAACAAATGATATTTTAAAACTACTTTCTCACAAATAATCCATAAGTATTTGTGCTATAAATCATTTTAAAGTTTAACTAAACAAATAAACACTCCATAAAACATAAAATTGCCTAAAAATTATTACACAAATTATTTAGGTAGTTAAGGCAAAAGGAAACGAAAAACACAATCAGTCAGTGTGTAACAAACAAATAGAAAATTAGAAAATAATGCGGTCAATACAAAATTTCAAAATATCTTTTCTTTTGAAAAACATTTTTTTCTTCTTTAAGCCAACTTTTAAGTTGCCTCATAAATAAACGAAATTAAGGAAATTGTTGCAACTTCATTTTTATTGTTATTATTATTATTACGGCTGTATGGCATACTGTATAACAGTAGAGGGTATATAGATATATAGTAGTCTGGCCTAGTCTATCGACTGTGTGGTATCTGTTGTAATGTTGTTGTTGATTAAAGAAGAAACAAAAAAATCTTATTTTCTTCTCTACTGGCAGTGTGTTTCTGTTTCTTTTGTGGTTTAAGAGTTTGTATACTGCAACAGCAACTACAATAAAAAATAAAACTACTGCTACAGCCTTAACAGCATCTCCACGATAAATGATTTCTCATGTTGCACTGCGATAAACATTATTCAGCAATGGTTTTGCAATTTATTAACTTTGAAGTGAAATCCTTTTGAGAAATAAAAAAAAAAAATTGTTTGAAATTATCTTCTTAAAAAATTCATTTACTAACTGAATGTTTAAAATAAAAAATACATTTTAAATCCTAATTTTTCGTTAAGTGTAAAATTATGCAAATAAAGGGTCCGCCAAATAATTTTTTTTTTTTTCGAAAATCCTATAAAAAAAAACTACTGAATATTTTCTCAAATTTCTTTTTTATTTGAAAGTAGAATCCTTCCGGTTAATAATGGAAAATAATTTCTTTCAAATGGCTGCCTCGGCTGGCCACTCCTTGCTCATTTTCGAAGATAAATGGCCCAATTATGCCTCTGGACCAAAATCCGCACCAAACAGTGACTCGTCTTGGGTGTATCGGCTTTTCAATGTATGCTTGAAAAGATGATTTTTTTTATTGGCAAAATCGGCATCTTCTGTAAGTCGATCGCAAGCCCAGATTTCCAGCGTTGTTCAAGCGTATACACAACCATATTCGTTCAGCGGAAGGATAAAACTAACTATCTGTCAAACCAGACATGAGCTAAGTGTTACCGTTCACGAAATAAGCACTAGTTAAAAAAATAACCTTAGATGGCGGACCCGATATATATAAGCTGAATATTATATTATACAACTTAGTTAAGTTATTAGCTCCTAAGTGCGTGAAGGTTAGAAAAATCGACTTTCTACCCATAACTCGATATTAGCGAGATGTTTTAAAAATTTCAAAAACAGATCCTTGTTCTACTCGCTAGCGCCTATCAGCAAAATGGCATAACTTCCCAGGTATGTCAACTTTGTTCTTTTTTGTCGCACCGTGTAATATTTCATAACTTTTTTCTTATCTCGTATTATGTTTTATCTTAAACAAAATGTAAAATATAAAATACTCATCGTGCATATAGTGCCTTTACAGCCTCAGGTATAATAATGACCCATGAAAAGGAAAGCTCTAAAAATTTGAAATCTTCAACCGTCACATCCAGTACATAAAGTTAACACCTCTGGAAAGAAAAGTTAATTTTACACATAGATTTTCATAAATTTCTTTTTTAATGCTTTGGAAGTACATTTTCATTGTTTTTCGAAGTCTTTTTTTTTTTTTTGCCATAAATATTCTGGTTTTGTTTTCATACTCTGCTCTGCCTGCATTTCTATTGTTAAAAAAGAAGAAATATTTTCATTCTTTGACAGTTTTGGCACATACTTTTTTCTTAATACATATCTAGGACTTTATAACGCCTTTGGGTTGGTTTAGTTCATAAATATTTTTTTTTTCATAATTCGTGTAACAAAAACCTAAAAACGTCGAGATTTGGGTATAACAACAGTAATAAATAGTAAATTTGAAATAAATTTTTAGCACAAAATTTTTTTAAAATCGGGAAAGATTTTAAATGAAATGTTATTGATGATTACAAAACTTTAGAGGAAAGTATATTTTAAGCCCAGCTTCCGTCTGTTTTTTTTAATTAACACCGTTAGCAGTCCCATAGTGCATTATTTCTAATTTTTTTTTCTCAAATCCCAGACAATTGTTAATATAACAATTCAATTTGTCTTAATAACAGTGAAAAGTTTGTTTTTTATAAAATTGTCATATTTATTTACAAAATAATGACAACAGCAACGACGACAATAGCCACAATTAGTTGCTGCAATTAAAACACGTAGTAAAGAGTAAAAACAAAGCTGAAAATAAAACTGATAAAATTGCATACAAATCTACAGCAATTTTTAAAATATTTTTATAATCATCACAACAATTCATAGAGTCTATTAAATTTTTGTTGTCTTTTTTCTCTCTCTTTACATAATAATATCAATGTCTTTAGATCACGTATGAATTTTTTTTAAACTAAGATTTTCACATGGTTATTGTGTACACAATAGTTGTTTATAATTGATATTAAAAACCAGGTGGTGTTAGTCACAGTAGTAAAGGTACACTACATACGATAAGATTTTCTTTTTCAGTGGCGAACGGCATAGTGATTCAACATTTCAAATTCTGACAACGGTTAAGCATCGATGACTGACAATGAATTTTCTTTGGTGTCCTACATGACTTCTGTAGGTAAAATGTCTAAATTGTCTTAGATGACAGAAGTTGATTTTATCATTCAGGCGTCCGTTTATTAGGAAGTCCTAACAGAGAAAATGTGGAGGTGTAGCAGACTACACATCGTAAAGCATGTAGTGGACTCATAACAGACAATGTCGCTAAATTTCGGCATGAAATCGACACATAACGGACAATGTGGCTAAATTTCAGCATGAAGGCGACTCATAACAGACAATGTCGCTAAATTTTAGCATGAAGTCGTCTCATGACAGACAATGTCACTAAATTTCAGCATGAAGGCGACTCATAACAGACAATGTCACAAAATTCCAGAATGAAGTCGACTCATAACAGACAATGTCGCTAACTTTTAGCATGAAATCGACTCAACAGAAAATATGGCTAAATTTCAGCTTTCTTAAGTATAGTGAATTTCAATGACGTCATACATAACCCTCTTTGTTCATGTCATTGTCAATGAAATTTTTCTTTTATAATAATTACATACAAGTTTCAACTTTATACTGATATTGTGACGATGACTCATCGACGAAAACATGAATAGTGACAATGTCGGTCAAATTCGTCATCGGGTATATATAATATTTATTTGAGCACCATTTTGGGCTTAAATTTATCATTGTGGCACTATTTAGGCGTAGAATTTAATTTAGAGATGGATATGTAGCAGCTTAAAAAATATAATAATAATTGAAAGAAAAAAATAACTGACAGTGTTTTGTATTATATCGTTAAAAGGTTTATAAATTTTTTTTACAAAATAAAATTATTTACAAAAAAAATAATTAAAATTCATAATAAAATGTATGATCTTTATTTAAATTTGTCTGTCAGATATTTTTTCAGTAACATTACTGAAGGATCTATGTCAATGTAAGAAATAAAAAACCTATATTAGTAAAATGTATGACCATAAATTAAATTTTTCTGTCTGACAGTTTTATTTGCCTTTCAGTCATTTTTTTGTTACACTATTATGTAAGTTTGTAAAAATCTCAATAAAAGTAAATATTTAAGGAATAGATAACTAAAGTTATGAGTAAAATGTATGACAATCATTTAAATTTGTCTGTCAGACATATTTAAAAAAATTTCTTTTGAATTCACAAAGTATATATTGGGCGAGTTGTTGCTTTTGTAAACCACTAAACCGGACATATGTAAATATATACCGTCAGCGATTAACCAGGCAGTCTTAAAATTTAATAGAAATATGAAATTTTTTAAATCTGAATTGCTACTTTCAGTTATCGCCATAAAATGTAATTGAAACTATAAATAAATTATGTAACATACATCAGACATACATACATATACAACAATCAGACATTACATTTTTTTAATTTGTTAAGTATTTTCAAAAGTAATATTTTTTAATCGACTATATTTAATCAGTTTCAAGAAACTTACTTGCAACAGTATGCAAAGTGTATGACAGGCATTTAAATTTCTGTATCAGACATTTAATGGGAGACGTTTGACTTTTCCTGCCAGACTTTTAATTTTTGTGACAGACATTGAAATTTGTCTATCAGACATACTGTTTTTTGTTGAAATTTTTTAAAAATCAGATTAATAGTTTCGCATATTTAAAAAAAAAAAAAACAATCTGGATAAGCAAAAACAAAAAAAAGGAATGAAATTGAAACAATAAGGCAGTTAGCATAGCATATGATATACACATAAATTAATCTTCCAGATATTTTTTTAATAATTTAAGAACTGCCGATTTTCATCCTTTAAATTCAATATTATTAAACACTCAAATTGTCTGGAAGTTAATAAAATACGAAAATTTGTAAACCCAGTTTTAGTTGTTTTTCTCTTTATTTGTTTTTCAGACATTTTTTAAACTACTTGAACATTAAAAACCTAAGGTTGAAACGATAAAGAAACATCAGCAGTTCTTCAGACGTTTAAGAGCTTCAACTTTTTTTAATTATCTTGTACTGCAACATAATTTGTTTTTCAGACAATTTTTCTTTAAAGTAACCAAGACTCCAAGTAAAATGTATGACAGACATTTGTAATGTATGTTTTGTGAAACAAACAAGCAATCAGTCGTTTCAAGCTACCCAATAAATGAAACAAACATACTCAATAGTGTATGCCTAAGATTACGTACTGTCTGTCCGACATTTTCCTTTTCCCAAGAGAAAATAAAATAAAAATGTAACAAATGCTTCAAACAACTTAATATGATCACCTCTTACACTCGGCGTAGGCGGTTTTTAATGAAAACCGACTATAAAAATAAGAAAAGCTAAAAATATCATTAAAATAGGGGTTAAATCATTATTATTACGGCCACTTATTATTACTTACAACACACTCGTCGTATAACATAAACGTAATAATAATATAAATAAAATCATTAAAAGCGTAAAGTGAGCAGTGTAATGGTTCACTAAACCAGTCAATAATCATACAACATGCAAATCATGTGTGTTTTTGTGTTTTGTGTATGTCTGTCATTTACAAAATCCAATGAACCGAACGACGAACATTAAAAACAGACGTAAAATAGACTCGCACAAAAAAAATTTTTTTTTTCTACAATCAAATAATGTCTGTCGATAGGACTGGGGGAATGACACTAATGCAGTCACTCACATATGTTGTTCATTTCAAATTTTAAAACTCGCGTTTTGATTTTGTTGTTAGAAAACTTTTTTAAATTTTCCTCTTTTTTTGGCTTTTTTAACATTCTGGTGCATTAGAAATGTTGCAGTTGCAGTTGTTGGCGCTCCCTATATGTGTATATTTTAAAAAGTTTAATGGCTAAAAGTCATGTGGTCTACTACAGAAGTCATTTTTGTGTGTTCACTTCAGTTACCCTATAGAACATATATTAAATTTTTTCGTTTCTTTTATGTATTTGATAAAACGCTTGTAGCACAAACTGAATTTTATGAAACAATTTTTATTTTATTTTACTCATAAAAAGCTAAATCAGCCAGCTGAATTTTAATTTTTCAATGCTGAATTTAAAAAATGTAATAACATAAGAAACACTTGTATTTTTCAAATGTTTTTCCTTAAATTCAAGCTATTCAGCTAGCTGAATTACGTTTATTTTGTAATTTAAGTGTAATAACTATTTTAGTTTTTTAAAATTCTACATTTCAGGTCTAACTCAATTTAATTAAAAAGTGTTACAATATTTTTTAAGCCAAAAAAATAAAGTACTTCTTTTATAATTCGTTTTAGCCTCAAGAAATGTCTTGTTTATCTGAATGATACACAGCTACGGTTAATCATCTTGTTTTCAATGTAATGCTTCAGTTAGTTATGTATTTGCTTGCTTCTTTTGCTGATTTGGATTTTTCCTTGTTTTTTAACAATTTTCCAAACTTACGCAATATTACTAACTCTTTGCTCTGCAGCTACTGTTTGCGAAAAAAAAAAATTTGAAAAGTCCACATTAAAAAAAAGCAAAATTTTATTTCAATTTGGTATATGGCCTTAAGTCAAAGAGCAAAACATGATTTTTGTTTATGAGATTTTAACAATTTATGTTGGATTTTTTCCCTTCTTAATTGAAATGTTTTAAATCGTAAATTTTCCCAAGATTTTAATAGACTGATATAATTCTGTTTTAAGTATTTTCAATAGACTGCAGTCATAGTTGTTATTAAAAAAAATTTTAAATTTTAAAATCTTTATTTAGATAAAATGACTTAATTGAAATTATTTCTTAAATTCAGCTAGCTGAATTCGTTTAAAACTGTAAAATTTAAATGGAATTAAAGATTTCTGCTACTTGGGAAGCATTATGGACAATGGAGGAGAGGGTCAAACTCTAATGTCGGCAAACGTAAAATCTATGTCCATCGATCTTTTGGGCTCTTAAGTCCTATATGGAAAGCACCCAAGATCTCCAGGAAAACTAAAAATCGTTTATTCAACTCAATGTGATATCAACAGTGCTGTTTGGATGTGAAACGCAGAATTGTATCATCCCAAACTTGAACTCATTGCAAATATTTTCCAACCGCAATTTGAGAAGAATTTTAAAAATCTTCTGGCCAAATGTTATCTTCAACGTGGACCTGTGGAAAGCTACTAATCAAAAATGTTAGTGCTATGAAATCCTTAAGCGCAATGGCGTGTAGTGAAAAAATTAATATCTCAAAACAAATTAGAATGGAATACATTTGTTCTGATCCTATGATCTACATTGGGACAAGTGTAATAAGTATATATTCAGCTAACTGAATTTTATTAAAACTGTTATATTACAAATTGAGGATGTTTTAATTGTTTTTTTATTATTTAGCTGAGTTGTAAAACAGTGTAAAATTTTTAAAACATTTTCCAAAATAAGCTGCTGTATTCGACATAATTTTTGCTTTGTCTTGCTTTAAATTGTATTCAGCTGGCTGAATTTAATTTTTTAAACTTCAATTAATTTATTTTATTTAAATATTAGGCAAATTGTACAAGAAAAAGCTTATATTTAGCCAATTTTATAAAATTGTATATGTTTTAGGTAAAAATATCCAAAATTTCTTTTGCCGAATTTTAATAACAACTGTATATTCTATCATTTTTATTATGACTTTTTAGAATATTATTCAACCGGTTAAATTTTATTAAAATACTAAAGTGCGTATATTTGTATAAATAAATGATAGTTGTTTTCATTTTTAATGTCTTTAAATTATATTCAGCTAGCTGAATTATCAAATAATGCTTGAATAAATCGTTTTTAATTCTTTGTAATCACTTTTTAAGCATTTGGGTTATATTCAGCTAGCTGAATAATAAAAAATTCTAAAATTAAACAATATTTGAATAAAGAAATTGATTCTTGCTGTTTTGTTTTCGGACTTTTATGAGTATAGTTTTCAAATCATCGCATTTTTTTTTGCTTTTTCTAAGAAGAAGTTTTTTTCTTGTATTTTAAATTTTTGTCAGAAATTTATGTGAAAATAAGTATTTATCCATATACGAATATAACCCATGCAACTTTTGGAGTAGATAGAGTTGTGCAGATAAATATAAAAATTGTTGAAAAGAGTTATTTTTATTGCCTTATTTCTGCAAAACATATTTATAAAGCATTTAAGTTGGAAAACCAACTGAAAATTTTTTAAAGTCTTTTAATCATAAAATATTGACCATAAAAAACCATTAAATCAAGTCATAAACACCTACAATTGTTGCTTATTTTACTTCTAATTGACCATAGAAATTATGGTAAAAGCTTGTACAATTTTTTCTATTTTAGCCATAAATAATATTGGTAAGAAAATTGCCTACATTTAAACAATATGATTAACTACGTAGAAAATTTATTTACGATAAAAAAAAAAAATGAATTGAATGGAAAATAAAATACAAATAGAATACTTAAGCAAAAATTGTGTGATTGAAGGAATTCCGAAGGCATTTTAATTTTTATTTTCAAACAAAACACACTGATGTAGCCGACAAAAGATTTGCATAGTTTTTTAGTCTTTAAATCTTATTCAGCAGCAATATTTGTTATAACATGATGTTTTTCTTCTTCTATACGTATATAAATTAATATAAAAAAAACTTATAATAAAAATCATTAAAAAAAAAATTGTAATTTGCCGTTTCTTAACACCCACATTAGACCAATAGACGTTTGCAGATTATGAATTTTAAATAGTACACAAGATAATGTACGTTAATAAATAATAATAAAAAATACTTCCATTTAAAAACATACGTGTATGTAGCAATCAATGTAAAATGATATTTTAAAATTTATTAATTTTATTTAAATATCACATTCACATGATATTTATTTAGCTGAATTCTTGATTTAACATTTAAAGTTGTGAAAAATTAAAATGTATGGTAATATATATACTTTTTTCTTATATTCAGCTAGCTGCATGTGGAAATTTTTATTAGAACTGTTACAAATGTGTTTAACTTAAAAACAAATTGAAAGAATTTTTGTTATTCAGCTAATTCAATTTAAAAATGCCTTCAAATTTAAGCAAAAAAAGAAATTAAAATGGTTTTTTGTACTATTCAGCAAGGGAGTGCTTATACTACAGAAAAATATTATTTCTCTAAGTAATAAGAACGTACTCTACTACTATTCAGCTAGCTGAATTTCTATTCTTTTAACATTCAAATAAAAGCCTATGAAATTGTTTAGACGATTGGCAGATCTAACAACATTGTGAAAACAATTTAAAGAAAATTTCTTATAACCGTGTGAATATTCAATTTTTGCTTTTAAATATTGTCAAATGCCCGGATTTTTAACATCTGGCAACGACATCATTATCAGAAAAAAAACATACATATTTACAATCGGACGGCAAGATTTTCTAACAAATGTCTTGCAACTGTGTGAACTGACAATATGCGTTGTGGTGACAATTCTCCGTTGTCAGCAAATTTCTAGGTCTGATAATATTGTTAGGTCTTACAATCGCCTGAACAACATTGAGATTGGCTTTTTTGTTATTCAGCTATCTGAATTTAAAAGAATTCATTAAATACTGAAAAC
This sequence comes from Wohlfahrtia magnifica, assembly GCA_023159175.1. Classification (NCBI taxonomy): domain Eukaryota; kingdom Metazoa; phylum Arthropoda; class Insecta; order Diptera; family Sarcophagidae; genus Wohlfahrtia; species Wohlfahrtia magnifica. Next base: position 116,766 of record JAKWBJ010000513.1, read on the forward strand.
TAACCTTTTCAAATCATCAAATTACACTATGCAACAAAAAAGTATAAAGTTTAAATGACTGGGTAGTGATACTATCTTTTTGATAGGTGCCATCGATTACAACAAGAATCTGCTATTGATTGTATTTTTTACACATTTCGAAGATATTGAAACGGATAAAAAAATCGATTAAAAATCATAACTTCATGTACTTCAAGCTGATTTAAAGATTTAGTTCGGCTGAATTTTATTTAAATTATATTGAGCTAATTTTTAATTAAAACTTATTTATCATCATTATAAATTTATTAACTTTTTGTAGCTGAATAACCAAACTTTCGTAGTAAATAAGCTGATATTTTGAGTACATTTACATTGAAAACCTAAAATCTTTAATACAGCTTGCTGAATCCGTTTAATTTAACAATTTTTTGTAGCTGAATATCAAACCTTCGTAGAAAATAAGCTAATATTTTAAAAACTTTTACATAGAAAACCTAAAATCTTTAATTCAGCTTGCTGAATCAGTTCAAAATCTATGAATTCAAAATAAATAAACAAAATTTATTCTTTGGTAAGTTTTTCTTATTGTAAATTTTTAATATATTTGGCAGAAAACCCCAAAAGTTTAATTCAGCTAGCTGAATTAGCTTAAATTGCCGCAAATAATTATTAACTTACATATTCTTACATACATTTATTTTAAAATAACGTATTATCTTTGTTACTTTAAATTAATTTATGGCTTTTCACACTTGATGTAATTGTTGTCGAAATTAGAGCAACAGTAACGACCAAATTGTTTAGGCCTTAAGCTAAATGTTATAGATTATCAAAATGTTTTTCAGTTTTTATTAAAGAATAATTAGTTTTATTTTAAAATTGCATCATAAACCTCACCTTTAACAAGAAAAGAAACCAATCCCCTGGTTTTTTCTTATTACTTGTAGTATTCAGCTCAAATGAATGGTTGTCGTTTTAACTGCTGCTGAATTTAAATTTTTTACGTTACTTTGGTGTTGGGTTAAGTCATGTTAATTTGTTTTAATTACTTATTTAAATACCAATATTTGCTGTTGTTGTTGTGACTCTTATTAACTGGTTGCAGGCAGGCAGTACCGGCTTCAACAACAATAGCAACTACAAGAATATTTTTTCTTTTCGGCATTTGCTTTGTATTTGTGTGTAAATTAACAAAAACAAAAAATCTTGTCATTTTATGTCTCGTTGAAATATTTAAATTTATTGATTTATAATCAATTACACTCTTTAAATTAAAAGTTTTTCCTTCACTACGAGTATATTGTGTACGCCGATACACCTCATTACCAGTCCACTTTGTTTTTCAGAAACCCCTTCTTATTATTGCTGCTTTATTGTTGTCTAGGAACAAAAAGTCATATAAACTTTGTTTTGAAGACAAAACATCAACAACAGCAGCAGCAACAACAACAACAACTACAAGTAATCAATTCCTTTGATGTTTTACCGCTAATATTGTAATAATAACAACGACTACAGCAATAACTGCAAAACACAACTATAATCATTGTATTGTACATGTAAATTTAATGTCAAGTAGTCGGTATTTTATGGCGTTGCTGCTATTGCTCTTGCCTATTGTAGATATCATTTGCTGTTGCTGTTGCTGTTGCTGCTGACGTTTATTTCGTATTTTTCCATCAAAAACAAAAATGAAAAAAATAAAAACTTTTGCATATACTTTTTAAATTTTCGTTGTAGTTCTCTTGCTGAATTCAACTCGTAAGAGCTCTGTATAAGCTAAACTGACACACATCATACTGGCAAACGACATACAAACAAAAATTTTAAATAAATTGTTTACTTTTTAAATTAAAATAATCAACAGGGCACATCAAAAAAATAAAAAATACGATATTATACACGTAGTAATGCACAATATTTTTTATCTTTAACTTTGTTAAGCTTTAAAGAAACAACGAGAAAGAGAAAAACAAAACAAAAATAGTGTTTTTGTAGTTCTGTTAAGTTTTGTGCTGTTTGCTTTTATCATAACTAGTATAGAATTGGTACATCTGACAAGTAAAAATGAGAAAAAGTGGTCTTAACTTTATTAATATTAAATAATATATAAATTTAGCTCGCTGAATAAATTTAATTTTGCGTTTTTTACTCATATAAACTGGATGTATAATAAATAAATTGAATTCAGCTGGCTGAATTGTTTTAAAACAGTTGCAATGTTAAAATCAAAACCTAACCTAACCTAAAATTTTTTAAATGCAGCAAACAAAAAAGGCGAAAATTAAATTTTTTTTGCTATATATTTACGTAATACAAAAGGCTATTCAAAACTGCTAGCTGAATATAATTTTAAAATCTTGAAAAGGATATTAATAAGCTGAATTTTATTTAAATATTTTTTTCAAATCTGCCGCAATGTGTTCCAAAGAAGATTTTTGTGTAGCTTAGGAAAAAGAATGACATTTTACTTATATATTTTTGTAATTTTTTGGAACGCTATTAATTCAGCTAGCTGAATACGATTTAAGTTGCGAGAAAAACAATTTAAACAATATTTTTTTCATACACATTTATTTTGCAAATCAATTCAGCCGAATGAATGTACATAAAATAATAATTTTGGTATAAACTTGACAGCTAATTAACTATTTTTATATGATGAGCTGGATTTCAATTCATTTTACTAATTAAGGGAGCTAGTTTAATTATCAATTTTGAATGGCTTAAGTTTTAAATAAAATTATTATATTTTAGTTAAAGCACATACACAAGTCTTTTTGAAATTACCAATTCAGCAACTGGATAAAATTTTAAATCGTTTTCACTAATTAGTAGTAAACTTAATTTTAAAATCATTGTTATATATTTATATTAATATTTTCTCATTTCTTTCCAAATTCAGCCAGCTGAATGGATTTAAAACGTGTTACCATCTTAGCGGTAAATAAGCTTTTAAATAGTTAAGAACACATTCAGAAATTCAGCTAACTGAATTACTTTTATTGTGTGTGACTAACTATTTGAATTAAAAATAATATATCATTGGCCCCACTGTGTTTGTATTTATCTGCAATTTTTTTTTACTTTTTGCTTTATTGCATGTGTTTGAAAGCGTATTATACTCCTTCAACACCACCAGCTGTCGTTCGTTCTCTAGCGATAAGAATATGCAGTTTTTTCTTTATTTATTAATTTTTGCATAAGAAGAAAATAAAATGCAACGATGAGGCAAGGCAGACTCGCTGCTGATGTTGGTGGTTGAGGAGAGCATTCTAGCTATAGCCGGCTCCTGATATGTAAATATCAATTTATGTTTGTACTCGTAGACCCACTAATAAAACTAAAACAATTTTACAACTACACTACTACTACTCACTCAAATACGTATACTTGACAATAATAGTGAAAACAATTCGCGCGTAATATATTTATTCCCTTCTACATTCGTGTAAAAAAAAAGTTAAAATTCATACAGAAATTAGTCGTTTACTTGATTTGCAAGTTCTTGACAATAGCCAGCAGCAAGAACGACAAAGGCATGGAAAAGAAGTTGAAAATATAGCGATAAACGTGGTGTATTTTTTATTTTTTTTATTTTAATTTGTGCCCAACAACAAATCAGTCAGACAGTTTCTTCCACAAGTTACATTTGTTGCTTTGTTTCGTTTTTTAATTTTTGTTGGTGTTCGTTTAAAATTTATGTCATGACTTCTTTCATTTCTTTTGGTTTTTCCCTGTGTTTTTTCCAAAATGGGGTTATTTTTTGTTCCTTTCCCTACCGTTTTGTTTTCTTTTATTTTCCTTATGGTCTGAACAACAACAACAGCTGCTGTCAGTTTGAATGTTACTTTCGTTAATTTGATAAGAATTTGTCATGTTTCTTTGTGTTCCAGTATAATTCTTTCTCCATTTGCAGATGATACGTTTAAATGGCCAAATCTTTTCAACGTTTGTTATTTTGATAAAAATTATTGTTTTCTTTTAAGTTTTGTGATTAAATATTTATTTAAAAAAATTATTATTTATTAACATGTTTTTTATTTTCTCTTCTATTTGCAGGTAAGACTTCTAAAGAACTGTTTGTCTTGGTCTATGAGAAGATTAAGTAAGTTTTGATATATTGTTAACTGGAACTGTCATAGTCATATGTCTCATATAGAGAAACATTCATTGTATGTTTATATGACAGAGTAAATGTTTTATATTTGATGGATCGATTATGAATTGCAACCAAATTTTAGTTGTGTTGCCGAATAACAACTAGAAATTTGAAGTTACTTACAGTGGTGGAAGAAATAATAGAGACACTTTCGTTTATTCCAAATAATTAGAACAACGTGAAATCGTCTGAAGAAACGAAGATTAATTTATTTGGGCCATATGGTAAATCGTATGTACAAACTTCTTCCAATTACAATGCATTCTTTATTTGATTTTTGTAATGATAAATACAAATTTAAGAAAATTTTTATGTGTCCCTTTTATTTCTTCCACCACTTTTATATGGCAATTGAAATATATAGACAACGCAATTAAAGTTCGGTTGTTATCCATAATCGAACCATACATTTTATTGTCATATTGCCCTAAAAAAGTAAATACAACATGAATTACTTAATGACCAGATTCGATATTTTATAAACCAAATTCAGTTTGACCTTGTGAACTAATGGGTAGTGTGATAGTCGAGGTTTCGATTCCTATTAGTGCTCTACTCCTAACATTTGTTTCTAGTCGTCGTGATAGTAGAAATTAGAAAATAATTCAAAATTGTATTGTTCCCATCTTCAAATTTGAATAAAAAAGTGTCCGTGAGATATCATTGTGATTTTTTATACGTTTAAAAGGCCTATCAAAACATCAAATTTTCTACAACTTTCTTTGTTGGCTTTGATCTGCGACTTTAGAAAATCCTACAATAAATTATCTAGCGGAGTCATCATTTCCAACAATGTCCTCAAATTATAATTGTGTAGAATGTCATATATGGCATGAGCTGTATGGCACGTAACGTCGTCATACTAAAACCCCATTTAAATATACATATTTGGTGTGCTCATATCATTCAACTCAGGCCAAAAGAAATTGCTAATCATCGATCTATAGCGGTCGCCGTTGACGATAATGGCCTGGCCAACGTTATTTAAAAAAAAAAAACATGAACCGATGATGCCGCCAACCCAAAATCCACATCGAACAGTGTTTTTTCCGAATGCGTTGATAGCTTTTGGATTGTCATGTGAATTGATATCGTCTCCAATTCGATAATTTTATTTTTTGGCGCAATTCATTAATCCAAAAATGGGCTCATCAATCAAGATGATTTTTTGATGAAAATAGGAATCAGTTTTAAACTGTTCCAGCTCCTATTCAGCAAACAGACGTTGTTGTTTAAGAGCGTTTACTTTCAGCTTCTGGCCCAGTTACATTTTTTACGTCAAGTCACGATAAAAAATTTCTCCAAGTTGTGGTCTGTAAAAGGCCGAGGTCTTGTTTGCGACACAAAATCGACTATCTCGGATTATCTTGCTTCCTCTTACAAACATCGTCACATCTTGCTTTTTGTTGTCGTACAGGTAGGACGGCTATGGCGATTGTAAAATTGGGAAGCGTGTGGAACATTGTCCGAATAGAACACCTATTTTTATAAAATAATTTTTCCATTTTTATGTGAGGGTGGCGTAGCGTAGTGATTAAAGGGAGTGCTTGCATACAACCCAAGCTGCCCAGATTGGAAACCCTAGTTGACTGCATGACATAAAAAATATTTTAATTGCGTTTTCGAGCGTTGAATTAAGAGACTTTATTCCCGTTTCAGACAAATCTATCTAAAGGAAACCCCCCTGACACTCTAGCTTACCTCTGACGATGCTGACAAACATCACATGAATGATCAGAACATAATGCCACCTACTAGGGCAAAATGGCTGAGCTACGTAAGAATCACCACTATCACTTAGCCAGGTACTGGTCACCAGTCCGGAGCTGTTATTGGGCTTTATACTACTAAGCCAAACCAGAGGTATTCTGGTATCACGGGAGTCAGGAGCCCCAGGTATCTCGGTCCCTGCTTGACTTAGGTAGGCGCTCTTGTGGGAGCTTCGTAGTGGCTGTGGTTTTAAGCCTAAAACTCAGGAAGAGTGTGAGCTCGTTGTGGTGTTAAAATCCCAACCGGGTGCCGTGACCCATATCACAGTAGATGTTTAAATGTTCTCCAACACTTCACTAAGGTGTAAAAATCGGCGTCCTTACAACGCGTCTTTGAAATTGGTACTCACTTGTGATTTTATAATAGGTGAGGAGTGTTAAAGGACGCAATATTCACCCGTGCTTTGATCGCCGTGGGGTATGCCCGCGTGGAGAATACCTACGTAGCCAGAATCTTTACCACTACAAAATCACATGGAGTTAAGCTACAGTAGATTATTTAGCTTGAAACTCAACTGATTAATGTAAATGAAACAAAGCACTGGATGCTTTATGGAAAAGAGGAGTGACGGAGAATAAAAAAATCATTTGCACGTCTTCTTCAATGCTATAACCGTCGGTAGTACAACAAACTGAAAAAAAAAAAACAGCCAAAAAATATGGCCGCTATCAATGGTCATTCGAGTAACAGACCAGCCACAACTAAATGGTTCTAATCTGCCCTTACAGTAAGGAGTGTCCCAAAATTAACGCCAGATATGAATTTGTCGCCACTTGTGCAGTAAAGTGTTGGTAGCCCTAATAATAAAACAATTCGACAGCTGACAGTTTAGGGTTAGTAAAAGCGGAGCGTTACACGATAGAACAACGTGTCTTCATTATTGAATAATATATCAAATCTTGCGTTAATTCTGGGACACCCTTCAAATCTTGCATTAATTCTGTGATACCCTTTATAATTCTAAAAGTATAACTGAGCCACCAGAGAGTAGGACGACCTTTCTAGAGCTTTCCAACCGCTTAATTATCTGTGTTGTAAAATTGGCATCATCTTGTGGTCAAAAGTGTACAACCAAGGTTTGTTTTTACTGGCGATTAAATTTTTTAAAATTGAATACAAAACCGCTCTATATTCCACTTCCTGCTGCCTTCTTTGTCATCGTCACCCCTTGTCGTTTAAATATAAGAAAAAAAATAATTTTAAAATGTAACAAAATTAAATTCGTTTTAAAGAAAAGAACAAATGCATCCCAGAGTTTTTTAGTTTTATTGCCATTTGCCATGTTCCACTTAAAAAGTGCCGGTAGTCTTATTTCCTAATTGACCCCAATTTAAATATATAATTTTTTAATTTATAGAAAAAAAGGGAACAAATAGGAGTAAAAATAGAAATCAATAATAAAAAAATATGCTCGTACATACTGGAAACAGAAAAAGTGATTAAAAATCGACTCAAGAAGATAAATTCGTAAATATTTATCAGTTTTCAGAAAAAACTTTTTAAATTATAAATTGTTTGGAGAAAAAACAACCATAAACTTTTGTTGTATTTTAACAAATGGTCAGATATTAGAAAAAATTTAAGAACAGAATGAAAAACAAATGATTCTTTTCCATATTGAATAGATCATTTTTCAAAGTAACGTGAAAAAAAACCCAAAAAAAAACAAGTATAACAAATGCCTTTTACTGCAGACAAATTAAAACTTTTGCAATAAACTCTGCTGCTGCCCAAGTACAAGTATTTAAAGTTTGAACATACGAAAAAAAAGCGTTTGTACTGCACCATTGATGCTGCAGTTTTATTGTGTAGAAGAACAACAGCTGCTGTCCAACGAGCAAACTTTTGGGGTAATAAATCTTCAAAGTTTTTTCTTTTGTTGTAAAATAAAAGTGATGGCAGTACTGCTGATGCTGCTCTTTTAGGTTGCACATCTTTTTTTATCTGGCATTTGGTTAAAATCAGAGCATCATTTTGCCTTATCGTACATAAAAATGAGTTTCAAAGTTGATGGCTGCACTGGTAACAAACAAAAAAAAAAAAAAAAAAAAAAAAAAAAAAAAAAAAAAAAAAAACATTTTTTTTAACCCAAATAAAGGCCAAAATAACAAAGAACTTAAAAAAAGAGAGAAAATCGCAAAAAAAAAAATTTCTTTTTGTATAACCTCTTTGAACTCTTTGGCCTCTGATTGCAACAACGGCTGTTGCGAGTTCATAACTGCTGATTAATAAATATGACTGCCTGTCTCACCTTTTTGCAACTTTCAAATCAAAATATTTAAGATTTTTTAAAAAGCTTGAATTTTACAGAAAAAAACTGTCAATTTCCACAACATTGTTGTTGATTTCAGTTTCCAAATGTAATTGGATTTTTGCGTTTTTTCAGACAATTTCCGCTTTGACAAGCAACCAACATAAATAGTTTTTTTGTATGTGAACGCATCTCAATGCACGACCTTAACCTGTTAACCTGGACTTAAGCTTATAATAAACTAGATAAATCCCGGCATGCTTCGCTACTCCCACATTAATTATTGTCTTAAATGTTATCTTAGTTATATTTTTACCCTCTTTCCACATTTTATGCTATTCCGATCGAAATCCAAAAGTTAAAGGTACTCTATAGTTCCTTCCAGAGAAACACAGTTGAATCTGTTGTTTAGCTGTATACAGTCTTCAAATAAACGCACATTATTTACAATTAATATTTGTATGCTATGGGCTTAATTTTCCTTGTGATCCTATCCCGCCCAGAATTTTGCTATTGGAGTTGGAATTAAATTTTATCGCATTCACTCTAATAGTATTCGAATATTAATATTTACTCCTCCCTGAATTATATCTGCCCTACAGATGACTGAAGACTACCGCTATAATAGCTTTTTTTTAGATATACGATAATTAAAATTTCCTTCATATGGAGCATACCTCTTCCCTGACTATATCTGCCCGAAAGTAATTGGGACAAAGTTTTATGACTCTGGCTGATATAGTTCTTTAGATATACGATAATATATGGTTTGTATGTGAGGGAAAGAAAATATATCCTATGTCTCCTTCCAGGCATACAGGATGATGCAATGAAAATTCCAAGACAATTGGTTCAGCCGTTTATCCGTCTATAGACTTTAAACACACATACTCGTATATTTGTACATACAAACAAACACGCATGGCATTTTACATATAAAAATTAAAATATTACGTCAAATTTCTATGACGAAAAATGTCGTCATGCCCAATACATTGTATTATTGTTATTGTTATTATCGCCAGTTAATAGGTTAAATATGCAGTAGAAAAATATGCAAAGAAATGTAAAATTTTTAAAATCAGAATTCAATTTTAAGAAAAAATAATTCATTTTCACTAATTATTTATTAAGAACTTGTTATAATTTCCCCCCTTTTTAATTTCAAAATACAATATTTTTAAAATTTAACAACATTTTCTTGTCAAAATGAATACATAAAGTGTGGCTTTAACAATTAATTTTTAATATCATTAGTTAATATGATTAATTTTCTCAAGATAAGTGTTTCTCTCTATGATAACTTCTTCATTTGACTTAAAATTCCAAAGAATTCAGTCATTTATAGGTTAGCAGTTTGTAGCCAAATACATAGATTTAAAAACTGCAGTTTTGTTCTTTTTAACGCTGGATCTTGGGAATCTTAAAAAAAATGTAATCAGTCCACACTGAATGCACGATTCGCCTTTGGCTCCTATATTCTTTACCACACATATACACTCACACCACGTCACTGCCATCAGGTATTACTTCGTTGGGAGTATCAGCCTTCAAAGACTTCACTAGTTTCCATTCACCTTTGATTACACCGATTTACAAAGTTTCTCCGCTTCATGACAAACAACCAGGTTACACCGCTTAGGTACGCATTTGTCAAAAACCAGTTTTCCCTTCGATCTGAGCATATCGTCGACTACGTTGTGGGACTCATAAATTTCTCATGCTTATCAGGAGTCTTTCCAGACTTTCAAATTCTGCCGTATCATCTTCCTCGGGAGATTCCGGGCATTTTCAGACAAATATCGCTTACGAATCGATACAAGTAACTTCTATAACCAATACTATCCCGTGACGAATTAATTCAAATTAGAATTCACTTTTTCGTGTTGGCTCTTTAGTAAAGTATCAATATAGGGATACAAACGATATGCCGAAAAACTTTCAAAAGAACTCTCCCGTCTCATATTTATTGCTTTTCAAGAATTGCTTCTTCTTTCTCAGACGTATATTTCTTCTCGATGCTCTAACATTTTCCGTTGTCTTGAATTCCAATCAAATCCCGCACGATTTTGTTGATGCAAGCAATTCCTTCAAGTAGAATCACAGTTTTCAAAGGAATGGTTCTAAAGCCACTGCGCACTCTCAAATAACACCTCCTTGGTAAACAAATCATAGTTTTTTTGGCCGTTGAACTGAGTGCGAATTGCAAAATTTGTGCTCCGTAAAGTATAATTTTGGTTCTTCTTAGCTCGTAATTCGGGTGTGTAAAAAACTGTACCTCCTATCAGCCATATTTCCCAGATGACTTTACATGCCATCATTTCGAAATAGAAGAGTACTTCTTTCTTCTTTTGAAAAAATTGTCTTTGTTTCAAATCTTTATTAAACCGAAGAATGATGTAAAAATGTTGCCACGTACCGGTATGAAAATAAAATTAATTTTTAATGGGAAAGTAAACAAGCATGTTATTCGAAGTATTGGTCATTGTTGGCTACACATTTTTTCCCATATTTGAGGGAATTTGTGGATTTCTTTCAATTAATCAACTTATTTTCGACTTATTCGTAGGAATCCAGTATGTGTGCTATCTATGAAAACAAATAGTAATCAGAAGTAGCCAATGAATACGGCAGTTGGGGTTGGAACTCCTAATGCTTTGAATGTATCCTCAACCAGTTTTGCTTTGTGTGCAGAAGCATTGTCATGCTGCAAAATTACCTTGCCATAGACGGGAATAGACGGTGTGGTGTTCCTATAATATTTATCAAGCCATTATTTAGCTCTGAAAAATTTGTTTTTCCATTTTCCATGCAATTTTCGTTCAATCTTCGTCTGGTTTCAGTGACTGCCAATCGCATAGAAATAGACACCGTTTGCTTAAAATTCTGCATTGGTCAAGTAATAGATAACTTTTAGCTGGAGCAGTGTTATATTCTTAGTTGCTGTGCAAAATTATTAAGCTGCCCTCGTAATTGATATCTTGTTGTCAAATTAATTTTTCTTGCATTTTTACTCTGATTTATGATTTTTTATTATAATTTTCGTCTGCTACTCTTGTCTACACCACCCTCAACAAGATATTACCTTTTAATTATTTATTGCTATGTTGGCTGGTTTTGAATATCAGCTCACTGAAATCCGGTTTATTGCTGCTTTTAAATTTGTTTTTATTCAAATTCAAGAAACAATGTGAGAAAAAGAAACCGAAACGAAATCAATTTTTATTTCAATGATCTTGGCTTAAGCAGAATTTTACTTCTTTTTTTTAATAAAAAAAAAAAAATATATAATTTTTATTTTCGCAATATGCTGTGTAAAGGATTTTTTTTTTTTTTTTTTGTTGAAATTTCATTGACAAATTATTTAAGAATTATATGACTATGCGTATATAAAAAATATTATTTATTGTATTCGTTCGTATATTGCAAATTGTTTGTTGTGTAAACGAAAAAAAAAAATAAGAAAGAAAATTTGTTTGACTCCACATTGTACATTAAAACATCATACTCGTAATTTATATGTGAATATTGATATTGAAAAAATTTTTGATATTCTTTTCATTTTTTATATAATTTTTTTTTTTTTTTTTGATTATTCTCAGTCTGCATTTATTAAGACGAATGGGATTTTTGACTTCGAATCAGTAACACTTATCAGTTTAATTTCGAATATGTTGAGATTTTTGTACATAAATGCTTTGTATTTAAAATTATTTAATTTTCTTCAATTTATAAAAATGCGAAATAAAAAATTCAAATTGGCTTTTACTATAAGGAATCGTTTTTATAAAAAAGAATTTGGTTTATAAATTAAATTAAAATTTTAAATTGAAATAACATAACAAAATATTAACATCTGATAACGGTGTGATCATTAAGCATTAAACACATAACGGACAGCAAGCAGCAGATAGCAAAATGTCAAAATTAGAATACATACCTTTATACAATTAAACAATTATTTTAAAGGCAGCATAATAAAAGCCTAGACAACAACCTTAACTGCTACTGCTAAACATAAAATAATTTATATTTTCTTAAGCAGCAAAACAATAATTAGTGATACTAAAAAACGAATTTTTTTATTTATCAGAACCCAACGGTACAAAATTAAAATATTTGTTTCAAACAACATTTATGTTATTAATTAAAAAGTTTTAAACACATAATTCCATTAATTTTTGTATTTTTGAGTAATATTTTAAAAATGCGATTTTATTTTGGTGGATTTGAAAAGCTTTAGGCCACCACTGAAAAATATTTTTTATAGAAAAATATTATATTATTTTTATTATATATTAATTTTTTATTATATTTTTCTATATTTTATTATATTTTTCTTCTAAAAAATAACTTTTAATCTTAATTTTTAGTAATATTTTTTATAAAAAAAAAATATATTTTTCCATTTTTTATAGTAAAATATTTTTTTTATATTTTTTGCAGATATTTTAATTAAAATTTAAAAAAAATTTTATGGAAAAATATAATAAAATTAAATAATTATATAATAAAAATAATATAATAGTTTTCTATAAAAAATATTTTTCAGTGGTGACGCTTTCTTAAAATACTACTCAAAAATATAAAAATTAATAGAATTATGTTTTAAAACATTTTAATAATTAACATAAATATTGTTTGAAACAAATATTTTAATTGTGCACCGTTGTTTTCTGATAAATCAAAAAAAAAAAAACGTTATTTTATAGGTTGCATTGTCATAAAAAATATTTTTCTATAAAGAAAATATTTTTCTATAAAAATTTTTTTTAAGTTCTCTATAACAAATATTTTTATGACAATATTTTTATATTTTTATATTTTTCTCGGAGGTTATAGGTTGCATTGTCATCTGTTTTATTTGTCATAAAAATATTTGTTATAGAGAACTTAAAAAACATTTTTTTATAGAAAAATATTTTCTTTATAGAAAAATATTTTTTGTATAGAATATATAAAAAATATATATAAAATATATAAAAAAAAATTTTATAGAAAAATATTTTCTTTATAGAAAAATATTTTTCTATAAAAAATTTTTCTATAAAAAATATTTTTCTATATTTTTTGTATAGAATATAGAAAAATATTTTTTATAGAAAAATTTTAATTTTTTATAGAAAAATATAAATATTTGTTATAAAAAAATATATTTCTATAGAAAAATATATAAGAAATACAAATTTTTCTATAAAAAATATTTTTCTATAGAAAATGTTTTTCTACATATACAATTATTTTATTTTTCTATAAAAAATAAAAATATTTCTATATATATTTTTATATTCTAAAAATATTTTTTTATAGAAAAATAAAAATATTTGGTATAGAAAAATATTTTTCTATATAAAATAAAAAATTTTCTATTAAAAAATATTTTTCTATAAAAACTTTTCTATAAAAAATATAAAAAAAAATTTTTCTATAAAAAATATTTTATTTTTATTTATATTTTTTAAAAATATTTTTGTATAAAAAAATATTTTCTTGAAAAATATTATCTTTAAATATATATTTTTCTATAACAAATATTCGTATGACAAATAAAACAGATAATATGGAAACCTATTATAGCATAGTAGCAAATGCTGCCAACAACAACTTGCTACTTTCTTTCATGCTGCTTGCTGTCGGCTATGTATACTGTACTGCTACATAGCTCAACACCGTATCACACAATTTTTTTTTTTTTTTTTTGTATTTTTCGAAAACTTCTGGTGTTATTTCAATAACAGGATGTGAGTTATGTTGCCCTACAATTGCTTAAAGTTGTTGGATTGTAAGCGTTACAAGTAGCCTTAACATATCCGCTAAGATACAAATCAGGAAGTTACCTATCGTCAAATCTTAATGGCCAAAAACAGGTCCATTTCATGAAGTAACTCAATCAATAAAATGACGTGAGCATTCTGTAGTTGTCGGAAACAAAAAATTCATTTATGCGAATTGCTTTCACTCATCACTTTCATTGTCATCACTTAACAAGCAAAAGTACTCCTTTGACCAGAAATGAGCCTCTTCACTAAATTCATGAAATGCTCTATAAGTTATCAATCGAAGCACTGCTTTTTGAAATACAATTTTATAGTTTGTAAGCGTTCAATTCATCCACTGTGAGACGTCAATTTTTCTCCGACTAAGTTAAGGCAGCTTTAAACTTTTAAATGCCAGACAATGGTAAAGAAAATGTACCGTAGACTCCTTTTCTTCTTAATCATTGGGATTTTATTTCACATATATTTTTCTGAGCCTTTGGATGTGTCTACCAAGAGCTACATGTATTGTGGGTAGTTTGACATTCGTTCTGCTCTTTGACCATCCAAATGAATCTACAATACGTTGGTCTCGTAGCAGTTGGGTTAACTTGCCCAGCGTTTATTTCTCTATTCCTTCTTAGAGGAGCTCCGATGTCCTCTATCCATTCGTAAAGATTTAAAGTAGTACCTCCATGTGCAAGTTCAAATGACAGGAATTACCGGGATATATTTTAAGGCTAAACGTCGAAATCTATTATTTTATTTATTTCTTACAGTTAATACTTTATCACTAAATATTGTTACGTTTTTATCTTTTTAAAAACGTGTTTTTATGAGTTCGTAGATTGTAGTTAAAATAAAATAAATTTTGTTTTTGGTTTTAATTAAAAATCCTTTATTCAACCAGTTTTGTGCACCACTGCTTATAATCCTTTTATAGGCAATAACAATTTTTATTCTTAATTACTCTGTCTGTTTACAACTTTGTAAACAACAACAATTATTCGACAGATCTTTCTTCCTAAAGATCTTCCAAACCAATCGTAGTTATAACTTAGGTTCGATCACAACCTTTTCAACCAGAGGTTATCCACACTTAACTCTACTGAGTTAGCGCCAACTAAACTGGTTTTTTTACTTCACTGCAAGCTTCACGAGTTTTTCTCCTTCACACCAATAACACATTCGCTGAGTTAACTTTTCTTAAAACTGATTATTGTTCGCATCGATGTGCTTTTCATATGGCTGAGTAAACAATACATCGAAAGCTCTCGAACCTCTCGATATTTCTGGTAGATTCCATGTCTTTCTTTTAATTTCTTTTTAGTTCTTTTGTAGTTATGCGTATGTGAACATCTACTTCTTTCAGCTCTTAGTATTTGTTGTTGCTTGTTTATTGCCTGTTACTCGTTTAATTATTGTTATTATTGTTGTGTTATTTTTATTTACTTTATCTCTGCTAATGGTTGTTCCTGTAGATTTGGTTATTTGTAAACAGCGCGTATAGTAAGTTATTCTTGCAGCTTTTGTTTATTTTTATTTTTTAGCGATGTAATAAAAGTTGGCGTCCTCAACCTTATTTTTGTAACAATATGAAGATAAATCTGTTTAATATCCTGTAATTTATTTCCATAATTTTGGCCTGAAGTAGTCTACCATTTAAAGGAAAGGCATTAAACGAAAACCGGCCAGAGAAGATTTCTAAACATTCGTTATTATTGAGCCGAACATTGAGTGGCACTCGGCAAATTTATTTTGCTTTTGACAGTCTTATGTCATATCATAAGAAACTTTACTTTTCTTGTTGCTTGAATTACTTATACGAATTATTCTGTTCGCATGTCATCTTTCTGATTGAATTTGGCAGTTCTTCTTCTCTTTATTAATTTTGTTAAATTGTGAAAAGTGAGTGTTAACAAGTAAAATAGAATGTAAGTTATAACGCTGTAAGTTATAATGCTGAACTGAAACACTGTTAGTGTTTAAACTGCATCAAATCTTGTTTTCTATTACCTAAGTATCAGATTTAATTAAATTTTTGCACCTACAGAATATTTTTTAAAATACGTCCTGATACGTCCTTTCTAAATCAAGATAACGATATAAAATAATTATTTTTTCTGCAAATAATCAACGTGCGGCCATTATTTTGTTTGTTTGCTGTTCTTTGTTTATGTTATTTTTTGTTTGTTTTTTATGCTTGACAGCTGGTGATGACAAAAAATCGATCAAAAAGATAATTAGAGATCACATTCATTACTTAGTATTTTTTCAGCAAATAATCAGTGCAACGTACGGTCATTATTTTGTTTGTTTACTTTTCTTTGTTTATGTTATTTTTTGTTTGCTTTTTATGCTTAACAGCTGGTGATGACAAAAAACCGATCAAAAAAGATAATTAGAGATCACATTCATTACTTAGTAATTTACAGTATTTTGGTGATTCGCTGTTAAAATTTTGTATAGCGAATTATGTAATTCAACTCGTAATTGGTAGTTGAAATATGAATTAGAGAGAGAATTTCGAAAAAAATGGTGTCTTGTGAACATGGCAATATACATGCGGCTTTTTATAATGAATTGGCGTGCAGAGGTACTCCTAGGAAATTAATGACATAAATATGGCACTGTGCACTATTTCATAGAGCATATTAAACATGCAACAGCTACATATGGTATATACATAATACACTTATAAGCAAGTACCCAACGTTTGTTAAATATTTTTGATTTACGCCATATTAGTGATGTATGATCACTCATTACAGAAGACTGATGAGAATTTTACATAATTTGTTGTTTAACCTTAACCCAAATAAAATAAAAATAAAACAAAATGTAAAGCTTGAAGTCTCTTTGTGCCATTGAAATTGGAATTCTTTACTTAACTAAGCAATGGCCTTTAAGTTTGTAAAACAATAGATCGTAAATTGATTTTTGAAATCATTTTGAAAAATTAAACGCTCAGTTTGGTTAGTGATCATGAAAATTGTATTCTAAATACCATTAATTATTACATTAAATATGTATGTAGTGTTGAAATAATTTTTATTTCATTTTTTTCTACAAAGTGGTCAAATAAGAAAAGAAAAATAATTCCGCTTAAAATAATATGATTTATTTTGCAAAACACAGAAGAAAAAAACTTTACTTCTAATAGAACCTGATACAATTTTATTTGTATGTTATGTGTCTTTCTATAGAAAAAAAAAAAAAAATAAAACTAAAAATAGTGCCTTTTCGTAAAAGAAACCCACATGCTGTGATCTTGAAAGTATTTTGCAACAACAAAAAATTGTCTTTTTGTGATGTTTATAGTTATTCGGTAGATTTCAAGGAATCCAAATAATAAACCATTCACCAAATGAACCAACAAGCCACCAGCCACCAGCATCTAAAACATGTACCACTATTGTGCTTTTTTTGTTTCCTTTTCTTATTACTGCTGTATCTTGTTATTCTCTTCGAAACAAAAAATCACATTCCTAAGATGCCAAAATATTCAATAATTTTTACGAAAAATAAAAATAATAAAATAAATGAAAGACATGTTAAGTTATTAAACAACAACTATTGTAAGAAAACATTGTATAACATTTTATTCAACATTTTATTTTTTATTTTTATTCTTTTAATTTATGTATTTCTTCTAATATTATACCACCACGTACGTATAGCCTAGCCGTTCACTTTTTATTTAGAAAAAATATTTTTTTTTTTTTTTTTCTTTGCCATGATCTTTCTAATATTAAACAAAAATTTTGCCATTCTACTCGTAATTTTGTATGTTTGTTTTGCTAAAAATTAAATTTAAATTGTTGTTTAAGGCAACCATTTACTCATTGTTGTTACATGCGACATGTGGCAACATGTACTTTGTAAATGACATTTTATTATTTATGAAATGCCTCCCGCTAAAATATTTAATCATAGCAATAGAGACACTTTCAATACAAAAAATGAAAGAAATTTAGTAAAAAGCAACCTGTCACAGTAAAGCACGTTTCAATACTTAAAATTGATGATATGGACTATGATCTTTGCCGACTAAAATAGTTTATTTTCTTTAACATTATGTGCGCCGAAAAATAAAAACTTTTTTCAGCGCTGAATCTATGTATATAATAAGCCGAGTACCTATATGATAATCTTCTTATCTGTGTCCAACTGAGTTCTACATCAGCAGAATTTATCTCATCGAGGAAGCCACTTTGCCATATCTCTCTCGGTCTAAAAGGAATTTGCCTTCCATGCTAGTTTCAGTCAAAAGCGTGTTTTACCATGTTAGAAGTTGGCATCCACAAAGTGTACCCAATCTTGCACAAATTTGGTTATATTATATCCAGGCAATGATTTCCGAAAACGGCTTGAAATTTTGCAAATTAATTTTCTTGTTGTGAAGTACAATTGTTCCGGTTAGAAATGAAATATTGTTTTATTCATATGACTGCCGCGGATGGCCTCACAGTACCCCATTCGATCGGACCGATTTTCGAGAACGTTTTCGAGTGTAGGTGGTCGTACCTAGACAATGCCATCACTGGTTTGTAGGCATAACACTTGTCTTTAACGGCGTCCCAAAGAAAATAGTCCAACGGTGTCAAATCGCAGCAATTTAGCGGCCAACTGACGTCACCTAACGGCCATCAAACGTTTGAAGCAATAAATCGATTGTGGAATGATATGTGTGACATGTTGCACCATCCTGTTGAAAATAAACATCGTTCACATCAATAACATGAAGAACGGGCACAAAATAATCGGTTATCATGTTGTGATAGGTGTTTCCATCGACCGTGGTGGTTGCGAAATATTAATTATGAAATATTGGCCAATGATACCTTCGCTGCACAAGCCGCATCAAACAGTCACTCGTAATGGGTGCATTGGCTAAGATCACGTTTGAGTTATCTGAGCCTCAAATACGACAATTTTGATTATTGAGCTTCATCCGAAAAGATGATTTTTTTTTTTTTGGCAAAATCGTCATCATCATGCAGTTTCTTGTTGGTCCATCAAGGGAAGCGTAAACAAATCGGATGGTCAAACGGCTTCAACTCTTTAACCAATTGAACTTTTTAAGGCGCCATATCGAGATCTTTTCGCAAAATTCGATGTAAACTGGTGCTTGATATGTTCAATTCATGAGAACGATGACAACTTGATCTTGATGGATTTTCACGCACATTCGCAGCCACAGCTTCGATATTTTCGGGTGTACGCACTGTACGGGCACTCTTAAGTCTTGGCATATCAACAGTGAAACCAGTTTCACGAACTTTAGCAATAAACTTGCGTATGCCGGGCATTGTTGGTCCTTCACTACAATTTCCGATCAATTGTCTTTGTTTTGGAAATAAATTTCGAATAAATCCGAACGTTGCTCAAGCGTAAGTCGATTCATTTCGTTCAGAGGAGATAATGTAATAAATTTTGTGACAGAATAGAATGGTATAAGTATTGTCAGTTCAAATTTAAACCGATGGCCCACCTGATCTTACCTCGAGATATATAATTGATTATAGCATACAGTCTTGTCGGACAATTACCGACCCAAAAAATCTTTTTTGTCCTACTGTAGGCGCGAAATATGACCCATATGATCAATCCACACAATCATTACTGCGACTTCTGCCGCAGATGGTGACCAGTAAATCAAATACCATCCCATTCAATGCTCCCCATATAACAGAAATTTCTCTGTTCTCGATATAAAGTCGAGTAAATTCCTGATAGGAACTGATTTGATTTCCCCTGGATCTACTCGAGCAGTGTTAAAAACGTGATCCTGATTCTAGTCAGCGCTATGCAGCTACAAAAAATATGCCTTGTGGTTTCATCTTCTTCCAGGTAAAGCCGACATACTGTCTCATCCAAGAGGTCAGGTAGTAGTGTCCCGTTAAGTAAACCACTAATCTACCAATGCCCTGTGTAAACCAAACATACTTCTCTTCCCCATAAGGCATGTATTTGTATGGAATTCCTTGTCAAGTAAGTGATTAAAAACCTTGCAATATAAACGAACTCCAGATGTAAAGGTTGCTGGAACTTATTCAAGTGATTTAAACAATATTCTCGCTAACAGTACCTGCTAGTTGGCTTCGTAATTTGGGCAGTATAGATTTCATTTGCATTGTCGTCTAAATTACTATTCCCCCACTTGTTACAATCTATTGTCGAGCATTCTTTCCAGGATCTTTACCAGAGTTCTTTGTATCCACTTAGTTTCATTAAGAAGGTTTCATTCTACCACTTCGGTATTCTAGCTGACGCTACCGAATTGTAAATATATTTAACCTATATCGTGCAACTCACTCAAAATATTTAAATGAAACTCATGAAAAATAAGTGTTTTATTTTAAAATTTTGTTAATCATAAAGGTAGCTGGGTACGTTGATGTATTTTTAAAGCCTCAAATTTTTATCCAAATTAAATTTGTTTATAGTGAATATTATTAACGTCTATGAAAAAACCTTATGCAATGTTCTCACGAAACCGTTTTTTCGTAATTTGCTTTCTCATTCATAATTCAACCCTCAATCTGAATTACATAATTCCCTATACAAAATCATTCGTCGTTGTAGGTAATTAAGTTGCAATTATCCTGGGGATTACTACAAAATCAATGTGATCTCTAATTTCTATCGGGTGTTTGTCCACGCTAAATGTGTCTATTTAATTTCCTAACCCTTTTTTATTTCTACAACACAATTTACCGACAGACAACAAAAAATTAATAAACAAAAAACAAGAATAATCATCAATGCGACTTAGAGAGGTACCATGTGAACACGGTAATTCGTATCAGTAACTCAAACAGCAAACAAAGTAATTCACAGTTTCGTGTGAACATGCTAGTAACTAAAAACTCTAAAGGCACTCATGTATACATACGAGTATGTAAGTAGGTGTCCGTAGAAGGCTTAAATAAGTTTACAAAACTTTCCAAATATTTTAGGCCACTATTGACATTCTTAAAGCATTCGGATACTTAAAGAATATAAGAAATTCATATAAATTCACTACCTTTTTTGTATATATAATTAAAACAATTATATTAACCTGCTTTTAATTGCTACAATTTCCTAATTTGATAAGTAAAAAAAAAAAAAACAAAAATTAGGTTAAAAAACATTGTGGCATATTAAGAAATTCATAATTTGCTTTTGCATCAGAAAAAAGAACCAAAATGATTACAAAAAAA
Organism: Wohlfahrtia magnifica; assembly: GCA_023159175.1. Taxonomy (NCBI): domain Eukaryota; kingdom Metazoa; phylum Arthropoda; class Insecta; order Diptera; family Sarcophagidae; genus Wohlfahrtia; species Wohlfahrtia magnifica. Next base: position 137,895 of record JAKWBJ010000513.1, read on the forward strand.
AAAATAAGTAGAACATTATTGCTTAAGTGGCAGGCAGCAGTACTTTCTTTTCGTTTTTGTTTTGTGGCCACAGAAAAGACAAATGAAAAAGAAATTATTAAAAAATAAAAACGAAATAAAGAGCTAACATTCATGTCAATTATTTTACAATAATTGAAAGTACCAAGTCTAACAAACGAGCAGTAGCTCTAAGCAACCAACCACAGTCATCAGTAATCATCTATACATTTCATTCATTCAACGATTTTATTTTTTGTACTTTTTTTGATTTTTTTTTTAATATGAAATAAAAGTAACAGTCTAAATAAAATACACAGTAGCTGCTGGCTGGCTGTTATGGTTGTTTGTCCGTCTGTCCGGCTTTTAGCAGCATCAAATTGTCGTCGTCATTTTCATTGTGCTCGTAATCAGTTAAGAAAGTAATCAGCCAGCCATAGTAAGAAACAAGCAGTAGTGTGCAAGAGCGGAAACCACCACCAGCAAGCAGACAATCATCATAAAAAGTATTACAAATAATGAAAAACAAAAAAAAAAAACAACAAAATTATCTGCAGCATCATCATCATCATTATCAACATCGGCAATAACAACAGTTTGTTGGTACGACGAAATAAAATTTATATGAAATGTGTATTGAATTAAAAGACGATGAAAATAATAAATAAATAAATTAAATTCCAGTAGCTTTCAAATTCGATAATAACAATAACAACAACATCAACAGCAGCAACAACAACAACAATGATCTCTTTTCTTAATGGCAATTTTTGTTTTAAATTTTTATTTTATTTCTTTGCTTTTCTCCCTCTCATGCAACATTTTGCTGAAGCAAGTCAGCGCAGCGCAGCCATCTAGGCAATCTGTTTAACCAAACAGCCTGTTGATTATTCTCATATGATGGTGGCTGCTGCCACACTTTTGTTTTGTATACTTCATTATTATTATTGCTGCTGCTGCTGCATTATTATTGTTGTTGTTGTTGTTATTGTTTTTTGTTCAAGACTTTAGCCTAAATTTGTAGTTTTATTATTATAAACGTTTTTATTTTCGCTAATTTACTAATAAAACCGAAAATATCGTTTAAATTTATACCAACGCTTTATAGATACTTTACTTTTACCTGAATCAACTACTAAACGACAGCGACGACGACTTCACTGTTATTTGTTGGAAAAGAATCATCATTTAAATGGAAAAAAAATGAACTCAATTTTACACTCTCTTGTCTTGTAATTTATTATTATAGAGGAAGTAAAAGATTTTAAATAAAAAGAACTTGTAAAGAGCAAATGTAGGCCAAGAACGTGTGTCTATTAAGATAACTTTTGTTTTTTTTTTCTCCTTGTTTTTTGATAACTTACTTTAAAGATAAAAATTTTGATACTGATTTTCTTGAGAGGTAAAAGTAAAATCAAATCGAAAAAAATAATTGGTCTTATCGTCATCAACTTAAAGAAGTGGTTAAAAAGTCAGTCAAAAAAGTAGTAGAAAAATTATGGTAAATGGAGCATCAAACAAAATTTTCTGAGTAAAATGTTTTAAAATCCAATATCTAATAAGCATTTTGCAATATGCTTTTAATTTAAATTTTATGTGCTAAGGCCGTATGGGAATACAATATACCAGTAACTCTGGTAGAAAATAAATTGAAGCTCCATACGCGTAAAGACTCATATATCGTTCGTTAAAACACCTAATTTTGACCAAAAATGAAACATATTTTTTTATATTTAAAACGAGTTTTATTCATTCAAATATGTTTTTGATCGATAACCTTTTGCCATTTTTGGGGTAAAGCTATGATTCCATCAGCGTAGAACTTTTGAGTTTTCTGAGCTAAAACCTGAATCGAAATAAAGGCTTATCGGAAAGTACAAGGTTGGGGCTATATGGTGGATGCATCTAAAATTCCAAACCAAGCTCTCTTAGTTTCTGCCTGATCATCAAAAAAGTGTGTGATCTGGCATTGCCATGACGGAATACAACATCTCTTCTGTTTGTAAATTCTGTCCGTGTTAATTGAATTACTTACTTCAATTTCGTTAATTGTTACAAGCTCATAATGAACAATTCTCTTCCGATCCCACCAGACACACAGCATTACCTTGCTTTGTGTCAATTCTAGCTTTGCCACCGTCTGCGAAGCTTTACCTTGCATCGTTCATGATCTTTTTCTTACATTATTCTCGTTTGTGATCCACTTTTCATCGTCCGTAATCATATGCTTCAGACATGGTTCGTTACGTTTTAGCGGTTAATTGCATCCAACTTTTTCAAATGGCTGATAACTGATTGGTTATTGCTTGGTTATGAATGGCTGGTCCCCTAGCATCATCATCATCATTCTGACCAGGTACTATGGCAGAACTCTGCGAACCATGGGACTTTTGTGCCTCTTCCAATTTATAGTTTGTTCTTCAGCATGTCTTCGAATGAGATCCTATTTCTTTCTCCCTAGACATTTCCATCTAAACTTATCAAGCCATTGAGAGCCATTCTTCAAACATCTACAACTCTGACCACCAGCAATGTCTGCGCTGCTTATGTGACTATCTCTCTTAATTTTTACCATTATTTCATAGACTTTTTAGTGATTGGTCGACCAGAGTGATCTGTCCCCTTCGCTGCTGTTTTTCTCGTTACAGTCGTATCTCCTCAAACATCACAAACAATTTTCAGCAGACAAATAACATCACAGAATTTTGCGACTTAAATAATACCTTCTTCTCTTTTCAAACAAGCTATAGTGTTGCCTGATGCAATTAATATCACCAGAGATTTTACGTTTAAGAGCCAATTTGTAACCGAACTTAACCAAGAAACTGACCTATGAGGGACTCTGCTATCCGAAACACCATCTTTACAGGTTACGTCTTCTAGATGAGACCGAGTGTTAGTTCTGTCTGTAGGGCACATATTATGCGACTGTATTGCGCTAACTAGGACGAAATTGGATTGAATCAGGGGATTGACTCGCCTTCATTAGGAGGCCGGAAAAATTGCTGTTTGAACATGGCTTTCGGACTACACTTTCTATATGTTCAACAATTGACTGGAATGTTTCCAGTGAACGATGGTGGTTAACTAGTGGATAATTTGTGGAGTTGATCATATGAGCCATTTTTCATTTTACACTATTGCCGCCATCTATACATCTGATGGACTAATTAATAATCATCAATATAACGTATGTAACATATAATAATGCTGAGATACGACCAAAAAAATATTAAATTTTCTAACGAGGTTTAGAAAAAAGTTTGTTTTCTTTGGTGATCGTCTATCCAAATAAAACCAAAAGTCACGTACGTGTTAGGCCCACAGCTACACAATGGACGTTTGAATAACCCCAAACTGTTTTTTCAATTTGATCAAACGCAAGTAATCATGGCATCTTTTGCTCTTAGCTTTTGCATATCCTACTAATCGTGTACAATGCGATATACCTCTTGGTCTTAGGCACCTAATTCGCTTTTATTAATTGCTGAATGTGAGCAATATGGCAGATATCTCCTTCATATCCGTTCGATTGAGATGTCTACAGGCTCAGCTATCTTACGCATGAATCTTATTGTCTATTTCTGGTGAAAAGAACTTTTTTGTCGGTCTAAATATTGGTCGACCTTTATGCTGTTACGACCAAAATTAAGTGCAGTAAATTTCTTTTTTATCTGAATTTATAGTACTTTCTGCCTAAAAAGTCATGACTTATCATCAAATAAAATTCGCTTTTTTTCCATTTTCATTAAAATTAACAAGGCTTTCTGCTTTCAATGGCGGACAAACGGCGATTCCCTAGCATCTGTAATTTAATTTAAAACCCTGTTTGTGATTTTTTTTTTTTTGTGAATAAATTTTAAAATCATTAAAATTCTAAAAGTCTAAGTGCTAAAAGTAATTAATTTTATTTAATTACAGAAACGTTTTGAATATTAAGCTTAAGGGACTGGTACTCTGGTACAATAGCCCTTCAGTTCGAATAATTTAATGCGATATTTTATTGAGTGTTAATTTATTAATGAAAAATTTGCATATTTTATTAATGACCGTAAAAATAGAAAACGGCGGAAAAAAAATGCTTAAGGCCTTTTTTTGAAAACAATAATAAAAGTGTTTTTTCGCAAAATAAATTGTTTGTTGCCTTTAAACATTCTGCCAGAGAACGACCAGAGAATAAACGGTGCTGTGATTATGAAATTTTAAACGCTATTTAATAAGACAAATTGCAACATTTTTTTTTTTAATTTTGCTTATAAAATATTATGCAACATATTTTTGAAATTATTTAACGTTTAGTTGGCACTAAATTGCTTATTTTTTATATAAAAAATTTTATTCTTTTAATTTAAATATTTTTTTTATTATTTTGTTTCGCTGTGTATAATTTGAATTTAATCGTAAAATTTATTTATATTTACTTGTGTTGTGACACATATTTTTATTTTCTGTTTAATAGAGAGAAATCTGAAAAATGTATTTAATTTTTTAAAATAAATTGTTATAAATTGTTTTACAACATTTTTTAATTAACTGAACATAAAGCCATTGAAAGAATGAAAAACAAAATGAAATCTTCACATGAAATGTAAATTTTTTTTAAATAAATCTATTCTAGTTCTTAGAATTATTTCGATTAAATATGTATTAGTTTAATATAGGCATGGTTTTCGTGAAAAAGTGCTTAAGGCAAAAAATTTTAAATTTAGTTTTTTGAATTTTTTTTTCGAACTAGATAATCCGAGTTCGAAATTTTATTTTTAATTTTAAATTTTTATTCTAAGTGAATAGAAAATTGTTCTTTCCAATGATTTATACAAGAGACGGTTGTCAACGTGAAGGAATATGCAACAACAACACCAGCAAACCTGAAAATGTTTCCGACCCCAGCTACGGAAGTCAAAATCAAAGTTCTCCATATTCATATATGCATATTGATTTTCCAGAACATCAACTATTTAACTCACAGTTCCCTGAAATTGAATATTGAAAAACGAAATTTTTTATATAATTTTTTCGTTTGCCTTGGTCGCTTTTCGCACTTCTGTTTATAAACGCATTTCTTTTAAATAGTTAGGACACGATTGGGTATGTAGGTAATTCAGTACAAAATAAGCCAAATTAGTTTGTTTCAAGAATTTAAATTGGGTTTAAGCATAATATTCCATTGGTTTTTTTGTGCTCAAAAATGAATGCCTTTTCAAAATAAAGGTATTATTTATCAAAATTCGTCATGTGTTTTACGTGTTTATCTACAACTATGGCCCCATGTATAGAAGAATTCTTTATGCCTGGTTTAACGTAATGCCTCCGCCAAATTCTCTGCGTGCTCTATTATAAAAATAGACTCCCGGATTGTAATTTATGTATGTACTGCTTGGAGAGAGTAAAGTAAGTACTTATATACTGTAGAAACCTTTGTTGAACCATTACCAAAATTGATTACAATTCAACTATTTATCGAAGCAGTAGCCATTAAGTATGATTTTCTTTAAAACATGTTCTCCCCTTCAGCTCCTAGTGTCTTTGGTACCGAATTTAGGTCTTTGTTTATTTTCTTCCCAAAAAAAATATTAGACTATATAGAGTTAGATGCGCCTGCCTGTTCCAGCGGTTCTAGAATTTGATATGAGTGGCTTTACATTTCCTTTTTACTCTTTTTTACTTTCTATTGTACTTGTTTTTGGTCGAGCAAAGCTTTCAAATCTTATTGGGTGTTCGCAAAAATTCGTTGGAACAATCTTTATTCAACCAAATACGATCCATTTTGATCGATATGCTTTTGCCATTTTTGGGTTAAATCCATTATTCCTTTCTTGTAAAACTTCTGTATTTTCTGAGTAGAAACATGATCCAATTGCGTTTTGCAGGAATCTACTGAATTAAAAATTTACGTCATTAAGAGAGTCCTGCAGAGAATGAAACAAGTGATAATCTGAAGTTGCAAGGTCCGGGGTATATCGTATAATCATCCAAACTTCTTAATCAAACTCTGTCAGTTTCAGACAGGTAAACAAAGATGTGTGTGGTCTGTCATTGTGATGATGGATTACAAAATCTTTTCTGTTCACTTCTGGCCGTTTTGATTGAATTGCTTGCTTCAATATCGTTAATTATTGAAAGCCGAGATAAAACTAATCGTTTAACTAGGTTGTACAAGCTCAATAAATAATTCCCTTCCAATCTCACCGGACACCTTCCTTGGTGTCAAACTAGGCTTTTCCAACGTCCGCTTTGCTTCACCTTGCTTCGTTCATGATATTTTTCGCACATTATTGTCGTACGTAGTGTGCCGCTATAATATGGTAGGTAAGACACCAGCCTACCCACCAGAAGATACTCGGTTCAATACCCGGCCAGATCATCTGAAAAAAGAAAAATTGTTTTCAACTGTACTATCACCTCATAACATTAGCTTGTAACTGGACACGTTTTTAATGCATTTGTCGTTCGGAGCCACTTTAAACTGTAGGTCCCTTTCAATGAGTCTAAAAATACAGTCGGGTGCAGCTTGTTGACTGAGAGGAGTCTCACTCTTCACCAATTTTTGTCGCCCGTAATAATTCACTTCAGAAATGGTTCGATTTCGTTCAGTTTTAGCAGTGAATCACAGAAGCAAATTCTCTCATTTTTTACAGTTAATTAATGTGGGACCCAAACATCGAGCTTCTTTGTATATCCAGCTTCTGCTAATGGTTTAAAAATGTTTGTTGAGGAATGCCTGGTTCCTTAGCAACGTCCACGCTGCTTATATGCCGGTTTCTTTTAATTTTTTTCATGACTTATTTCATTGACTTTTCTACAGATCAGAGCTGCAAGGTGCATCTTTTATATCAAAATTATCAGATCGAAAACGAGCAACCATAACCCCCTTGTTTCTCTAGTTATAGCATCGTCCCCGTTTTTTTTTTTCGTCCCTCCTCTAGGGTGCATGTTGGCTTTCTTTAATCATTTTGATCTTTCAAGCTAAATAGATGATTAATCCACTGTAGCTTCCTCCATATTTGCGTAGTAGTGAAGATCCTTGCTAAAAGGTGGTGATCTTTACTTTAGCATTGTAATTTTTTCCCAGTAGGTGGCGCGTTTTTACTGATCATTCGTCTGATGTTCGCCATCATAGTCAGAGGTAAGCGGAAAGGTCATGTGGCTTCTTCTTAATTTCTTTTTTTTTTTAATGGAGTTGTCTGGTGGAAAGCTGAAGCCACTTTATTAAACATTCAAAACCAGAATTAAATTTTTCTTCGTCATGTCCTCTACTGGGGATCGAACCTGGATCGTTTACGTTGTTATGCTTGGGCACTAACCACTACACCACGTTACCCCCTAATATTTAACATAATAAAAAAGCAATATGACGGTAATGTTCCGATTTGCACTCATTTTTACGCCGAGAAGACTTTTCATAGAATAATCCGAGTTTAATAATATCTCTTAACACAGCGAGGTTTAAAATGCTGTTTTCAATCAAGCTATAATATAGCCTGATTCAATTAATATTGTCAGAGTTTTTACATTTCAGAACCAACTAACGACAATTTGTAACCGAAGTTTTTCTTTACGGGGCACATACCTTATTAAACATTTTTGAAACTTAGTTGCTTACGGCAAAACGCATCTAAAATATTTCAGATATCGACCAAATATCCGATAAAATATCTCAAAAGCGTAGGTCCATTGTCAGTTGTTTTACGTTATATCGCCTGTTTTAAATTCGTAATCGTGTTTGAAGATCCTACTCTTCAAATAACAATCTTGCAGGTTAAACACTTTCACTGTTTTATGGATTAGCGTAACCTAGAAATATGGTTGCCGTCTTCTTGAAATCAGAAATCTTTCTGTAGAGCAAACCGTTGTCTATAACGACATATTCGGAATCATCCGTAATAAATCATGGAGAAAAGGTAATTTTGTAAATTAAATCCAGAAAAGTGAGTTAGGCAGTATTTCACATAAACGATAATTAGACTTTAATCTTTTCCAAAATGACAAAAAGTCTAAGTGGAACTTGTTTTTAGTTTAAATTCTAACTTTTTTTTAATATAATATAGCTTTCTGCACTTGTTGTGAATTGTTAATAAAATACAGTTTTCACACGTTTATGCTAAAATTCCGTTTTAATCAGAATTAAAATAAAAAAAAGCTTTTCGTGTGCCACACAGTTGGTCTTCGTTTTTGTTTGCAGCACAAGTCACGTTTTTAACAAACTGGTGACAAGTTGTTAATTTTTATTTTCAACTAAAATATTGTATGTAAAGAAAAAATAAGATTAAATAAAAAGATGTTGAAAAAGATAATAAAATTGGATTCAAAGAACAAGCTATTAGTTAACCCAAACACTTGATCTATCAGATTGGATTGATTTAGTGTAATAACAGAACTAAATTAGAAAGTTTTATAACTACAAACATTATTTTGATATAAAATTGTAAAATCTCTTTCCTTTATTAGAATATTTTTCCTTTGCTCGTATTTAAGAAAACACTCGTAATTTTTGTAAAAGAAAAAATAAATAAAATGAATATTTTCCTACATTGAGTGACAGTTTTAATTAAACATTTCGTTCCAGCTTTAAGATTTATTATATTAATTTTTTTCTATTTCTATTGTCTCCACTCAGTCCATTGTTGTCTTTGTTTAGGTATTAAATTAATGTAAAAACAATATTGTATAAACAATGCAAAATTATTATTTAGTTAAAATATAATTATAATTAGCATATGCCATTATTTGTAACAATTGCTAAATTAATTAATTTAATTTTTTTGCATTAATTATTTTAATTTATGCAAATCTACTGGTAATGTAATGAACTAGTTTACCAAAGATTTATAAAATTAAAAATTTATGAATGAAGGTAATTTTACAGCAATAAAACTTTTATGAAACTAAAAGTAACAGGATATATACTCTATATTGAAATCTCATAAAAATAATGTTATTTTTGTTTTAACTAAAAAAATAATTCTTTTAACACAAATTTTATTGTTTACATAATGTAAACAATTTTTGTCATCATGTAAGTTAGGCTTATTACTGAAAAACCTCAAATCCATAATGTAAAAAAAATGTGCCCGGTTTAAAGCAAAGGACATTACATAACATAAATAAACATAAACTTTGTTTTGCATAGAGTTGACCTTTACATTTTACATTTTTGACATTACGAAACTTGCAAGTCCTGAAACTCTTACCTCCATATTCATAAAAAATTATTGTCGATTCATAAAACAGAAAATGTTTTATCAATCGAAAATATCTTTATGAATATGAACCTAAGAGAATTAATTTTTTATATTCTACAATGAATTTTGCATATGTAAAAATTAGCAATTGTAGTTTTTTGTTAAAAAATGTCATTATTTACATCAGGTATATTGTTAGGAAAAAATTGTCTAAAGAGAAAATACGCCTTCAAAACTGTATTGTGAAATTATGGTATATTTGGTAATTATGATCACCCTGTCAATGCCGTACTTATTTGCGTATCTGGCACCACTGCCAATTCGACCAACTTTGTGTGTTACACTTGAATTATCGGATATAAAATAGAGGATATGAAACATTTCCGGAACTTTCCAAACTGTAGGCAATTAGTTAGTTATCGTTTTGCTGCCATAAAATAGAGTTGCGTTTAAGCGGAAATAAATGAGTTGTATAAACGAATATTAAGTTCTTGTATTAGGACAAACTGTATGAAAGAGAGTGAGGAAATAAAATAAAACTGTAAACAACAACAAAGTTGTGTTTATTTTATTTTAACGCATACGTTTTAAAAAAAAGGTTAGAACATAACAATATTATTTCCATATTAGCCTTCGTAAATATAGCAGGCTGGACTTAAAATTCCTAACGAAATTTTTTACGGGCATTGTGGTCTGAAAACGGAGGATGGCGATTACGTTTGTGGATGTTTGTAGACTGTGCTCACAGGTATCAGAGGTGGCGGAACACATTCTATAGGTGAAATATTACTATTTCTAACGTGTGTAAAATATTTGTTGACTACGCAAGAATTAAGACAAAAATTGATCTTATTAACCCATATTACGTATTGAAATGATCTGCATTGATCATGCCAATAGCCTTAATGTAATAGAAGACGGGCCGATTGAATAGAAATCAGCGCTGTACTTAATATTTGTCGATTTCTGTCCTATAGAGAAGTACGTGTTAGGATAATATCCCCCATATAAAAAGTTTATATGACAACGCTACTTGTAGCGCACTCCACGAAAACTTACTTAGCAACAGGATAATTATCAAAATGGGTGTTCGGCGAGGTTGAGTGCTGTCACCAAATAGCAATAATATAGAAAGGACGTAGAAAACGGACACTACAATACAAATTGGTATAACTTCGTTATGCCGACGATAACTGCCTCCTTTCTCATACTTTTGGCGATGTGCAAACCAAACTAAATTCAATTCGGGAAACAACATTCTCTCCAAGTCTGAAAAAAATGTCAAGAAAGCCTTAAATTTACATCTAAACAATAGATAAGAATAACGAATGTATAGAGTAGGTGGACTCGTTTTTCTACTAAAAAAAAAGCATAATCGAGAAGAAAGGTGGGTTCGAAAAATGATGTCAACCGAATTCAGGCAGACATTTAGCCTTTTAAACTCTGTCTGGAAATCAAACTCTATTTTTAGAAGAACCAAATTGTGGCTATTCTACTCTGTCCTATTATATGGATGCGAATTAAGGAATGCTTTCATAAGCAAATGCTTGCGCAAATAGAAATCAGAAAGCATAAATGGGAATGAATAGCCCATACTCGCGGGCAAGCTTAGGATAGCCAAAGTAGAGGACGCTTATCACACACCTAAGCACGACAAATAGAATTAGAAAATTATTGTACATTCAGTAGAAGATTGCCATCAGCTAGATTGTCGCAAATGCACCAATGTGATACAATTTGTATTGCGTTTTATTGCCGCAGATTATTAAAATTGTTTCAATTTATTTTACAAAAATAAATTACAACATTTAAATATTGGTACATAATGTACACTACGATTGTCGCACGATTGTCGTGAATATAGCTATATTCACGCGACCATATTTCTTCATAATTCGCCTGCTCATTGAAAATTCCCAATTCTGAGCCAAATAATAAAATTCGTTGTACAAAATTTTCACCCAAATTGTAAGGAATTCGGTATGAATTACCATATGAAACATTTCTAAAACACAATTTGCCCAAAAACGAAAGAAATATAAAAACGAATTATAAAGGTGCTATATGAACGGAGTAATTCGTATAAGTAATTCAAATATCAAATAAAGTAATTTGGAGTCTAAAGTGAACTTTGCATCTCGATTATAATGGTTTTATGATTCTAAGGGGAGTAAAGGTAATATGGTATATAGGGCAGTTGTTAATTCCGTGACTTTTTTAATAAAAATATATTACTTTATTCGATTTTCTTTGAGAACAATGAGGCTTTCTGCATTCACACAAACTAATAGAAGTATTCTAAGTTACTATGCTGATAAAAAGATACATAAATTTATCACGCTACTCACGTATTGTGAGAAGTTATTGGGAAGATTTTGTTTGTATTAAAATAAAAACCTTTGCAAAGATTGAAACTACAAACCTCCAGGTATTTATGCTGGTAAATGAGAAGCAGGCCTATTTAGAAATTCATTAAACGCTGTTTTCCCCTATTGTTTAATAGCCAAATTATAAAACATTGTATTACAAATTGTTAAAATTTACTTTTTTTTTCCTATTTTTGTACCATAAAATTATAAAAAATAATTGTATCCACAATGCAAATTGTAACAACAGCGATAAAAATTGGTATTTTTACGCTTTGTTGCACATAAAAATGTGAGTAATTTGAAAATTGTCGGTCGGTCGTTATTGACTATGAGATGTAAACCACGTAGAAAAAACATTGTCAAATGGTTGTAAAACATACATAAAAATTGCTTCAAAAAAAAAAAAGAAGAGAAACAGAAAATGATTTTAATTGGTAACACAAACAATGATGGTACTGGCTGGCGAGTCAATTTTTATTATCTAATTGTGTTTAAAATTTTTTTAGTGCCCCTGCTGCTAACAAGGTACGTACCATACAACATACAACCCAAAAAAAATTGTGCGAAACGAAGCATACGTACGTAAACGGGTGAACGGAGTTTGCCATACATATTTAAAGCCCTAAAAAATAAAATATTTCATGGCTCAATGCCAACCTATTAGATGTTGTTTTGTTTAAACGCATTATACGTCTAAGTGCTTGTCTTAACTGTGAACATAAACGTCCTCAAAATGTTTTCTCATTTTTTTATTTTTCGTTAAACAATTTAATCTTTTCAAATTTCTTGAGTCTTAAATTTAACATTTTTTTTTAACTGATTATTGTGTAATTTTCCCTGGTTTTTTTGCACTCTTTCTTTGTTGTCTTAATATTTATTTATTTATTTTATTTGCGCATGAATAATATTTTTAAGGTTTTTTCTTTTTTTATTAAAAATTTTTGCTTGAATTTCTTGATTTCTTTTTGTTTCGACAAAATTTCATTTGGACAATGAATGATTCATCGACATTTTGAAACAAATCAAGTTCATAATTTCCAAATCCATAAAATAGTCATCGTGAATTTAAAGTCCTAAATAAAAGCATTAAAAAGACAAACTTGTTCTTATATGAAATCACTGAGCGAAATAATTCATTTCATTTTCGATTTTTGTATAATTTTAGGTAAAATGTATAATCAATTATAGCATTTACTATGTCAAAAATATCAATTTTGGTTTCAAACTTTGCTTTAGCTTGACTTACAAGATGCCATTTACATCATGTAAACAATAATCAACTTCCTACCTCCATCTGAATGCGACTGTATATTTATATATAGTCATCTGAAAAATAATAGGGACACTTATATCAAACATTTATCAAAAAGATCTTATAAATTGTCTGCTTGAATTTCGACGACGTAAAGAACCGTTATTTGACAAACAAATTTTGTACCGTTTCTTAGTTGTAGTACATTCGCAATGTGTCCCTATCATTTTTCACATTACTATATATAAATACACAGTCGCGGTCTATACCGATGGCTCAAAGACGGAAACGGGTACAGGGCTGGATTTCTACTCTGATGATGTGGAACTCAGCGTCTCTCTTAAACTACCCGGTACTTGCACTGTTTTTCAGGCGGAGGTGTACGCTATAAATATGGCCTATTAGTTTCCATGTAGACAGTCGCGCTGCAATCAGTACTCTGAACTCATGCTTGATTCAATCAAAATGTTTCCTCAGCTGCACTCGCTCACGGGCCCTGCTGAAACGGAATAATGTCAAGGTGATATGGGTTCCGAGTTTTGCGTTCATCTAAGGGAATGAAACTGCTTATAAGTGCGCTACCAGTGCTCTCTGCCTCTCGTGCAAGGGGACGTGCATACCCCTCTATGTACCATACGTTGTCGAGTTTGATAGATTTGATAGATGGAACACAGGTGAATCAATATCACTATTTGTAAAATATCCAGAATGCTTTGACCTTCTCTTTCTATGAAAAGGACTAAATCTCTTCTAAAGTTTGGTAAGGGATAGATCGAGCATACCGGGCATAGTGTAGTAGGCTGCATGTCAGAAGAAGCAAGTAGAAACTGTCAGGATGAGGAAAACTGTGCCACTGTCCCACTCTTTGAGAGCTTAGACTAAAGCTTTTGGGTACATGTCACTTCCATGATCAAGTTATCTTAGGGATGTCGAGGTTGATTGTCTTCGTCAAGAGTACCGGTTGACTCAAGTCTCGGAACTGAAAATTTTTGATCATTTTGTAGGACTCTTCCATGTCCGGCCTTTCGGCCTCTTCAATGGGTCTGTCCTGTAAGGGGTGTCACAGTAGGGCTTCCGAATGAACTCGTATGTCGCGAGCAAACTATATAACGTTATCTAACCTATGTATATAAATAAATTTAGGCTGAATGCCTAGGCCGCAGGATTTGGGCGAGGCATAAATCTGAACTAGATCGAACTAGTGGTGTTTACTAGATAGAAGGAGGAGGATTCGAAACATTACATTTCTCGGATCGCGTTAGGTATTTGGGCATGATTCTCGACTAATAATTGACCTGGAGGCGCAACATAGAACATTGGCTTAAGAAGCCCACGGGAGCTTACTATACATCTCGTAAAATATTCGGTCGAAGCTGTTGCCTGATGTCTAGGTTTGTATTCTGGATGTGCAGATCAGCCCTTTTCCAAGACGACCTTAGTTTGGATTTCGGGTCACCGTGACTTCTATAGGAATGAGTGGGCGGACGAGTTGTTACTCGCAACATCGACATGGTGCGGATGGAGGCCGATTCTGTTAGCATCACTCATAGGGTCACCGAAGAAAGCTATTCTCGACTTCTACTTGTATCGGACGTGCTTCAGACGGAAGGCAAGATCACAAAGCTAACTTGGCCCGAGTGTAATGTGCCGCACATTAGATCGCCCATTGCTTATGGTAGAAGGGATGCTTCCATCCTGTGCTTACCTATAGGATGTGTTTACGGTACGACGATCATTGTCGCAGCTGTTGAGCACTTCCTATGTTATGTATACTATTAAAAGTCTCCGTAAGACCTACATCGAGTGTATACTACTCGACATTTCAAAAATATCCTGCATTAAACTACTGACAGAGTGGATGTGAACTATTCTTTGGTTTCAAGTGTTTGTAACAATTCTCAAAATGGTGTTCGAGGAAACAACTTGACACTCGCTATAGCTATGGGTGACCACGTGAACCAACCAATCAATGTAAATAAATTATTTACGCGGTGTAAATAATGGATTATGTAGTAATCAATTGCTTAAAACACAGACTTTAATTGAGGTTTTCGTACAATTAGAAGTTTGTTATTAAAAAAGATTAATTTATTATATTATTAAAAAATTATTTTAAAAATTAATATAAATTTTATTGTATAAATACTTACATGCCTGACACTGAATATTTTACAAAATAAAACCATTTTTAGAACAAGACGTGTACATGAATAAATCATGTAGACATACATTTATGTGGAGCAGTAGTAGGGCTGTTTTCTATGCTCGTTTTAATGTTTTCTCAAAAACATTTTTTTTCTTCATAAATAATTGTGTGTAATATGACCCCTGTAATTGTTAACGAAGGTTTAAGACTAAAACCCAATTGACATTTGTGGGTTTATGTTTTTTTCTAATACAATAGGACTGAAATGGCATTTAGAAACTGAAGTATTAACTTGGCACTGAGGTGGCCAAACAATTTAAACTTTGCTTTGATTTTAATCTTTTTTACAATTGTAACGATTTTCTTTTAAATGCTCTTTACATTGTTCCCCTATGAAGAGGGTTGGGGGTGGATTTTAAACTATTATTTTGTAATGCGATACTTTCAAGTGTGGTTGACACTTAACAATTGTTTTGTTAAATACCAATTTGTGGTTTATGAAAAATTGCAAAAACAAAAAAAAAAAACAAATAATAAATTGAAATGAAAATGAAATTGAATGCAAATGCAAATTCAATAGGCAGTAGCAACAGCAGCAGCAACAACATAAATGCTATACAACGAACTTGATTCAAGGTAATCGAATACAAATTAATTATGACAAGGGTACGTACCAATTTTAGTGAAAGCCTTCGCAACAAATAATAAGTAAGGGAATTATAAGCAAACGCGCTTATCGACTATCTAATACCCTACAATAAAATGTAAATAGTTGTTATGTTACACAGTTGATAGCGAAAAACATGGCTAAGTTTTTAGCGGCTCTGCGACTTGAAATTTTTATATACCATCAAAAGTGTTTTTACATATGAAAACAAATGTTAGTCAAACGGTCTGGGTTATAAGTATGTTGGCTGCATCAAAATGCTAAGTAAATTTTTTGGCAGAACATCAAAGATGTGTGTAGACCGGCTATTGTTCTGTTTGCCAGTACTGATCGCTCTTTTTGGCTTACATTGTTTAAACGGTTATAAGCAGTTAAGATTAGAATTGATCACTGAAACTGTTTAAATTTGCATTGCTGCGTTTACACGTTAACAAAGATGGCGACAGCAACATAAATTTTTTGAAACAGAATTCCTATTGATCCTAGAGAAGACCACGGATGGGTCAGGTTTGTGTACAATACTTCAATTTTCATTTACATATGTGGTGCACTGAATTCACACTTTTAATTACAAAATTTCTTGGTTTATGGAGTAATGATTTGAGGATCTACATCACAAAAAATCACTTTTATTGGTTAAAAATCTTCAACTTTTTCCTGCCACAATTGCATTGATTCCGTAGTGTCGCCTTTTATGTAAATGCATATTTGGCAAGATTGGTTGGAGCGATTTTTGGTCATAATTTCGAAAAGGTATCATGTTGTTGTCAATTTCATCAAAGATACTCACTAGGATTCTGCTTAACCGTATATACGATAAACTGGAGTCTATCATACGAAGACAAAAATCTGGATTTCGTCCCAACCGCTCTTGTGTTGACCACATAAACACATTCAGAATCATCATCGAAGAGTTAGTCGAGTGGAAGATAACATTACTACTCGTATTTGTAGACTACAGTACAGCATTTGATAGCATAGATAGAGGCTGTATCTGGGATGCTTAACGACGGAGGGGAATAGCGTCTGCTGATAAGGCTTTAGCTGCAGGTTTCTCTACAATGTTAAACAATCAGACAAATTTAACACCATCTCTAGAGTACGTCAAAGCTGTCTTATATTGGCCTTATTGTTCCTGATAGGTGTGAATGATGTCCTAGCGCGGGCAATGAATAATGGCGAAAACCGTGAAATCCGATGGAACTTTCAACATTACCTGGAAGATCTTGCATATACCGTCACAGACACATCAAGATACAGCGACATGCAGAGAAAAATAGGCGATATCATTACGGAATCGCTTACAGCTGGTTTCACGATTAACTCCACGAAGACGAAAGGTCTGAAGATAAACTCGCTCAACAATGATGAAAATCGGTGAAGTCGGTGACAATATAATAGAAAATGTTGAGTCATTCAGCTACCTTGGTAGTGTAGTCTCTTCAGATAGCGGCGCTTCTAGTGATATCTGAGGCACAAGGTGCCTTTTCACAGCTATGAAAAATTTTGAGATCTTCCTCTATATCAACCAGTACGAAAATTCGGTTGTTTAACCGAATGTAAAATCGGTTCTGCTGTACGGGTGCGAAACGTGGCTGATAACAAAGACACTGTGTAGAAAGCTCCAAACTTTTATCAACAGGAGTCTAAGTAGAATCCTCAAGATCTGGTGGCCAAATACAATATCAAACGAGAAATTGTGGGCCAAATGTAAAGCAAATCCCGATACGTGTGAAGATCAAAAAGTGAA
Source organism: Wohlfahrtia magnifica (assembly GCA_023159175.1). NCBI lineage: Eukaryota > Metazoa > Arthropoda > Insecta > Diptera > Sarcophagidae > Wohlfahrtia > Wohlfahrtia magnifica. Next base: position 155,258 of record JAKWBJ010000513.1, read on the forward strand.
GGCGGAATTGGATTGGGCACACTCTACGGAAACAAGGCACCAGAACACGATGTAGGCCGAAACACACATGGAAGCGCATAAAAGAGAAGGCCATACAACAACCAGGATATTCTTTCAACGAGGATGAAAGCTTAACGAATGACCGAAGTAAATGGCGAAATTTTGTTGAGGCCCCCCTGGGAGCTAAGGACTTAAGAAGAAGATATTTGACATTAAATTATGGACTGGTGTAGTCGTTAATGTGCTAGCATACAACGGCCCAGGTTCAAATCTTAGCTAGAAAAAAATTGTCATTGAGGCTTAAGCCCTCTTTCTATTGATTTATCCAAAAAGGTGTCTGCCCCGCTTCTCCCTGCCTCTGAAGGGAAAAAGAAAAGGAACGTAAACTACAAAACATCTAAGGAAGGGTCAGACAACGCCAGCTCTTGTGGCAAATAAAAAAGGTACGAGTCTATGATAAGCAGCAGCAGTAAGGCTCCGAACGACAAGTATACTAAATATACGGAGAGTGTTGTTTCTAGTGAAATGCATCATCTGTCCTAGGCACGTGCTACAGTAGATCGATCAACTGCTTAGCTGGAAAACAAAAATGATTGTAAATAAACTGAAGCAAGGCAAAAATGCTTTGTGAAAGCCCATATGCTCCTAAGAGGAAAAACGGAAGAAATTTTCACATTAAAATCGGATAACTTTTATAACTGCGTCGGTGTTTTAAAGTCTGTTCTGAAACTTCTCTACCGCATGCACACAGGAGACAGTAAACTTACAGAAATTAATTAATCAGGGCGCACCATCGTAAAGTTGCCGTCTTTTCACTGCTCTGTCAATACAAAAAAAAAAAAAATTAGGTAAGTCTAGTGACCTGAACTTGTTAAACTCCCTGGTCTCTAGAGTGTTAATAATGTCAAATTTTTGTGTAAAAAAGAGCGGATAGTATCGTGTAAACTCAATATGTAATGATAGCGTACGGCATTTAGAGAAACTGCGGATGAAAAATTGGCCATCACACAAATAAAATAAACAAAGAAAAAAGCAAATATTTTCGCTCGCACTTTTGGTCTGTTTTAAAAAAGCTGCTTTCATTTTACTTTGTTTTGTTTTTTTACGTATCGTGTTAACGGAAAAAAACTGTCGTAAAATTTTTATTCTCATTTCTAAAATACGGATGGAATTTTATAATATTTTCTCTCTGATTTTACATACGTAAAGTACGAGTATTATCGTGTAAACTGGCCTTAAAGCTTTCAAATTCTCTTCCCTAAATTAGATAAAAATTAAAACTTTCTTGCCACATATTGAATATCTTGCGTACTTTTTGTAACTTTAAACTTTTATTACAAAAAAGATATCAAAATTATTACAAACTCTACTCCACATATCAATTTTCAGTTAAAAACTTTTGTCAAAAAAAAAAATGAAAATGAAAAAAAAAACAACAGCAGCAGTTGTTAAATTCAAAAAGTATAGTACAAGGAAGTTTTAACGCCAAACTGCTACCGATTGCCACTTTTACTTGCAACAATAGTTTGAATAAATAATAAAAAAAAATGAAATGAAACTGCCACAAGTTGTAGGTAAAAATTGTTTTTGTTGTTTTCTTCTTTATGATTATAAGATGAGTGGATGAAACTTTGAAAATTTGATGCTGGCTACTGATTGTCGAGTCGAAAGTGTTAAGGCATAAAAAAGCATATTGAACGAATAAAACAAGCTAACAAGCAATAACAACAATACAACCGGAAAATCTTTTGTTACGCGTATAGTCTAAAATTTTGTTATTTTAGTTTACAATTTAAAAAAGTTTTTTTTTTTTGAAATTAAAAAGTAACGACACGATTTAAAATATCATCCACACACACACACACACACACTTTCCATATAGACAGTTTGATTTACAACATGTAAGAGACACTTTTATGGATAACAATAACGGTAGCCAGCCAAGCAACAACCAACTATCTCGTCATTACTATCATTAACTGCTACTACTGCTGCTGCTTTCGCTGTAACATCTTGCTGAACTGATACATGATTTTACAACAAAAAAACTGCTACAACAACACATTATTTGTTGTACAACTAAAACTTACACTTTCATTCACTTCAGCAACAGTCACTCACTCACTTCAATTGTCTGTTGAATTTTGTTTTATTTTTAAAATGAATTTTTTTTTTCTCTTTTAAATAATTGAAGTTATTTTGCATTTTGAGGTCTAAAAAGAGCATTTAAAATTCAAAACGAAACAGCGGACACGATCTTATTCTATAAAGAGAACCAGTAAGTGATCACATCATAGTGTCTCCTTCCAAGTAGGCAGGCAATTGCGAAGGGAATATGACTTATTAGTTTGGACTCTGTAGCTCAATCCAAACAACTACACCGTTCTATGTTTAATAAGGTCATTAAAATGTTCTCACGCATTATTAGAGCAGTTTAGTCGGGCTGCAATTAGATCCCTCGCGAGCATCATCCCGACTTATATCCTAGTCCATTAATGTTGCAGACTTCTCATGAAAATCTCGGCTCATTTGAGGGTAACTCTCGTATGGGTTCCAGGACTCAGGGACATCGTTGGGAAGGGTGGGTACTGAGCTTGAACGAGGGCCTATCATTGATATTCTCCGGTCAGCGTATGGAGATGCTCAGACTCGTTGACGCTATCGCAAGGCTCTGCTAAACCGATCCCGTTGAAAAGAGTACTAAATATCTTCTCTCCCTAAGTCGAATGGCCATCCATCGCTCAATTTCGATCTTCACTGGTCACTGAGGATCGAATAATTTTTGCAGGGGTTATTGTACCGAAGAGGAGAGGGAGACTGCCTTTCACCTTATGTGTCAGTTTCGGCTAGACAACGAAAGCTTTTAGCATCTCATTTCTTGCCATCTTTGACTGAACCTACCAGAATAAAGATCACCGCAATTGTGAGATTTAAAAGAAAAAATCGTATTTTTCAACAAAGTCTCTCTTTAAGCTCGAAGAAAATCGAAATACAACAATAATTAAGCCAAACGCAAATAAGGTTTAATAAGTTATCTCAAGGGACCTAAAATAAACGTTTATTATTTTATTTTTATTAAGAGTAGAGTCTGCGGCTTAGTTTGACTCAACGAAGAAAAACGAATCAATTCCAATCGAAAACGTTTCCTAATTTTAAATTCAAATATAACAAATAAGTGTGAGCTATAACCGAAATTTTTTATTCGATGTTTTTATATATTAAATGTAACATTGTGTTAAGAGGCGTGCATCTGTAATGTCTCGTGAGATAGATGACCGTGCCGTCGTATCACTCGTGCAGAATGGCCAATGTAGCATAAACTGTGTGGCACATGGCGCCTCTCTTTTAAAACCATATGTCGTTGGTATCTTCTATTAGTGCCCTAGATGAATCAGGATCAGTCCACGCTTGATTTACAATTCATCGTCGAATAGTGTATTTTTTCACAAGATTCTGAAGATTTCATCAGACAAATGTTCGTAGTATACCCTTACTAAGTGTCTTCATCACCAATCAGGTCGTGCACCCTTACAGCAAACAACAGTATTCTTGTACCGGTTGATATAAGTCAAACGATTAGCGTGAGTACCAATTCTTAGATATAACCTCACGGTGCTCAAAACACGGGTGGATTTAATGCATTTACCAACGTCCCAAATATCTACGATATACGTCATATGTGAATACCAACTTCGAAGCCAAGTGTCGTAGACTATCCAAACTCTAACCAAGCCAAGTGCCTCAGATGGTTGTGGCACGGGGATTGATTGAACCCAAGGAGTTTAGGACCTTCTAGTGTTAGCAACTCTTTTTTTAGCTGCGTTTTGACTTTTTAGTGATGTTAGTTAGCTTTTGTTTTTCCTTCCCTTTCAAATTGATTATTTTTTTCTTCTCTATATTATAGTTCACTCTTTACATAGGACGATCACAATGGACCGTATGATCTCTGGCTGTCTGCGTTCATCGTTTTTTTATTATGACCAGATGGCCGCTCGTGCTCTAATCTGACCTAAACTCCTATCGATCTGCGAGTGACGGCACCCGGTTAAGAGTGTAACGCCACACCGAGCTAACACTCTCCCCTCCCACAAGTGGCCTCCAAAGTCGTACAGAGCCCTGAGTCCCTAGAGCTACACCAGTGTTGCCAAATATAAGCTTCCAGTTAGACTTCATAACATAAATGCTACTACAAATTAAGTCCCAACTGGTTGATATAGAGGATGATCTCCAAATTTTCGTGAGCTGTGAACAGGCCTTGTGCCCTCGATATTTTGCTCGGCATATCTGGAAGGGTCGCCATCTGTCGATATCAGGTGTTGACATTCTCAATTATGCCGTATCAGGACCAATCCATTTCACCCCCAGACTCTTTATTTTCAGGGAGTTGATCTTTAAACCAACTGTAAGCGATTCTTGATGATGTTGCCTATTTTACCCTGCAAATCGCAATGCTTTGACGACATCAGACATAATTTCAGCTGTCAAAGTTCAGAAATCTATATTTATGGATAACTGTTATGTTTTATAAGACCCGGTATTTTATTTTTTTATACCTATACTTTTATGGAGGAGGTCTAAATTTGGCCCAAACTAACATTCACTGTTTTAAGCATTTTTTTTTTTTTAATTTTCGAAGATACAATTTAAAAAAGGTTTTGAGTTTCAATTATTTTTTACCCACATACTCGCAGTAAAGTTGTAAAGTATTGTATGTTGTAAATGTGTTTCGATACATGTAACTCTCCACTTCATTCTGTAATTTAACACGGATGTGTTGCGTTGTTTAAATTCATGTTTTGAACGCATTTTTCTTTTGATTTTTTTTTTTTTTTTACTAATTTTTTTTTTTTTTGTGCAGATTTTCCTATGAAAGTAACGAGCAATAATATTTTGTAGGTGTAAAATGACTTCTGTTATAATTTCTTTTTTTCCTAAATTTTCTTCACACAATTGTGGTTTAAAATAAAAATTAAAAAAAATAAAAATAAAGTAGAAAGTGTGTGAGTTCCATAATTTAAAAAAAAAAGTTTAAAAACATATACACAAAATATTTAGGGCTTAGGCTTTAACTAGGAGAGAAGATTCTTAATAAAATAATAAATCAAATCTTTTCAAGCACAAGACTTTTGTTTTAACTTCCTCTTTTCCGCTTAATTTTTCTTAATAATTTTTATTTTATTAAGAAAAGTTTTCAAAGTTTTAATAAATTCTCTTTAAATTCTAAATCTTTTTTCTTTTTAGCCGGATGTTAATGTGGTATTTTTAATTATTAACAAGCCTAGCAAGCCTAAGCTAAATATTATTCCTATTGCACTCGTGTGATAGAAAGCAACGACATTAGGAGGGGGGAAAAAGCTTATTTTTTGTATTATGCATTTGGGCACTTTTTAAAATTTTATACAAGTATGAGACTCTTGACTCTACTATTTCCGTTTTTATAAAAAAATAAAATTAAATAAAATTGAAAAGTAAAAAAAACACAATCTTTTGTTAACATTTTATGAATATTTTAACTGAAATCAATATTGTCATGTCATGTCATATAGATACAAACAGGTACTACAACAACATTTTGTAAGCAATTAAGTGCTGGAATAACTTTAAGGGGAAATGAAAAAAGTATATACGTTTATATAAATTAAAATGTAGAAAATCATCTTCTATTCTACTAAAAGACTTAATTTTTATAAAAAAAAAACTCATCATCAACGAGCTGATGGTTTACAATACACAGCGAAGTTTCTGTAGCCAGAAAATAATGTTATCATTGGCAAAAGCTCCGAAAAGATAAAGTTCTTACAAAGCTGATAATGCATTCTACTTAAAACAGTATAAATTAACGCATAAACTCTATTTTTAATACAAATTTATTTCTGTGTCGATATAGAAGAGCAACTTAAGTCGACTTAAGCTATTCTCATTTACCAACAGGAGGTTCTTCATATTTAGAGACAATCTTGAAAAAAAATCAAACCAGAATACTCTTCCACTGAAGAAACGGTTCCTGTTCCCTTCTTCTATTTACGGAAAAATAGCTTAAGTTGACTTAAGCAACTCTTCCATATCGGCACAATATTAAGAAAAATCTTTAAAATTTTAAACAATTTTTTGTTTTCGAACAAAAATAAATCAATTTCTTTCAATTGCACTTATTGTGTTTCATTAAAATGTTATTAATTATTGAATAGAATGAAAAATATCTAAAATCCCCAGAAGACTTGTAGACAGATACGGAGATGGATGGGCTAATGTCTGGGAGTAATCAAAGCTAATGGAATTCATAGACAAAATTAAAACAAAGAAGAAAAATATTAAGAAAAAGTACAATTTAAATACAGCCAATAATTAATTACATATGAACCATGTTAAAAGTATAATAATTCATTTATTCATTCATTCCAATCCATTCGCTAATTCACTCAAGTCAGTCATTCAGTATTTTTTTTTCTTCCATTCATTACTTGTATTTATTCATTTGTACTTTAAAAAAAGTTCTCCAGTTTTAAGTGTCTATAAGAAGAAATCAAATGCAATAAAATAATGAACAAAAAAATAGTGGAAATTAATATAAATAAATATTTCACAAAACACAGAGAAGTGCAATCTTTAAAGGAAACGCATATTTTTAAGATAGAACCAATGCGCTAAAGATGGTTTTTTTATTAATAAAATTAATTATAAAATATTGTTACGAAAATTATAACGCCTAAAAAGATGTACCAACATTTAAAGATTTAAACTTTAATATAGAGATTATTCTATTGGTTTGTGTCAAGGCTATTATCACCATGTCAAGACCGTATTTATTTGAACAGTGCTACCAATTCAATTTTTACATTTGAATTAATGTAGCTAAATAGTAGGTTGTTGTATGTACTAAACTAATACGAAACTAATATTAATTTACTATTAAAGGACGTCACATTCTGCTTAGTCAGTAAGTTATAATTTAGTAATCATAGAGTTAAGTCGTAATAAGAATTGAGTATTGGATGAATTAATATATTAAGCGATACAAAGTACGAAGTTAAACTGTGGGAATAAAAGGACTGTATAAAGTAAAACATAAATTCTGTCATTTATCGTATGCAACGGAATTTAAAAGAACTCAAATGCTTTAAAAATGTTAAAACGTAACAATATTATTATAAATTTAAATATATTCCTTTTAATATTTAGATTTTATTTAATTAATTTATTAATATATTTTTTTCTTATTTCAGGTAATTTTACGTTGCTGTAGTACATGTTGTGTTATTATACAAATAAACTTGTAAGTAAAAATATTGTTTTTTTCTAATTCAATAATATATTCAAGTAACCCTGATCAGATATAAATTGCTTGTACCAGCGCTTTTTCCAATCCTAAAATTAATTATAATCCGATGTGGTATGGTAGGTTAGACCAGGCTAGACCATCTGAAAAAGAAAACAGTATAACATTAGTTAGCTAGTTATGAATATTACTACTATTGAAAACTTCTCTAATGCATTTGCCGTTCGGAGCCGGCATTAAACTATAAGTCTATTGCAATGAGTCTAAAAATAGAATAGGGGGCAGTACATTATTAAAATTTTAAAATTTAATTGCCTTTTTGTCAAGGAACAAATTTTCTACGAATCAGAGACAATTTTGTACAAAACATCGTCTGTGATTTTGAACACATTTCTGCAGAACAATTTTCCTGCATCTTCTCCTTCAAGGGATTTATATGACACAGATCTTTTCGTTGTAGGAACTAGAAAAAAGGACGAATCAGACCCATAATAAAATTTTAAATAATATAAATATTAAATTAAATTTTGTTTCCAGAAATGTAGAATAGTAGCTCTATATTACCCATCCAATGACTAGGGGTTATTAATTTTTATTAATTAATTAATATATAATTTTTTTTTGTGTGATAAAATTTAATTTTTTTAATTAGATACTGATACTGATACTATTGGAAAAAACGTAACAACAGTATCCGAACATCTCTATACAAATTAATTCCGCTTTAACTCAGAAGAAACTTTTCGAGTGCTAGTGTTGTCTAGGGTTTTTTTACAAGCAGTCCTTCTCTATATCTATAGCACGCTTTCGAGAAAATTGTCCATCACACTATTTGCAATAACTTATTAAAAATTTAGTCAAATTTAGAAATAATTTCAAGTAGGCTGTGAATTGAATGTAAGAAAATTTTATGCATAAGGCTTTTGTTCTATTAAAAATGGCAAGCGAATTGGAAGTGCGAAAAAAAATATTGTAAAAAGCTGTCAAAACCACCCTCAATGGGCACATAAAAAAATAGCTAGGGAACTAGCTAAAAGATTTCTAGAGTTTTAAAAAGATATAAGCTGACTTGGAGATCACTCCGAAGGCAGGTTCTGCCAGCATAAATTTGTGACCAGAATAAAACAAACAATATCATTGACATGTTGAAAAAGAATCAAAACCTTTCAGGGAAAAAAATTGGTCAAAGGATGGGGTGTTCGATTTTTTTCGCGTCAAAGTCAAAAAAGGCGCTTATATGAAAATTTGAAACTCCAAAAATTTACAGCCAGGAATGCTACGAAGAATACTGAAGGGAAACAACGTGCGCAAAAATTAAAAACAATTTTTTTAACAAATTCAGTTACTGCATTATGGGCGACGAGACATATGCCTTAGACGACATCTCATAGGTTTGAGGCCAGGAATTTTACATTGCTAACTCACAGGGGAATAATGGCGATAAATTTAAGTTAAAAAGGCAATTGAAATACCCTCGAATATTCTTGGTATGGCAACCTACCTGCACTCGTGGCAAGAAAAGCAAGTCTATCGTGACCACAGGTACAATAAATGCATAAATTTACATCAAAGAATGATTGTAGAACCTATTTTAAAATCGTCAAATATTCCAAATATTTTCAAAGAAAGTGGTATTTGGCAGCTAGAAAGGTATCTAATAATACCATTAAGGCATTGATGAAAGAGGTACCAGAAAAATTAAAAAATTTTGTAAAATGAAAATGATTAAAATTCGGAAAAAGTTTCATAATAATCATAATAAAAACATGGTTATAATAAGACTTTTATTTCTTAAATTTAACGCCTGCTTCAGTAGCATTTAAGAATTACATATGTATTGGAAAGTTTTGTAAGCACAGTCCTTAATTCTTTTTGTTGATATATTACCATCACAATTTTCTAAAGCTTTAAGAGAAAGAGTCTATATAAAAAGTAATCGTGTTTTGATAAAAGAATATAAGGTAGGACAACTTGTCATTAAGTAGATATTCGATAGACAATTTACCATTTTGTCAAACCAGTTGGATACTTTTCTAGACTTTCGAAAGCATAGGGATTAACGAGAATTAAATTAGTGTACCCTTAGGCAAATTATTGCTATAGATGACTTGTAAAGCTGCTTTGCACAAACGAAAAATAGCTAACGGACATCTCATCTATAGCAATATTTTGCCTAAGAGTACACTAATTGGAAAATAGTGAACAATAGATTCGTTATAATTTAGACTTTACCCCTATTAAGTATTGTATGTTCTTGACGATCCAGAAAGCCCTAGTTGGAATACTCTTTTCTTGAGAAAATGTTACTTAAAACTTAATTTGATTCGCCTCTACAATACTGATATCGACCGAATTATCTGCTTATGATCGAATAATAATGATGTAAAATATAAAGTTTTAATGAAAGTCATTCGACTATAAATTTAATCTTAATGTTTCACAGGGGCACTAACAAAATTTTTAAAAAATTAAAAAAAAAACATCCCCAATATGTTTCACTCGTGTATCTAATCAATTTACAATTTTCGTAAACTAGTTTACGTTCATCTACAAGCTAATATCAACAAATTATGCCACGAATTCACTTAGTTTTTTCAACGAATGAATTTGCCAACACAAAGTTTTCAAAGTTTTCTGTCTGGTCTTTAATATTCGTGAGCTAATTCAAGTTCATTTATGAGCTAGTATATAAAGAAGTTTGTGTAAATTTCTTATTTTTTAAACGAATATTTCAATGAAAACACCTGCATAAGATAATAAATTTTTACACCGTTCGTGAGCTAGTTTAAGTTCATTTGTAAGCTAGTAAGCAAAAAATGTTCATGTAAAATCGCTTATTTTTTTAACGAATATTTTAATGAAAATAGCCGCTCGTGTGAGATTAGAGATTTCCTCCATTCGTGAGCTAGTTTAAGTTCGTATATGAGCTAGTATGTCAAAAGGTTCACGTAAATTTGCTTTATTTTTTAAACTGCTTCATATACTGTCTCACTCACTTTAAAGTTGGCCATCGCAGCTTCAGAAAGCAAAGAGTTGATATACAGTTCTACTATAAATGTTTATGCATCAAGGAACTGTTGTGTGTCGTGAAAATGAGGGGAAAAACAGACATTCTCGGGGGCTGCACTTCAACAAAGTTTATGAATGAATTTGTTGTGCGTGTAGATGTTGTTTGAAAACAAAAAAAAAACTTTAATTGAATACCAGACACCAGAACTATTTTTTAAAAAGGCCTACACTTTGTTTTTCCTCTAGAACTTTTTATTTCATTATTTATTTTTCAATTCAATTCATTAAAAGTAAAAGAAAAAAGCAAATCTATCCATAAGAGTGATCACGTAAAATAAAAAGCATTATGTCTACGAGTATGTATAATAAGTGTGGCACATAAAGTGTTATAGATATGTTGCATATTGCAATCTACTCGTTTCTCGTATAGTAGTGGGCATTTTGTTCGATTTGTACTTTTTTGTAATTTCCTTAAAGCAAAACATGAAAATATTTACGCCTGAATACGCATTTCAGATGTTGCTGCAGATATGCTTGTGTTTCATTCAGCCTTAGCTACTGTTTTTTTTTTTCAACGTTTGCAGATGATACCCAATTTGTAGACGTGATTTGCATTATTTTGAAATTTTTTCATTTATGTATTCTTTAAAAAAATTTAAATTTTACAATTTAATTTGTAAGATGAGCAGACCTAGTAAGTCTATCGAGGGTAATTTCGTTTTTTTTTTTTCTCTCTATTTTTCTAAAACATTATGGTCATCATCTATAAGAAACAATTGTTTTCAATCATTCACTCGGCTGTTCTTCATTTCAGTCGCCATAACAACCATTTATTGAAGGGATTTTGCGTTGTCATAGGCTTTGCCTGACGTCCCCTTCTGGATCGATATTTCCTCCCTATCCTTGTCATTATTAAAACAACAATCAAAACAGATATTAGTCTCTTTGAAGAATATATTTCGTGGATTTAATTCAAACTAAATGGCTGAGTGGTAGTGAAATGGTTGATGTGTTGCTTGACTGGTTGTATGATATTGTCAATATAAACTCAATTGGTTTTTTGTGCGTTCAATGCTGCTGTTGTTGCTTTGATGCACTTTTACATTGTTTTTCATTTGCACCCTTGCCTGCTCCCACTTATTTTTCTCCCTTTCACTATAGTGAGGTTAGCTGTGGATAATGTATGGTATACCGGAAATTCAATTAAAATCCATTCTATTTTGTGTCAATACGTGACACTGCATCAATTTATTGGTTGGTCGCCATCACCATCAATAGCATCACTATGACGATGACTACTAGACACCACTATAATAACCATCACCTCCAAAAGTTTTGGTAGGAGCAGGGGGAAGGAAAAAATAGTATTATTAATAGAAGTTTATTAAATTTAAATATATTAGAATTTTTCCGCAACAAATCTTTCGATAGCAAGTGATTACATAAAATGAAAAGCCAAAGATTGTCAATAAAAAAAGTTCAAAAATAGTGTGCGAGGTAAAATTACGGTTACAGCCCCTTTAAAGTGCTCTTGTTCAGTATCAACAATATTTATCATTTGTTACTGTTAGCATTTGTTACGGTTCACCATCAATGTGGAATATTACTAGAACTAAACTTGTGTTCTTTAGCAGCAGAGACAATGTTTTAACGCTTACGCTTCCCCGACTAAATGAGGTTTAGCTGACGCTAGCTTATAAGAAAAATGATCTAACGAATGTGCCACACTCAAGCAAGAATATTCAATAATGACTACTGCAGACGTGATATATGATAATTCTACTCACTCTACTCTATAAAGCACTTTTTTGATAACCGTCTCCTTAAAAGTTCAAACACGAAGATCTAAGAAAAGATCTAGGATCTTCTTGGAAAACGCTTTTAAATAGATAGAAGAAAAACAGAAAATAGCTAGGCTTGTAATAAACGCTGAAAAAAACAAAATATTTGCCTTGCTCCAGTGCTGAAAAAAGCGGTAATCTAACCATACCTCTTTGGGGAAGTAGATAAATTTGTATACCTAAGTTTAACGTTATCAGCTAATAAACATAAACTTGTTACAATCAATAGGGATTACTTCACCAACCTGAATTTATATCAACCTAAGCCGCTGTCTGGAAAAATAGATCTTTTTAGGTACAACACGCTCATCTGCCTAGAGCTTACCTATGGGTTCGAGCTGTGGATACTGATAAATAATGACAACATCCAACTGATATTCTACGAACGAAGAATACAGAGGAAAACATCTGATCTATTATGGCTATCAGATGGTACTTATAGAATTAGCTGCAATTATGAATTAGAGGCATTTATGGGGAATGCGAAAGTGATAAGATTTATGAAAGCCGTAAGACTTGGATGTCTGGGACATGTACTAAAAATGTTTCAGGAAATAATGTCTAGAATCGAATGCCTTGATTTATGCATGAAAAAGGAGAGAAAGAGAATAAGAAACTGATTTGAAAAAGATGAAAAAAGGCAGTTAACGGAAGTTACCTTAGAAACATAAAGTTGTAGAGAAATTATTGTAGAAACTATACTCATACTGTAATGCTCAGAAAAAGAAGAGTTTATCTGTTGTCTTAATGCTTAAATAAATATATTGACAAGCAGTTAGTTATACTTTAAAACTGGAAGATTAAAGCTCTATTCATCTTTTTTATTTTGATGGCAAGTTTAACGTCCAAATCCACACATATGTTGGAATGAGGTCTATATAAAGTACGGGTCTCTTCAAATCGTACAGTCCACTACACGTCTGCCAGCGTAACAATAGCCTCTACTACAAGAGATATCCAGGCTAGACACTCCAGGTGTAGTAGTAACCCTCCTTGTTCAGGGATTGAAAACAATCTAACCTCCGCTACACCATTGGCACCATCACACAGTGTATTATAGCTTCCCTCTGCATTTTAGATTAAAATCACGAGTAATGTATATCTCGATAATCGCAACCACTGTCCAAAGCAGTGATCTCTGGGGTTCGCAGTGCGCGCGATAGGACAGTTATGTATCTGGTCAGATCTCGAGGGGTTACCCTGGTAACTCATACTCAATGTCTACACATATCACCACAGATTGGTAGCCTTAAGACTAGGAAAGAACTGCAAATAAACTTTGGTATCATCGAACACTGGAACTCTTACTCTAAATGAAATTGCGAGATATCTGTATTGATTCTGGCCTATGTAACCTTACGTATAAATTTGGGGTGATATCGGTGTATATATCCGCCAAGTTTTTTATAAATAAACTGGTAAACAACAGTTTGTTGCGTTCGGTTTCAAGTTCAGCACGCCATCATTGTGGGAAAAACGATTGCGGAAAAACTGAAAATTGAACTCAAGGACTTGCTCATTACTGAAAGGCAGCAATACTAAATCGCTTAAATGAAGTAATTCGTCTTAAAGGATATCCTACTGAATATTAGGTACTATATTATAATACATTAAAATGTACATTTTGAATTTACGGTTTTCTTTTGGGGTTACCAGAAATCTTAGCTTATTTTTTGTTTTTTATAACATTAATAAATAAGTCATTATATTAAATGGAAGTGGCACGAATTTTATTACATAGTTTTAGCTAAAATTTGTAAAATTGGTTGTATTCACTGGGTTACCTTGAATTATGCTTTACACTGTATATGGCGGTTAATTTAAAAACACTAATTTATATACATACATATATACATTATGTATAAAAATAAATATTAGATGCCAGAATGAGGCTGATTGTGTCAGCAGCTAAGTACACTAGTAAATCCTGAAATAATGAAAATAAAATTATTAAAATCCTTTCTAATGAATGTTATAATCTAAGTGTCTGCTTATGGCTCACTAATGTCAAGACTTCCTGCCATTTTAGCCACTATAAGTAACAAAAACAACCAAAAATTCATTTGCATTGAATAAAATAGTTTTTCCTTTAAAAAAGTTGGATGTTTTCATTAAAAGTGCACTGGTATTACATATTATTATTATCAAGGAAAGTCAACAAATAATAGTTGTTACAGCCAGTAGTTCCTAGTTGATTAAACATTTTCTAATATAGGTTTTGTTGTTACTGCTGTTATTGTTATGTCAAAAATATGTCTATATTTGTCTTATATTTGTCTTTTTTATTGAAAAATAAACAATAACAGCAACACAATAAAAAAACACAATGACGACTGACTGACACAAGTCTGTCTAATATTTTTTTAAGCAATACGACGAGTATTTTGTCGAAAATAAAAGAAAAACAAAAAAGTTATTGAAAAAAAATATGTTACGAAATGTAAAACAGTAGCGCACCATCATTTAAATTATGCAATTTCCTTTTTGGAAAAATAACGAAAATGAGAAGAAAAACGTCAAACTTTTATTTTTTTTGTATAATTTGCCACATGCAGACGGGGCTTGTGAAAAACAACAAGAAAAACGAAAAAGAAATCCAGAAAAATATGTTGCTATAATATGCTAACGAACTGTAACTAAATGCCACATGCGAGGGTGGTGTAAGATAGTCGAAGAATAAAGGCAGAACAAAAACAGAGCATGGCCATACTAAACGTCAAAATCAAAAGTCTCTCTTGGCAGTCATTTTATTATGTCTTAGCCTATTAGTTTAATAGCAACCGAGAAGATTGTACTTTCAATAAACCTCGTTTAACTTAGGTTGACAAGTCGGCGCTTGCGCATACCACCCAGAAACCAAACAGTGTCCATTGTGGAAGCATTTTAGAAATGAAATGAAAGAAAAGAAGCCAGATAAAGGAAAAGAGGAGAGAAAAGTCAAGAAACTGAATAGAAAAGAAGAAAATATGACACCCTAATACTAGTTGTCACCTTACCAGCCAACTGATACCTTAAATTAATCCATTCGGGTCAAATATCCTGGCAAACGCATCTTCACAAAGTCCACTGAAATAAACCCTAGCCTAGCAATTTAAGCCTACGTCTGTGGAGAGCCGGGCTAAGCAAGGGATATTTTCACAGTCTACGACTCCCCCTCCTTGCTGCACACATTACGAAAATCGCGGGTGACTGCTTCACATAGCATAATCCTCGCTCCTAAAGCACAGTGTGCAGTCAGAATCTTAAGAGGCTCTTTTCTTAAATTCAGGATCCATTCAGTCACCGAGCCAAATCAGCGGAGACCCTACCTTGACACATGACTTCTTCCACTTTACGACGGGCCCATTTGTCCACTAAGCCAACGAAGAGGGTGTGATCTTCAACTCTCAGCTCGTCAGGGATTGCCATGTTTCTCTTGTGGCATTATCACGACAGTTTTCTGTACACCTCAAATGGGTTCCTGGTCACAAGCACATCCCCGGTGTGCTACTGAAGAGCTTGCTAAGACGGGCACATTTCTTCCGGACATTCATCATCTCGTGAGGGTGGGTTTACCTCTTACATTCGTTAAACTGGCGATCAAGTGAAAATATTTGTTGAACGTTGACTCTTGCTTTATTGCCAGACTCACCTGTGCCAGGTTGGATATGAAGTGTACCAATCAACTGTTCAAATTAAACTGTCGAAGCATTTCCTCTGTTGTATCCATCCTCACGGGCAGGCCTACACAAATGCTATGCTTATCTTATAATGACTTCTGTCGTGGCTGTGGATTGGCTAAGAAGGAGGAGAACCTGTTCCACTTTATCTACAAGTGTCCACATCTCGCACGGCGGAGACTTCTCACACTGGGCTCTTGCTTTTTCGTTGGCTTATCGGATCTATAGATCTTTGACATCAGGTTAATAGCCAGGTTCATTAGAATGTCGACCTGTTTTCCGACCTAAACTAGGCAAGTAGTTTTGTGCGGTGCCTCTATTTGATCACTAGGACTTTGGAGAATAAAACTGGGACAATGTGTTATAACAACAGGAGGCTCAAGTGTGCCTTGTTAAGCAAGGCTGTAACTCCCTCCTAAGCCAATGAAGGATCCCAGCGGTGGTCTAACGAAGACATTAGCCAGTTCGACATACTTTGATGCTGCACATATGCAGGAGTAACGTGAGAGTCCAACCAACCCCGAGCACCCAGTTAGCTACCTATTAACAGCTTGACTGTCAACATAGATGATTATACTCTCGCCATCAGCGACAGAGTCAGTAAAGACCTCAGCCTGGAAGACACTGCACTCGTTCGGAACTCTATAGCACAATTCTATGTCGCCATCCAAGAAATAGGTGTGCCGCTATGTTATTGTAGGTAAGGCACCCGCCTATCAATCAGAATGTCCTCAGTTCAATATCATGCCAGACCATCTGAAAATGGAAAAAGTTTTTCAACAGTGGCATCACCTCATAACATTAGCTAGTAACTGGTTATGAGTATTACTACTATTCTTCTCTAAACTTCTCTAATACATTTGCCGTTCGGAGCCGGCGTTAAAACGTAGGTCCCTTTCAATAAGTATAATAATAGAATCGGGTGCCACTCATTGACTGAGAGAAATCCCCCTGTTCCTTCATGGAATGTTATGGGAATTAATATCATACGCGCACCAGGGCCTTCCTCATTTCTAGATCCATCCATGACGAACACATGCCCATCCAAAAACCTATCAACACCTTGTCAAGACTCTCCTGCTGAAGGCGCATTCTCTGACATGTCCCAATCTAGCAACCTTAAGATGGCAGAATGCCCAGATTGTCTAAGTTCTGAATTGCAATGAGCAACTCAGCAGTTGAACTAAATAGGCTTGTAAACTAAGTATAGCGTGTTTAGCTTTATCAAGTGCATTCTTTTAAAAACCATTATTAGGTTTTTTTATAATACGTAAAAACTTGCCTCGTGAGCAGTATTTTCTTTAGTTCGCTCGTTTTATGACTCGTGCTCGTGAATTTTATTTTTTAATTTGTGAGCACGAATTATACATTTTGCTCAAATTATTTTTTGCTTACGAATTTTATTCTTTAACTCGTGAGCACGATATTTCTACTGCGAACAAATTAAAAATGAGCAAACAAGAATCAAAAACGAGAACTTCATTTCAATATATGTTGTTGGTGTAAGATTAAATGCGTTATACCATATATTCGTATGTGTGTATATTTTGTGTGCAGCGACCAATAAGTATCACACACATGCATGTTTTATATTACACAAGTAACATTTACCAAAAAGAATTGCTCGTTTTCAACTCGTTTTGATGCTTTGCGACTCGGTTTGTGTTCCGAATTTTATTATTTAATTCTTTTGTTTTTCACACGAGTCGTATTTTAAATTTTCTTAGAATTCGGCTCTCAAGAAGAATCGTTCTTTACGAACGAATTCAACTCGAGTACTCTTCCTACCCTGGTTTTTTTTTAAATAAAATTCAGTGAGCTGTCTTGTACTTTTCAAAGTCAACACTAAAACCCTAAGAAAAAAAACGACCAGAACGACTGTTTAATTCTGTTTGTATGTACCGCCATTTTGTGTTTCTTAAAGTTAGAAGTTAAATTTAAATATGCCACCCTCGTACATACAGTTACACTTAGAAGATTGCTTGAAAAAGTCCTCTATCTAATCTTGCAAATAAATTAAAAATATTGCATTAAAAATAAAAAATAAAATTTCTCTTTAATTTAATTTTTTCAATTACATTACTCACGTCGGCAAACCACCAGCCATAGCACTCTAGACACGTTAAACTGCCAAGTTTCACTTCAGTTTGTAATTTTCATATTTTAAAACATATTTTTTCGAAAGACAAACAAAAAATATTAAGAACTACGGCAATTACAAAAAGAGAAAAAAAATACTATTTGGAATAGACAAATTGTTGTTGTTATAACAACAATAGCAACAACAAACAACACTTTTACTCTTGCAATGAGCTCTTTTCAAAAAACAAAAAAAACGAGTGTGCAACAAACCATGCCAAACATAATAAAACAAAAACAAAAAAATTTTACTTTCGTTTATTGTTGTTGTTGTTGTTAATGCTGCTGATGCTACATTTTGTTGTTCGTAACTAATGGTTGCAACTTTCTGACAATCATGCAACATTTACCATCAAAACCATTAAGAGAATTAGGGAAAATAAGCACAAGCAGCACGTCAATGTGTGGAAAAAAAATGGTTTAACAAAAATGAAAATGAAATTTTTGTGCAACATCATCAACATCAACATCGACATCGACAACATTGGCAATAACAATAGAAATTGAAACTTGCACTTTAGTATGTTGCTGTTATAGTTATTGTTGTTGCTATCTGGTAAAGCAAAAGCAAAAAACAAAAATAGTCGTTGCTGCTTCTCCTTTTAGTTTGACCCAGTTTTTCTTCTTTCAGTTTTTCAACTTCAAAAAGGAGTTTTTGTTTTCATTGCAATTTCCGTTGCTTTTCTATTCTGGTTGCACGTTTCATTGTAATTGCAAGGATTTAAAAAAAAAAATTACGTAACGAAAGAAAAAGTTTTATTTTCGTTTGTGTTAAAAAAAATAAATAAAAATGTTATTGATTGAGAGTTTTCGACGAATTTTCGTTGAATATGTGAGGAGTGTATATGACAGAGGGGAATTGCAATTTAAAAAAAAAAAAAATATGAAAATTCTACTTGAGCAGAGTTAAACTAGCTTCTGCAATTCCAGCTAAATTTGTCAAATTTGCTTGTTATTTGTACTATAAGCTGCTAGGCGCGTTCGTTTGTTTTTTATTTTAAGTTGATTGAATAAGAAGCTATTTGAGTAATGTTACTTATTAGAAACCATTAGCTTAACTTTTCGCTACGGGAATGTCATAATGTAGTGGTTAGAGAGCACGCTACAACACAAACTTCCCACGTTCGAATCCCCGGCAGAGGGCATGACGAAAATAATTAACTGCGTTTTCAAGATACCTCGAGCTTCCTCCAGACATATCAACCTAAATGAAGCACCCCCGACATTCTAGTTTACCTCTGGCGATGAAAAAATGGCAATGCTAAGTAAGGATCACCAACACTACACCACTTAGCAAGGATCTTCACCACTAAGCATTAAGGCGATAGAGCTTTTGGAAAGCCAAGCGCTGCATCCACCAGTCCTCGTTAGTATACTGTGAAAATAACAGAATGTGCCAACTTCCTCAAGATAAGAATTCTCCGGTCGAAATTTGATATTATTAAACCAACTTTGAAAATTTCACGCTTAAGGGATTTGAGTTTAGCTGACATGTGGCGATAACAGACATACTACCTTGATCAAAAGGTTTCCGGCATAACCCTCGTGTGGCGGTCCCATCGTTCCGATTAGAGTTTTTTTTTGTGATCCCTAAAGTCATATACCAATCGCAAATCAAATCCAAGACTACTAGTAGTCCACTAAGACAGCGATGACATTAATTGCTTTGAATACGTTCTGTTTATGTCATCTGAATAGTCCTGGTAAATTCTACTACTTTTCCATACTTGGTAGTGTTTAATACTTTTCGTTGGGGTACTCAATTCCATCCTCTATACTTTTGACGTTTTTTTTTTATATTTTACATTTAAAAATTGTATATGTACATAATAAAATCAAATTATTTTAAAAACGTCCAATGTTTTATTAAACAATTAAAACCAAATAAATATAAACTTAACTTTATGTTAAGCGTTACAAAAATTTTATTTAAAACTAGAGTAACCTCCCGCCGGTACTTGCTTATTGACTGATGTGGATAGATAACGAAGTTTTAATTTCTACCGTTCTCCACACATGCAAAATTCCATATTTTCTTAAAACTGAGGGTTTGAATTGACCGCCAAGTTATTTAGAAACTTCAACTCTTAAACATTCTCTAGATATACAAATATCAATATCCACTTTGTATCAAATTCCGCCCACTTTATAACTGATGGTTTCTTTTATCTACGAATTCATTTAGAACAAATTCAGAACCTTCCATTCTAATCGTTCTCAAGATATACAAAAAACAATATAACCGACTGTCATTGTACACATGAGACATTACGATGCATGGTTTGGTAACTTTTCAAGTGACAATAAAAAATCATAATATGGAAAATGGATTGCATATTGTTGATATTTGTATGGGAATAAGATGTGCTTCAAAATGATAAGGTCACCTTAATATTTACTCAATTCATTCAAACTATAAAATGTTACGTATGCTAACCTTATTAAAAAAAAATTCTACGTTCAAATATGTGAATAATAAGCCGGTTTTGCTCTTAGAGATGTACCGTTATATTATGTTTATTTAAATTTATGTAAATAAGTGCACAATTCAATGCGCCAATATGATAAGGTCAGTGATTCATTTATCCAAACTTTTATTTAAACTAAGCATTAATCAATTATTTATAATTTATGCAGTTCCCATTTCCTTCTATTGTCTTAAAAATACGGGATAGCATCGCACTTACTCAATTGTCCAGAACGTAGGAGCGGATATCGCGCCAGGTTGTCAATTTTAATAAATCTATTGTCCAGTACTGTTTGTTGTCTGCATAAACATTACGCAACATCAGTCTCCACAAATATTCCGTTGGGCTTAAGTCGGGGGAACGTGCTGGCCAATCAAGTACATTAATATTGTGCTCCTCAAATCATTGTCTGGTAGACTTGCTGACATGAATTCCTGCGTTATTTTGCTGAAAGGTGAAAGTTTAATCAGCATTTTGAGAAAAATAAGGCAGCAAACGCTCAGACAGAATGGTACTCTAAACTATCCATTTGAATGGAAGGAAAGTAGAGTTTCAGGGTACATTAAGTCAGTGGTTTAACGTGAGTACCTGCCCTAGGACGTTACCTCACGGTGCCAAAGCA
Source organism: Wohlfahrtia magnifica (assembly GCA_023159175.1). Classification (NCBI taxonomy): domain Eukaryota; kingdom Metazoa; phylum Arthropoda; class Insecta; order Diptera; family Sarcophagidae; genus Wohlfahrtia; species Wohlfahrtia magnifica. The sequence goes on from JAKWBJ010000513.1 coordinate 176,272, forward strand.
GGAGTTAATACAATGCGTCCACCAACGCCCCCACCTATGATTAGAATCACCAGTGAGTACCAATTTAAAGCCATGTTATTTGGACATGACCTCACACCTTGGTGAGGTGCCGGAGATTTTTATTTTTTATTAGCAATTTAATTTAGTTCTTATGTTTATAAATAGCATTTAATATGTTAACCTAGTCTCAAACTGTTTATATATCTCTAACGTTTGCTTTTAAAGTTTTTTATATATGAGTACAATATAATAAATATTTCCAATTGCCCTTCTTTTTTTATCGATGGCCTAAATAAGTCCTTTGTTACCTATAAAGTATATGTTGCCTTTAAGTTGTCTATTATTGTTTCTCTTTTTTAATGTTTTTCAACTACGATGGTGTTGCATTTTATTCACATTTAATTTATTTCTTTCTTGGCATTTTATTTTTATTTTTTTCTTGTTAAACAATTTTAACCTAATTTTCCTTTTTTCTAATATTTTTTTCTTTTCAGGTAAATATCCCTTTTTGCTAAAAATGGAAGAAAAACAACTTGCAACATTGCTTAGTTGCTATTGTTGTTGGTGTTGCATTTTATTCACATTGTTTAACCCAAATAGACAGCAAGGCGAGTGAGTGTATGTAGACACGTTTTCTATGTCAATCATGTTTTCTTTTTTCTTTCTAATACACCAAAGAAATACAAGTAAAATGCTATAAAAAAAGAGTAAAATATAAAAAAATACCTTTACAACTGGGCAACTTTATCAAAATTAAATTGCTCGTTATTTATGGTATTAGATGTTAAAGAGAGGAGAGAATGAAATGCGGAATATTTGCGACGGTATTACAAGCAATCGTCCATTGATTGGCCTCTTAACTAATCCTTGTATCGTGGTAAAGTGGTATTAAATTTTAAATAAAAAGAAAAGGTAAAAATACTGTGAAAAATTTAAAAACACTTTCAGTTTACTTTTTTTTAAATTTAAAACAAGAAGGAACCTAATTATTTCCAACATAATAGAGAAAGCAAAGAATTAAATCTTTGTTAACATGAAAAAATGCATGATGTCAGTTCGCCCATATCTACAACTCCCATAATCTACCAGTTTAATTCTGAAAACATCAGATAACTAGGCTTATTGGCATATGCGATTGGCGGGTCTCAATTGATGTCAATACTGACAGTTTGACGTTGTGTTAATGCCCACAAATCATTGTTGTTAATTGTTCTTGGCCAGAGTATGGCCAATCATATTCTGGATATCCCTTTATACAGCATTGCATGATTCGTATTCATATAGTAGAAGTAGTATTCATATAGTAAAACACACATACACACACACCTGAATGAAATTTTTGTTTTCCACACAAAAAGAGCTAAAGAACCCAACTTTTAATAGGACTGTGTTAAGTCTTAGATTCGTATTTCTCAAGATGAATTGTTATATAGACAGAGTTTAAAAGGTCAAACGCCCTTTAAAGAAATACAAGTACAACGGTTTTATCCAGTTAATTGCATATGCAACTTTTGAATTTACCGGTGGCAGATGTGATCGGCAGTCTGGCTTTTAGCCCCTTTTTTCTGCATAGTTGCTATTTATGTCACTGAATTCAGGACACACTTAAAAAGGTGACAACACAAACTCTTGTGACTGCTCGCTTTGAGTTTTATACTATCGCTTAGCAAGTTTTCATGGAGTACACGACACGTAGCGTCAGCATACAAAAAAACTGCTTATGATGGAGGTCTTATATAAGCAATTATGCCTTTACAGGACAGGGTGCTCCATATGATAGAGAGTATATAATGCCTTCTCTAAATCTTCGTTTAGAGATTCATTAATAATGAATCTTCGGGATGAAATACATTTTAGCAAAAACTCTTGCAGAAGTTGAGCTTTTGCTTCGGAATGTTTTCTTAATAACTCTGAAGATATATTGTGCTGTTCTGGCAGGGTTGGCAACCTACTGGGTAACCCATTTAAACCCACCCGGTATTTATTGGGTTTTATATTTAAAGGTTTTTGTTTTTTTGTTGTTTATTTACAACAAAAAAAATTAAAAATTTACATATTGGGAGTAAAAAAAAATTATCAAATCACTGGCTTATATATTTCCCCCCATCTCAGCTCATGTCCGAATCCCGTTTCAGAAAAACTTCTCGTTGTTTGAAGCGATTCACTTTGAGGCGGAAAGAAGTTATAAGGGGACATACTAAGAAATACTGCATTAATCGAAACGGCCAATAGCCAGAAACAGCTATGTTTGGAGAATTTGATCGTTTCTAAGAATTGTTTGGCAACTTTGCCACGAGAGACCGAGTGTTTTCATGCAAAAGGAAAACTTTATCTGTCTGTCTGTCTGTCTGAATATTCCGATCGTTTTTCTCATAATGCACGGTTCAACCGATGTAGTTGCAGTCTGCTCCGAATACCGTAGTACACAATGCCGCATTGATCCCACTAAGAATGCAAAATTGCATTATAAATATTAAAACAACGTAATTATACTAACAAATAAAAAATATTGTCGAATTAAACAAAATTTGGAAGCAGTTATAAAACCCAAATAAACCCATTTTCTAAAAAACCCGGCTTTCTGCCAACCCTGAGTCCTGGTGATTTATTGTTTTTTTATGATTTCGTGATTTCACATGTTTTCCCGACACCAGTCGCATTGTTAGAGTTATTCTCGTTTTTGGTTTGCCTAGCACATGTACATAATGTTCAGGACTAGCAGATAATGATAGCACACATACATAATTCCCGAAACATACCAACTGAAGCAATGGGGGGGGACTTCGCTTAATCAATGAACCGCAGCTGATTCCATTCTTAGACTCATTAAATAAACGGCAGATACATTAGTCAGATAAGTTTTTCATAGTGTAATACTCATAACCAGTCGCTAGCTAATGTTTTAGAGTGATGCCGCTGCTGAAAATTGTCAGGTGATCTGGACTGGGATTGAACCCAGGACCACATGGTACACATAATGATAGCATTAAGTCATAATAATCATAAGTTGTTCTCTTTGGCTGTAACAATTTTGTTCTTAATTATTTCGTAGTGGATTTTCTCTAATTTAAACGTTTTATTTAAAGTTTTCATTCTTTTAAAGTGATTTATTCATTGTTTATTAGCTTATAATTGATGAAAAACTATAATAATTTTGCCATCGTTTTTTCGTTGCTCTTTAATTAATTAATTAATTAATTAATTATTATTTTTTAATATTTAACGGCCACTAAATCAGTCAAATTTCATATTTTTTCCTAACCAAGTTGTATATTTTCTTAATAATTCAAAACAAGAAAAAGAAATGCAAAAGACTACAACAAGAGAGTATAGAAAGGGGTAATAAGTTTTATAGCCAACATATTGGCCGTTAACAATTACCACAACAAATTTATGATTTTTCTGTTTTGATTTTTAATAAATTTGTTACTTATAAACATTTACTTTTCTTTAAAGCCGGTTTCTTTTCGTTTGAGCAAACATTTATTTAAAAACATTTATTCTCTAATTTTTATTTTTTAATTGTTTATCAAACACGCGCACTTTTTTTATTATTTTACTATTTTTTTATAAACCTATAATTTTATTAATATTCATGGCAAAATAAATGAATAGAAAATAACGAGAAAAAAAGCCAGCGCCACCGTCAGTCATTACAGGCGTTTTTCGCTTTTGTGTAGAAACAAAAATGTTTTTCTTGTTTCTTTAAAAAAAAAACCCCTGCAATTAAATGCATTTTTATTTGATATATTTTCTCTATATTTTACACAAAATGAAAAACCGGATTTATTTCTTGTTTGATTTTTTCTCTCTGTTGTATTTAATGAGCTTAATATCTGCAATTGTAGGTTTATGTTTGCAATAGTTTTAAAAACGTTTGTTTGTTTTTTTCTTCTCTTTGATTTCTAATTCAGACACGGTTTTTTGTTTCATTTCATTTTTTGTATGGAGGCCAGTAGTGCCAAGTGCATGATTTTCATTTCCATGCCAATTTAAACAATTTCTTGTATAAAGCTTTGAAATTTCCTAAACAAACGTAAAAAATTGTTAATCTATTAGTTAATTGGCATAGAAAATTTAATTGAAGGAAGAAGTATAAGGCTTAGTTTTCTTTTTCTTTTATAAAATTATTTTTAACAAACATTTTTTTCACCCTTTATTGCCCAGGACCCTTTATCATTGAAAACTATTACTTCTTTATGGAATCTTTGCTTTTAACGTAATTTACGCTCAAAAAAAGTTTCATATTTTTGTCAAGCCGGGAAGAATATAAAATAGCCCTGGTACTCAGAGTTATCGAGGGCCAATAGGTCTTGAATTTTCTTAACTTTTTTAGAATCAAAATATGTTTTATTACCGTTGGTATATGTAGCGTTTGTACGAGTATATATAATAAAATAATAAATTGAAGTCCACACTTTTTTGATTTCAACCAAAATTTAAATTTAAACGAAAACTCGCAATTCAAAACCAACTCTAAACTCTAGAACTGTTGAAGCTTAACTGATCTTTATGAGTAACATGAGGAAGAAGAGCAAGAATATACGGTGCTTTATAAAACGATCATCAGTTACATCAAAAAATTTTAAATGTATAATAACTAAAGTATATAAACAGGTAATGGTACTTATAGGTACAGTCGTGCAATAAAGAATTAAATGCAAAATTTTACAAAATTTTGGAAAAAGTTAAAAAATTAGAACAAACATCTACATACATACCTTATGGTGCATATATGTGCTCATAGTAAAAAAAAAAAAAATACTTCAATAAAACAGCCTCAAACTAAAGTTTAGAATAAGGTTTTACTGCATTTCCGAGTCCCTATGAATCTCTTCTTACTAATAAAGTGCTTGTAACAAATTAAACGAGTACTTCCATTGTAAAGCATCTACAAGAGTAATGTTATAAAAACCTTCTAAGAATGCTGAAAAAACTTGTGAAGTTTACGGAGACGATGTGTGCTATAACTGGAAAATTAGCAGCGAATTAGTTGGCCCGTTTTCTATCCGATAATTTTGATCGAACAATCACTAAAAAGAAGTCGATGAAATCATAGAAACAACCAGCGTATAAGTAGCGTGGGTTTATCTCGAGAACTAGGCATTCGTCACTAAGCAGTTATCAACTATTTGAAGAAAGTTGGATATACAAAGAAGCTTGATGTTTGGGTGCCACACGAAATTTTTTCCCTTTACTCCGCTTGGGAGCATATGAATTCCACAAATCATCTCCTTCTAACACGGTTTACCGCTGTTGATTTTGCTTTTTCCCATGTTAAGTTGTTCTGCCTTAGTTCTTGGATAATTGTGCGTCTCCAAATGTTTCTTAGTCTACCACGATTTCTTGAGCCTTGATTCTGGTGATACTGTGTGGACTTTTTCGAATGATGTGACCGAACCACTCCCTTTTTGTTTTCTTTATCTGTTTCCTTATTAGTCATATTCTACAGTTCAGTGTTACTTACGGTGTTAGGCCAGAATATTCTACATATGATTCTGAGGCACCTTGAATTTTTGCGTGATGTTATTCGATATAAGACAGGATTCACAGCCATATAGCAGAACTGATTTAACTGAGTTGATTATTCTGAGCTTAGTCCGTCTGGACATACATATCTGAGCTTCTCCATACTGACTCTCAGCCTGTTATCTACGTCTGTTCCTGTGCCGTCATTTGTAGTCCTAGATAGCAGAAGCTAATCCACACACTCGACTGGTTGACCTTATATCATATTGTATTCCGTGCTAGTATTGTTTATTCTGGTGTTCTTGGTTTTCTTGATATTTATCTCAAGTCCAACATTGCGCGTCCATCCTTCTAGGTCCTGCAATTTCGACTGAATATTGTAAATCTTATGCGAGAGTAGACAAATATCATCCGCATAGTCCAAATCTTCGAGTTGGCTTGAGAGTCACCATGTTATTCCTCTTCTCTTTGAGCAGTCTTTGCTCATTATGTCATCCAGCACGATGGTGAATACCTGAGGTGATAGTGGTCATCCTTGTTTAACTCCAGCATTGGTGTGGAATGGTTGGCTGATGTTCCCGTTATGAAGAACTAAAAGTTCTGCATCCTCGTATATCACTCTAATTATTGGTACAGTGAAACGGTGAAAAATTTTATGGACCAAATTTATTTAGCGTTTCACTGCTAAAACGAAACGAAATCGGTCTATTTCTGAAGCGAATGGTTGCGAGCGATGGAAAGAGGATCACGTACAACAACAATGTGCGAAAAGCAAGATGAAATTTCGTAGGCGGTGTAAAAACCAGCAATTGGAAGAGAATTGTTTATTACGAGCTTCTACTGTCTACTACGATTGATATTTATCTTAACTGTCAACAATTAATAAGACAGAATAATTGATCAACAGAAAAGAAATGGAACACAATTATGACAGCGTCAGACCACACTCATTTTTAATGATCCGGCAAAATCTAAGGGAATTTGGCTGGGAAATTTTAATGAATCATAAGCCGCAACTTGCACCTTCAAATTGTCATTTATTTCAATCTTAATTTAAATTTTGTAGAAGCCCGCAAAACGTAATTGGTTTTTCGCTCATAAAGCCCAGAAAATCTACACTGGTGGAATAATGGCTTTACCACAAAAATGGCAAAAGCTTAACGATGGAAACACCACATATTTCGTTTAATAAAGCTCGTCTCAAATATAAAAAACAGATGTTTCATTTTTGGTCCAATTTGTAAACGAACTCAGTCAACCAATTCCTAACAAAGCTGGTGTAAAACAAATATGTGTTTTCTTCCTTCTGCTGTTTAATGTTATCCTCAATAGTGGTTTACAACGAAACTTTATCATCAGCAAGAGGTATAATTTGGGGACCTAACACAAGGCTGGAAAATCTCGACAAAGCTGAAGATATCAAAGCAGTCTTGCAAATATACATCGTCCAACAAAAGGTATAAATAATAAATACTAAACATTACCAACACAACAGGCTTTAAATTTGAAAATTTTTTAAGACCCAAAACAATAATTTTCAATCACGATTTCATCCAGCAGAAACAAAGTTCGTTAATCGGGGTTAATTTTATTTTGTCAAGAAAAATATTTTGCAAAAAACTTTTGCAAACTTTCAAAAATGATCCTTCGAATCCCGAACTTAAAAGTTAAGTAATTTTGCTTTCAAAACATGTTATAAAATTCTTTAAAAATTCTAAATTTTTAAATAATTTAAAAATCCTTTCAGAACATCAAACAAAAAAAAAAAAACTTTTGCTTTGCATTTAAAATTCGTTGTGTTTACCTTAAAAGTGATTTCAAAATTCAATTCCATCTGTTTAATATTTACTTTTAGCACGAAATGAATGAATATTTTCTTTTTAATTTCCTGTACAGTCTCTGTGTATTATTTCTAAAGCCGGAAAAATAAACATTTTTGTTGCAGTTATTGCAGCAGCAATAAAAGTTAAATTAACTTCGGGCAACATAGAGCAGAGAAAAAAGAACAAAAAATCTTCGTCAAATCAAACATCAGCATCGTCAACAAGTTCTGACTTCAAAAAAATTATAACAAAAAAAATAAACGAAAAATTCCCAATTTAAAGCATCTGGCAATTTTATGTGATATTTACTTTTAGACACATGCTATAGGCGGCAATTAGAGGGTGGGACTGTGCAAAGGGAGCAGTAATAGGGAAGAAGAAAAGAAAATCGTTAAATAAATAAACGAAAAATGAAAAACTTTGTGACTTTTAATAAAGTGAAAATTAAGGCAGCAAGAAGAGAAGGAAGGGAAAGAGGTAGAGAGATAGTGGTGATGATTTTTTAAACAAACTTTAACAAATTGTCAAACAAGAGGGGAGTTTTTTTACAGTGGGAGAAATATATAAATCAACAATGAAAATCTCCAATTATTTAACACAATATTGACTCTTTAAAGAATGGAAAAAGTGTATTAGCATGACATAGTCGTATATGCATGTTTAAGGCTTAACACTATCTCAGTGTTTAATATTAATACTCAACATTACAACCTTAAAAGGTTAGGATGAGCATACCCACAATGCTTTTAATTGAACAGAATTATAAACCAATATTCACTTTTGTTTCCCATCTGCCATATTTTTAAGGACAAATAACTTATTTGCCAATTTATTAAGCCTTAATGCTAATAAAGGTTAAAATTTTTCCATAAATTTTTTCTCATGAACAAAAAATGGGTAAAAAATTCTATAAAATAGCGCACAAAAGGCCGAAACAATTCAAAATTTTCGACCGGAGTTTTGTAAAAAGAGAGCAGTTGTCACGGAAAATTTTATGCACCATAACGGTGATTAAATCCGGTAAGGCCCATTACACCCTTTGTAAAAAAAAATTTTGAGTTAATGCTTATGTCCAAATTACACAGTGCGACAAAAATGATCGAAGTTTAAATACCTGGAAAATAACACTACTTTTCTGATAGGTGCTATCAAGTTGAACAAGGATCTGTTTTCGGAATTTTCAAAACACCTGCAAAATCTAGTTACGGATAAAAACGCTACTTAAACAGCATATATATCATTAAAAAGGACTGTTTCAAGTAATATTCAGTTAAATTACAGCTTATAAGTGCATGAAGGTCCGAAAAACCGAATTTTTACCCGTAACTCGAAATTTTGGAGGTGTTTTGAAAATTTTAAAAACATATCCTTGTTCTGCTCGGTATCATTTGTCAGGTATTTTTTTTTTTTTTGTTTTTTTTTTTTTTTTTTGTTTCGCACCGTGTTATCAAAAATAAAGCCCAGTCTTCTTATAATCTATTGGTAAAATTCGCAAAAATAAATTGGCCTCTTCTCTTTCAGTTTATTGAGTTGGAAGAAGAAAAAAGGTTAAGGAAGGGAGAAAGAGTGAGTATAGCAGACCCTGGAAAGTTTGTGAAGTATAAGAAGGGCGTGGTCGCTTTCTAACCACACTTTTCTACGATTGTATGTTGTATGACAAACACAAATATTACGAGCAAAAGTGAAATTTGCAACACCTTCCGTTGTATTAACTTCGCATGGTTCCAGTGCTCTTATGAATCAATAGATTTATTAGAGTATGACTGACGTTTTTTTCTATGTATATGCTTTAAGAAACTGCAACTGAACGACTATGAACCACCGGCCTGGTATAATGAAATATCTTTTCAACATGACATCAATTCGGTTAGCATCGGATTATTTTTGGACTGAGACCTTTATGGCCCATTGCAGTTTTTCGTAATTATTTTGCTTTTAGTAACTGATGTTTATTTTTGGCGTCAAGCGAAAATTCTGCAACTTTTAAGCTTTTACAGCTTATCTGACTTTGTATTGAGTTTGATTTCGATCGGTATGCAACTTTAGATCCAACTCTTGTTTAATTCAGTATGAAATCTTTTGAGAAATTGAATGCTACTAGTTAGTAGGGGTAGAGGTAGGGGTAGTTACAAAACTGCTTAAATATACCACAAGTAAGAGTGACGCGACAGGTAGTGTGATAGTCTGTCACTACGTAGGTCGTGAGCTCTTTTTCTTACCAGATACATGATCTTAGTTACTCTTATAATTAAAAATTTATGTCTTTTTGTATGTATGTTTGTTTGTTTGTCTGTGCCTTATAGACAGCTAAACCGCTTCATGAAATTTTTACAGTATCTCTCTGTATATCTGAATTGGGCCCCAATAGATCCATAATCAAGCAAATCATAAGTCAAAAAGTGGGCGGAATTAATAACTAGGCGTGGTACCTCCATTATAAAATACATATTGATTTCTTTATATCTTGAGAACGGTTAAAGCCAAAGCTTTTGAATTCGGTCTAAATGACTTATTAGTCAATGACAACTTATCAGGCAAAGTGGTCGGAATTAGACAATTGAGAGTGGTACCTTCAATATAAACTAGATATTGATTTCATTATATCGTGAGAACGAGTGAAGCTAAAGTTTCAGTATTTGGTCTGAATGGTTTCATATTCAATACAAAACATCAGGGAAAAAATTGGCGGAATTAGACAAGTGGGCGTGATACCTCCCATACAAAGTAAATTTTCTTGAGAACGGCAGTAGTAGAAGCTTCTAAATAAGGTTCGAATAACCCCGTGAATAATACACATCATCCACATCAGCCAAGAGTGGGAATTGCACAAAGCATACTTGATAAAAGCTATCTATATACGTTTACTTTAGAAAAATGAATGTATATTTGTTTGAAGACTATGGACAGCTAAACAAAAGAACCTATAGTGTCTTTCTGAAAGAAACAAATGATTGGATTTTTACCAGAAGGGGATAAAATGGAGAAAAAGAGTAAAAATTTAACTATGATAACATTCAAAATTATATTAAGGTAGGGCTAGCGAAGCACGCCGGGTTTTAGCTTGTTATATAATTTTTAGTTGTATATCAAAGAAGGTGTATAGACTTGTAACTATCTTTGAACAGAAGACTTGGTCAATACTTGGACTAAGTCCTTATTTAACTTAATTTTTTTACGAAACCTCACAACTATATGTTGGGATAAAAATACTAATTTACTGCAAATTGTTGTTTTGAATTTAATTAAAATCGGTTTATAATACCCAAGCAAACACCAAGTAATAAACTTTACTGACCTTTTGAAAATTGCGTTATAATACTGATGTAGGATATCAAATAGTCGTTTTTGATTGACTATAATCTACTTACTTGTTTCATATTCTAATTGGTTTTTTCTTTTTTTTTTCTATTTTAAAATGATTGATGGATTCACTTAAATATACTCTTTTGCCATTTGCTAAAGTTTTTAAGTCTTTAAAAAAAGGCAACCGACAGCAACAGCAACAGCAACTATTTAAGGTCAATTTTCACATCAATATAGAGGAGAAATAAAGTAGACAGTAGACAGAAAGAAGATATACAGAAGACAAGAGCATTTAGCAATGGAAAAATTAACAGAATAATGCCATGTTTTAGACAAGAAAAAAAAGAATCACACGAAAATCATGTTTTAGAACAAACCAAGTCTTCTGCTACTCTTTTTCTGTGCTTAAAATATTAAGCAGAAGATATATTATTATGGGAACAACAAATATTCTATTCAATTATGCTAATTTTTTAAATAAATTAAACGGATTTTTATTTTTTCTTAATTTTTGCAAAAAAAAAAAAAAAAATCGCGAAATCACTGGTAATAACAACTAAAAATTGCACTTTGATTGGTATTTCAAAGATACGAGTATGTACATATGTATGTATATTGAAAATTTAATTTATAAAATTTTGATTTTATATGGTTTGTGAGTTATGAGTGAAGAAATTTAATAGGCGTTCAGAGAAGTTCCTTTACAAATGTTATTAAAAAATAAAAATCGTTTCTTTGATATTTGAATTGAGTTTTATTAAACCAAATATGTGACGTTTTGATCGATAACCATTTGTCATTTTTAGGGTAAAGCCATTATACCATCAGCGTGGAACTTCTGGGTTTTCAAAACAAAAAACTAATTCAATTGCATTTTGCAGGCCTCTACCACCTCTCTACACCACTTAGAGAGTTCTGCAGAGACCGAAACAAATGATAATCTGAGGATGCAAGATTCGAATTATATTGTGTGTGGATGTATCGAAACTTCTCAGCCAAGCTCTCTCTGTGTATGGGTGTAGGGTGTTGTCATGATAGAGCACAACACCCTTTTCTTTGATCAATTCTGACCGTTTAATTGAATTGCTTGTTTCAATCCCGTTAACTTTTGACAGTAGAGATCAGAATCAATCGTTTGACATGGTTGTAGAAGCTTATAATGAAAGATTAACCCCAATTCCATCAGACACATAGCATTGCCTTTCTTGGTGTCAATCCTGGTTTTTCCTAAAGCAGCCATGACCAGATTAGAACTGGGTTGTTTAAAAATTTGGCCGGCAATGTTCCGCCTCCATCCAAGGGGTTGTGACAGGTACAAGACAGAATGTTCTTAGTCTCTTCAAACTACACTCGCACCGTGTCTCATTCACACAAGGCAACCCATAGTTTTTCCCTTTTTATAGCCGCAGCCCGTCTCATCCGCCAGTATGTCTATCGGGATTGTCCTCACCAATACTAATGTCGCGTCATCCGATATTATCCTACAGCCGCTTATCAATCTAATCGCGCTCAGTCTATAAACAGTTTCCTCCTTCTCGGAGAATGCCTCCGACCCTATTGGCAGGCATATAACCTCACCGATGTTACGACTGACGATTCTTAAGTGGTATCGATCCTCTAATATTTGACATCATTCTTGCTAGTGCCGCTTGAGTCGCAGACGCCTTCTCACTGACGAATCTCACGTGTTCCTTGAAATTCAATCATCACACCCAAATATTTTATGGCCCTCGTCGATTCAAGTCTAATGTGCCCAACGACCACTCTCATCCTCTCAACCATTTGCCGGCTACTTATCAGGACGGGCTCTGGTTTATGAGGGAATTGTGTATGTATGTGTGTGCATTTGTATAGAATACAGTAGAAGCCCTATGCATCTAAGTGGAATAATAAAGAATTTAAAAAATGCATGTAACACCCAAACATCGAGATCCTTTGTGCATCCAGCTGTCTTTAAAGGGTCGATAACTGTTTGGTGTTGAATACCCAGTTCCGTAGCAACTTCTACGCTGCTTATGTGCCAGTTGGTCTAAATTTTTCTATAATTTTATCGACTTTTTTAAGTGATTGGTCTAGCAGAGCGGGGTACATCTTTAACATGAAAATTATCAAATCGAAAGCGAGTGACACATTTCGCTGCTGTTTTACATTTCATAGCATCGACTCCCTAAACCTCACAAATTTTTTCATCAGCCTGCGACGTAGGCTATAAGAGAAAAGAAAAAATATGACGGCAATGTTTCGTTTTTCTACACATTTTTAAACGTTGACTACTTTTCACAGAATAATACGTTTTTGAGAACGTCTTCTAACAAAGTGAAGCTTAAAATTTCATCTTTCAAATAAGCTATAGTGTGTTGTGTAGCTATAGTATGTATTATCACAGATATTACATTTTGGAGCTACCTATCGACAATTTGTAACCAAAATTTTTCGAACACCGAATATGCTCGATGGAGTTTATCAGACCAGACTCTCTGGTGAGAATCGAACCCAAAACCATCGCGCTGACACCCTAGGGGCACCTAGTGGAGTACTAACTCATTACTTTTGCATTACAATAATGTACCTACTCATTGATCACTGCTTCTAATCAATTTTATGGTCAAAAACAGCATTTTTTTGGTTTTGTTGAGAATTTGTCCACGTCCAAAACAAAAAACCCTTCAAACCATTTGTAGTAGTGGTGCTTTGAGGATTGAAATTGGTTTGGGCACTAATATTCTTTCAAAGAAGTCTCTGTTAATGATGTGTCATATTACCACTTATAGGGTCTACCTTTAAAGTTATCACTTAAGAATAGTTTAAGTAAATAGAAAATTATTTATTTGATTTCAGAAAAAAAAAGAGAAAAAAAGTGAAGAAAAACAAGGCAACAGCTTTTCACACATGACTGCTAGAAGTAAAAGCAACGAGTCTGTCTCATGGTTATTACTGCTCTCCCTATCCAATTAAGTTATAAGCCGATGACTGCTTTTACAAACTATTGCTGGTGCTTTGGGAACGTTTTTTAATCTTAATTAGAAACATTAGCACGAGTATGCTTAAAATATCTACACAAAGAAACAAACAAACAACAGCAACAGTCACATCAGCAACTAAAACTTGAACTAAAATTTGTTTAAGGAAGTCATAGTGCGGGTGTAAGCGGTATAGAGCAACAACAACACTGTGTCTTAATAGAAATTGTGCATGATTTTTAAAAATGTTTTTGATTTTTAAACAGCTTAACTAACTGGCTTGACTATCGTCGTCATGGCTGGTTGGCTGTTCGTCCAACTAAATGTCTGTTTGTCTGTCTTTCCCTCTAACTCTATGTGAAGTTGTATTTTTCCACTTCATTCCTTCGTATATATAGCCCGAGAGACTCGGTCTCATGCACAAATAAATGCTTTGAGAAGAATTGGTGGGTCAGTTGGTTGGCTGACTGAATGGCTGGCTGGCTGGCAGTCATCTTTCAAAATAGGAAAATAACGCTTTCGAGTAAATAATGCAACACCAATAAAATCATTCATTCGTTTATTCATTTCTTCATCCATACAACCTCTAGCCACTACTCTATTTGCTCTCATCGCGTTTTAATGCCGCCGGAGGAATGTAATAAAAATTCTGTTTTAAAGTGTGGGAAAGTTATTTTTTTCTCTCATTTTTTTCTATTTAAAAAGAAAAAAAGAAAACTCACTTCTTCAGTTATGGCAAAATAAAAGAAAATCTTTTAGAATTTTATTTATTGCTTATCATTGGTTGGCTGGTTCTTTTCATTTTTGTCAGACATTTCCTTAATTTAGGAAAGAATGCCTGCTTTTTTCCGTATAAAGTTTTTCTTTTTTTAGGTTTTCATTACAGCAAAAAAAGCGAAAAATAAGTTAAAAACAGCATAGACATGAATTCAATTTTCTTATTACAATATTCCCTACTTTATTTGTAATTTTGCATAATTATTTGGCAGTAAATTAAATGAAAAACCAGCAAACAAATATTATAAAACGGAATGAACTCTTGTGGGAATTTTAAAACGTTTCTTATTTTCTGAATAGTTTACCATTGTTGCGCCTTCTAATACTTATCGTTTTTAAAATTTTTTGTTCTAAAAGAACTTTTGTAATATTCAACTAAAGAGGGAGAGAGAGAGAGAGTCATGCTGAATGTCGGTTCGACACCTTAAAATCAATTTCTAAGAACACTATGCAACAAATGGAAAAAAATTTCTGACCTTGGCTAACCACTATATATTTTTGATGCGCTATGGTCGCCTAATTTCAGAAATCATCAGCATTTCAGATTCTATTGAGTTTCTTTAAAATTTTTTTTCAAAAATGTGCTATTTTTGAAGTACTTCTTACAATAATTCTTACAATAATTTTGAAATGACTTATTCGATTTCTTTATGCCATATGTTAAAAAATTGCAAATTATAGCAGCTTTATGGCCACATACCCAGCCAAACAATTCAGTTATTGCATGAGAAATTTCCCAGTCGCGTAATTTCTCGATTTATGATGTCAGTTGGCCGCCTCGTTCTTGCGATTTAACGTCATTTGAAAGACCGGGTTTATGTAAACAAACCACAAACAACTGAAACTCTAAAAGATGAAATTCGGCGCTGCATTCACGAGATAAGCGAAGCTTTGTTGTAAAGTGTGGTTCAACATTTTATGAAAAGAGCGGACGTCCGTCGATGTACTAGAGGTGGACATTTTCCCGACATCATTTTTTTTTTTTCGTTACTCCCCTTGAGAGCATATGGCTTCCACAAAGCATCTCCATCTAACTCGGTTTACAGCTGTTGATGTTCCCTCTGCCCATGTTAGGTTGTTCTGTCTCAGTTCTTGGATAATTGTGCGCCTTCAGGTGTTTTTTGGTCATTCTGGTGATACCTTCTGGACTTTTCAAGATGATGTGAACGATCCCTCCCCACTTTCTTTTCCCTATCTGTTTCAGTATGGGTTCCTCATTAGTCATGCTCCACAGTTCTGTGTTACTTATGGTGTTAGGCCTGAATATTCTGCATATGATTCTGAGGCACTTGTTAATTAATACCTGGAGTTTCTGTGTGATGTTATTCGACACAAGCCAGGTTTCACTGCCATACAGCAGTACCCATTTAACACATGAGTTGAATATTCTGAGCTTAGTTCGTTTGGATATATGTGCGCTTCCCATACTGACTGCAGTTGTCTAAATTGCCCTCGCTTTATTGAGCCTGTTATCTACGTCTGTTTCTGCGCCACCGTTTGTACTCATTGCACTTCCTGGATAGCAGAAGCTATCTACATACTCGGTTGGTTGACCCTGTAGCATGATGCTTTCCGTGCTCGTATTGTTTATTCTCACGGGCTTGGTTTTCTTGATGTTTATCTCAAGCCCCACACTACGAGCCAATCTTTCTAGGTCCTCCAGAAAGAGAGTAGACAAATGTCATCTGCATAGCCTTTGAGTTGGCGTGAGAGACTTCTCTCTTTTCAAACAGGCTTTGCTCATTATGTCATCCAGCACGATGGTGAATAGCTGAGGCATTGGTGTGGAATGGTTGGCTGATGTTTCCGTTATGAAGAACTGAAAGTTTTGCATCCTCATACATCGCTCTAATTATTCGAATTATCTTCTGAGGTACTCCTTTTGTTCTTAGTTCTTTCCATATAGCCGTGCGCTTGATGGTGTCGAACGCTTTCTTGAAATCGACGAACAATAGATACAAGGGGGTACGCCATTCTATGGACTGTCCAATGATTATTCGTAAAGTGTTGGCCTGATCTGCACAGTTTCTATTCGGTCTGAACCCAACTTGTTCGTCTCGCAGTATGTTGTCTATTCTGCTCGAAAGCCTCCCCTGTATTATTACTACAGGTATCTTATATATGGTGTTGAGTAGAGTAATTCCTCTCCAATTATTACGGTCCTTCAAGTCACTACGTTTGGGTAACTTTACAATGATGCCCATCTTCCACGTAGGAGGCAGCCTCTCCTCCACCCATACTGATGTGATGTGAGGCAAAAGAAGTTCAGCTGGGGTTTTAATGTCAACCCATAGAGTTTTCGATGATAGTCCATCTTCGCCTGCCGCTTTATTATTTTTCAATATACCAATCATCTCTTTTATCTCATTCAGATTGGGAGGATTGCATGGTATTCTTAAACTGTTATCTTCATTTATGTTCTCAACCGTTTCGCTGTTCTCAGTAGTGTTCACTGAAAAATTCTCTCCATCTCTGTGTTTGTGCATCATTGTTCGTTATTAGTGTACCATTTCTATCAGCAACAGCTTGCATCCTATTACAGTTTTGATTAGTGAGATATTTAATCGTCTGGTGTAGTTTTCTCATATCATTCTGGCCAGCTGCTTTTTCTGCGCCGTTGCCAGTCGTTCCAGGAACTTTCTTCTGTCTCTTCTTGCAGATTTCTTTACTTGTCTTGCTAGCTGACGGTATTGCTGTCTCAGGGTAATGTTGCGATTCAGCTGCAGTTTCAGTTCCCTTCTTTGAAAAACCAGGTTCCAAATGTAATCTAATATCCAAACTTTTCTATTTGGTTGCACTACAGCAAGTGTTTCCTCCGCGGCTTGATTATATATTGCTTTGATATCTTCCCATAAGTTACGTTGGTTTGTTGGTAGCCGTTCACGGATGCCAAGGTTAATGCGTGCCTGGTTGCATCATTCTGGAGTTTTAGGAGGTAGAGCCGTTTTCGCCTTGTGTGCCTGATGGTGCTTCTTTGACATTTCAATTTCATCTTGATTTCACCAGTGATGAGCTCGTGGTCACTGCCGATGTCAGCTTCTCTCCTATGATACTCCATTATTAATTCCCCCCATATTTTTATTTTATATTGGTGTGAATAAAACTGAAAATTTGTTTTAAAGCCAATTTACTTCATAACCTCAAATTTGCCCACCCTTTACAAATCTATTTGAAAAGCTTTACATACATAATTCCCGTTACGCCCCAAATGACAACAAGGGGGATTTCTCTCTTTACAAAACTTTGTGTAAGAAAATCTTTAAACAAAGTATCTTGACAAACCATATTTTTTCTTGATTCCTGATAAGCTGTAAAAATTCCTGTAAATCAGCCCAGTTGCATCGGTCGCTTCGTTATCGAGACTGGCTTACTCTTTTTCCATGGTCACTGTATTATGCGGATTCATAATGGGCCTGTTTTGGCCTAAGTGGGCTGGTCTTAGAATTGGACGCCGGTTTTTTTTTTTTCTAACCTAAGGTATAAAATGAATGTGTTTTGTAATATTTTAATTTTAATTTTCGTTAACACGAAAAATAATAATTTAAAAAAACAATTTCTTTGACTTAAAAAATTATTAATATTTTAACTTTTATTAACCTAATAAAGCTGAAATAAAGGAATATGGACTTTCATTTTTCAGGGAATTAAAGTCAATGCTGGCAAAACAACTCTACTCCTTTCGTTTTTACTTTCTTAGTAGCTTAGTAATTATAACGTAAGACCTAACAAAGTGCTTTAAATAATTCACCCAGCACATATCCACACAGGGGGTAGACTGACTGTATGTAACGAATTAAACTAAAAATGTGTAATAAAAGACAAAAATTATTATTTACGAATATACTCATAATTATATTGCATTTATATATGTACATATGCAAACCATTACAAAAAAAAAATTGTAGATAATTACTCTGTATAGGGTCGTCATAAAAAAAGTCACATGACATACAACACAGAAAAACCTTGACCTCTACTTTAAGTCTTAAAAAAATAATACAAAAGTGGGAACAAAAAACAAAACATTTAGTGAGGGCCACAGTAGAAAACAGAAAATCAATCGACTTTATTGGGGCAGTGCACTGAACGCTATCTACGATAATGACAAGCTGTTTCTTGATCTGTTTTTTTTTTCTTCTTCTTTTTCTTCTTTTGGATAATGTAATATTGAAATTATAATAATAATAATAAAAACGAAAATCATAAACATTGTGTCTTAAAACTCCTCTTACCACCACTTTAGCCATACAAATTACAATCATTTGATGTCATGATGATCATCAGCGTACTTTATCGTCATCATCATTATGAGTATTATTATAATGGTTTTTCTATATTATTTGTCATTATTTTATATTTTTTGATATTCAAAGTCAAGCATCAATGTTAACAATATGTATATGCAGTCGTAATTGTCGTTGTCATCGACATCGCAACTGCAACAGCAACAGCAACATCATCAAAACATCATACTCGTAATAATAAACGTACCACCACCACAAAGGCGTCATTTTTATTACTTTTCGAAAAACACATATTGAATTAGTCACCCAATCACCGTCCCACTATAGCACCCTTTATGCCTTATGCCTTACCAACATTACCAGTCACTCAATATTGATGATTTTATAAGAGAAAAAAACTATCAAGCATTTATTATACATTTATGCATATACGAGTATGCAAGCATTTTTATGCATATATTACCTATAACTTTTTTATTTGATTTTTATTGAATTTCAATAATTATGCGAATATACATATAATATATGATAGTAATCGAACTACATATTAAGTGATTTGAATAGGATTTCAAAAAATTTTATTTAGAGAAAAAAGGGAGACCCTGCTCAGAGATATAGTGTTATAGCAACATTATTGGGTATACAAGTTAATAATGTCGATTTTTTTATTTTTTGTTTTTTATTCAAAGTATTGTCCATCGTTAGCCCCAACTTTTTCCCATCTTTCTGGAAGCATATGGATTTCGCGCCAAAAGAACTGCTCTTGTTTGAAGTAAGGAATGAATGAAAAAATTGTCTTGTTGTGTGAATCCCCATGATAATCTAAGTTGTTCCCCAATGACTCCCAATGATAATCTAGTCTTCGTCGAGTAGTGCTTCCAAATTCTCAAATTCAAACTTTTTCTTCTGTGTTGAAATCACTATTTTTGAATCGCTCAAGCCATTGTTCACAAGTTTTTTGTGTTGGTGCATGTTGACCGTAAGCTTTACAAACAATTGATAACTTTCAGCAGCCGTTTTCTTCAAGTAATAGAACGTTATCAGACTTCCTCGCAAACCATCTTTTTTAGGCACAAAATTCAACATTAATATAGCGATAGAAAAAAATGTGTGTTTACACTTTGGCGTCTATCGAATACTGTATTATAATGACAGATACTTACCATCTATAATACCATATTTGGTATTATTGACACAAACCATATGTGATAGTTATGTCATATGTTGTCCAAATCGACATTATTAACTTGAATATTCAATAATTACACTGCAACTCCTAACTGGCATAATAATTGCTCACTGTGAGTTAAAACTGAAACTATTCAGTGAGCAAAACTTAAACTCACCAGAATTAAGTCTCTAGTGAGAGCTCTTCAAACCTTTTCTTTTTATTTAAGCTCGATAGCCAAGGAGAGGTAAACCCTTATTTACTATGAAAGGTTAAGCCCAAAATGGAGAAAAGAGACCATTCGATCTTCCAGTGAAAATATTTCCTTAAGATTTCAATTTCCTACTTTTTTATATAGAGAGACCGAGGAAAATTTTTCAGATGATAAAGTACATTTCAGTAACTGTAAGACTCTTCAACTAACATTCAGCTGTCAAAACTATTCAATATGTTTTTTTTTTTCGTTTCGTCATGCAAGACGAAAACGCTTCTAAAAAATATTAACAAAACTTCTGTTAAATTGCACAGATCAGTGTAAATTTCCTAGTTTGGAACAAGTTCCATTTTGGCAGCATCAACTAGCAATATATCTGTTATTCTTAACTAAGCAAAGGTTGATTGTGCACAGCGGCTTAGTGCCTAGAATGGAATTGACAATATAGCTAAATGCGGGTTGTGTTTTTCTTCATCACTCCTCTTGTAAGCATATAATGCTTTTCAAGATAAATAGATTAGTCTACTATAGCCATGTGTTTACGTAGTGGTAAAGATCCTTGCTAAGTGATGGTGGTGATACTTACTAAGCATTGTCATTTTCCCCAGTAGATAGAGGCCAGAGAGAGGTAAACAGAAATGTCAGACATAGCTTCCTTTAGATGGGTTTCTCTAGAGGCTGTTTGTGTTGTATGCGAGCAATCTAATCGTGGTGTAATAACACCACGCCACGCATACTTTAGCTTGGGTCGATAAAATAAACACTTTATAAACTCGAATTCAACTTATACAACTTGATATTAAGTTGCTTAAGAGTGTATTAGCGTTTAGCGTGAAAATCATTTTAAATTCTCTCATATTTCTTTGATCTTTATTTTGAGACAGTAAATATAAGACAGATTCTCTAACAAGGTCTAGTGGCTACAACATAGAAAACAGGAAAATCAATAGAGAACATGGGTACAATGATAGAATATAAAAAGTGCTAAATTAGTCTTAAGCTAGACTGGATAAGCAATTACAGAAGGTGTAATTTAAGTATCACAACCTTGTAATGGTCGTTCGAACATTATACTGGTAGGTGGCTTTTACAGTACTTAAGTACAATCTGATCTTTAACCATGCTTGTAAATTTTGTACACAAGATTGCACCGTCCGGTCTAAATTTCAATAAAGTTTAACAAGAAACAAATAAATTCTGGTGGTGCTTTTACCTCAGTTTTTAAAATTTGCTTTAGCAAGAAAAGATTTGTGGTAATTCACACATTTTTAATGGTCCTTCGGATCGAAACAGCTTATTTTAAGGTTGCTCACAATAGCTTGTTAAGTTCTATCTGCTTTTCTATTATTTCATCTATCTAACTATAGGGTTATTAAGGAAATATTGTAACAATTATAACAATTACAATAAGATTGTAGGATGACACATAGACGGTGTTACTAGAATTTTGTCCATATGATTTTTATTTAATACTAAACTTCAAACGATATGTGTATAAATTTGACAGTGATCTGTCTATTGAATTGTGAGTTATAGCATTTTGTGTGAAGCAACTTGTGCTATTGAAAAAAAAAAAAAAAAAAATTAAGTGAATTTCGAGTTTTGATAAGTCATTGCTTTTTGATGAAAAAAAAAATACAGTGGAAACCAAACCAGTGGCTTGATAAGAATTATCCGAACTCTGCTCCATTTAGACAAATGGTAGAAATCGTGCTATAAAAATGGAATCGAAAAGTTGAAAAATCGCTATACTCGTAGTATTCTTTTTTCTTACTAACCCTACAGACTTATTGAGTGGCCTGTCATTAAAGCACGAAAGGTGTCACGCCGACTTGATGTTTTGAAGCACAAACTTACAGTATCTAATGAGTACATGTGTGTATTCTAGTGACTTGTATGCATAGCATTCTAAAGACTTAGCGATTGGGTTTTCAAGTTTTCTTTTATTTAATTATTATTTCTCTTGCCTTACCCTATTCGTATTACTCCCAGTGTTTTAAAGAAACTCCCATAGATAATATGTAAAATAAGTATAAAATATAATATAGCAAAAGCCCTACACCATTAAAGCATTAGTTAAGTCAGTCACACAGTGAGTGAGTGACTGAACTAACCACACAGTCAGTCACTTAGTTTTTTCTCTTATTTTTTTTTTAAGTCAGTCATCTGGGGTATTTAAAAAAAAAAAAAAGAGAAAAAGCTTAACAATAATTACACAGTGACGCCAGTTTGTCGTCATGACAACCTTTAAAATATTTGTTCAAATAGTTTTTCCAATACATACTTCTTCTCTGCTGCTGCACTTCCCTGCTATATGGATGGGTATTCAGAAGACATATGTTTTATTGGAATATTTTCATAATAAAAAATTATATTGAAAATTTTTCTATCAATTGATGGCTGTATTATGATGGATAGACGATTATTATTGAATGCTTGCTTGGCAGTAAATGGTTGTATGCATGTATCGATATAACTGCATAGATAGATGGATGGATGACACTTTTTACTCACTGCTATGCCACTTTTATTTATTTTTTCTTAAAACTACTTTAATACACACCCACAAGTTGTTTAAAAAAAATACAAATATTTTTCTATTTTTTTCTATACTCAGATGATTGACAGAATTAGGACATCAAACTCGAGCTGACAATTTTATTTATATTTTTTTTATTTTTTATTTTTTCATGAAATTTTTTTATTATAAACTTCTTTGGGGTTTTGTGTTGACTTTTTTGCTCGTATTTTAAAGCTGAGAAGATATTAACCGCCAAATTGCTGTCAAAGTTTTGCATAAATTCTTTTTATTGAGAAATTTAATGAAGCGTTAAAATAGTTTTTTTTTCTCGTACCAAAGATTTTAATTTTAAGTTGAGATTGAAAAAAAAAATAATAATAAATTTTATAATACTTACTGTAGGTTAAGAAGAGATAACAAATGTTGACATTGTTAATGCTCCTGTGATAAATCTTAAGATTTATGGCTTTAGTGAACAGAAAAATTGCGGAAAACTTATGACAGGAGAAATCTGTAATTAAAGTAGGTCGGGTAGCTTCTTTTTACAGAAATGATAAGAGTGACAAATTTAGTATTATATTACAACAAACAAAGATTTAAATTAAAACAAAAATTATCCTTTTTGTAATGGAAACCGTTTAGCTTTACTTATCAAACTGGGTCATAAATATTCAACAATGGATTAAGCGATTTCTAAAACGATCTTTAATCTGAAACATTACACTTCCTGTATGTTCTTTTTTTATTTTGTATTTTTTAAACTTAAGGTAAAGTTTCGAAACCTAATACAGGGTCCGCCATCCAACGTTTTTTTTTTCAACTAGTGCTTATTTCGTGAATGGTAACACTTAGCTCATGTCTGATTTGACAGATAATTAGTTTTATCCTCCCGCTGAACGAATATGGTTGTGTATACGCTTGCACAACGGTTCGCTAAGTGGGCCTGCGATCTGATTTTGCCAAAAAAATCATCTCTTCAGATGAAGCTCATTTTGATCTTTGCAGGTATATAAACAAGCAAAATGGTCGCATTTGGGGCACAGAAAACCCGCACACATACATTGAAAAGCCGATACACCCAATACGAGTCACTGTTTGGTGCGGATTTTGGTTCAGAGACATAATTAGGCCATTTTTCTTCGAAAATGAGCAAGAAGTGGCCGTTACAGTCAATGGCGATCGTTATCGGGCCATGTTGAACGAATTTTTGTTCACAAAAATTGAAGAGGAGGATATTAGCAACATGTGGTTTCGACAGGACGGCTCTACGTGCCACACTGCCGAAGCTACACTCGATGTTTTGCGATGTTTTGTTTTTTGTTTTTGTTTTTGAATATCGCATTATCAGCCGCAGAGCTGATGTCGTTTGGCCACCTCGGAGCTGCGATTTGACACCGTTGGATTATTATTTGTAGGGTGCCGTCAAAGGTAAGTGTTACGCCAACAAGCCAGAGACAATTGACGCTTTAAAGGACAATATTCGTGAAACCATTGGTGAAAGCAGCTGCACACAATCGATCGTGAAGGCTACTGCATGGCCAGCCGAGGCAGCCATTTGAATGAAATTATTTTCCATTATTAACCGGAAGGATTGTACTTGCAAATAAAAAAAGAAATTTTGAGAAAATATTCAGTAGTTTTTTTATAGCATTTAAAAAAAACAAATAAATTATTTAGCGGATCCTGTATTAAAAAAGTTGTTTAATAAGATCGGGTGATTTTTTGAAAGCTTTCGGATTGATAAAAAGAAACACATTAAATTTATAGGAATGTATGAAATCTTTATTTGAGTCGATATATATATAATTCAATATTTAAAGATGATTTCATTTAAATGTTGACCGCGGGCTACGCCTCAAATGGTTCATACGCTGGGTCTAATTTTGGTATACTCTCTAAAACATCTCACTATCACTACATAAAACTATCTCACGTATAAATTCTTTAATATTGACTTCCAGTGCATCAACGGTTGTGCGCTTGATATTATAAACATGAGCCTTAACACAGCCCTACAAACTGTAGCAGCCCTACATATCTGCCAAGTCCAGTTCTTTGATTTTGGGCAAAAAAATCATCGCACGGTAGTGATCGCCATTCACAGTAATGTTCCTGCCTTTGTCGTCTTTGAAAAAGTATGGTTCAATGATACCACCGGCCCACTTCTTGCAATGCTTCTGACTGCTCTTCACACCAAATAAGGTAATTTGCTTGTTCACGTATCCATTCAATCAGAAATGAGCTTCGTTGCTGTACACCATTTTCCGCTAAATAAGTGGATCTTAATCCAACTTTGTCAGCGCCCATTCTGCAAGCACTGTTCGTTTGTAAATCGTTTCAGGGTTAAATTATAAACCAAGCTGAACATGTTTGACAGTAACATGTTACACGAAAACAGCTGAGCTGTCTAAAACAGTTTTCCCAAAAAAAATCTCAAATTGCGAGGTTCAATATGGAATTACTTTATTAGCAATGGTTTAGCGAATAATTAAATAGTTTTCCACGCATTTAACAAAGAATGGGTACTATAAGTATATATAAGTCATCTTGGGCCTGTTGGGCCAATGAAGCGCTGCTGGACGCTTTGTATTTCCACCCTACTTTCAAATATATTCATTATGGGCATAATGATATCATCGAATATCAAGAGGAAGTTAGTCGCACAGTAAATCATCATATATCTTCTACATTATAAGAGTAACTAGAGCTCGAAACTATTGATGTACTCCAGCTATAGTTCAAATCAAAAACTCCTCACTATCTACAACTTGTTTCCTGACTGTTATACAATATGTCGCGTACTAGGTCACAGCTAAAGTGCGTTGTTTTAATACTTACATTTATGCAAAGAAACGCTTAATAGGCAATGCTAATGACAACGATTAGTAGTGAAATTTGTCTCTGGTAAAAGTTTTTATCACTGCAGCAAACCGTAGAACGTTCCATCACTCTTTCTTTTTTAATAAAACATAGATTTTTGGTTCAAACCAAACATGTAATTTTTCGCAGCATTGTCTCCTTTGAGTTCCAAAAAATTTTCCAACATTTCTCCATTTTTTTTTAACCCTCCCTAAATATCAGATTTATCGAGGTCATCAAAATATATTTTTTTGTGAAGTCAAATCTCTCCGCCGAACCATTTCTTCAGATTTGGAAATAAGAAATAGCAAGTCTGGGCTGAATCTGGACAATAATGCGATAAGAAAGCAATTTGTAGTATATTTTATGGATTTTTTTAATGGAAAGCGTACCTTATCATGCTGAATAAACTCTTTTTTGGCCAAATCCGATCGATCATATTAAATCGACCCAATAAGTTGGCATAATATTCTACATTGATTGCTTCACCCTTTAGATCATAGTCATTGTGGATTATGCCGCATGCCGCTGCGGCGACTTGGAGAAAATCTCCGAAAGACCCGATGCGAATAGAGTCGAATTTAATACGCGTAGGATTCAATGTTGTTTTCTGTCACACAGATGTGGTGGTGGGTAATGTAGATATTGAGGAGATTAATGGTCCTAATGTTCTGGTCATGAGAATATACTGTGACGTTCTGTGGAACGATCACATTTTTCACATTTTTCGAGTGTCGGTTTTTTGAAACGGTGTAGGAAATACTTTACTCTATCTGACCATCTCAATATTTACAAGACCTTTATACGACCTACGATGGAATACAGCTTTCATATATGGGCCGGTGCTTCAAAGTCTATTTTGTGGCTTCTCGATCGCCTACAGCAGAGAGCGAAGGTGCTTATTAATGACGGTAAGTTAGCCAACTCCATCGATTCGTTAGAGCATTGCGTGTATCTCATTGTTCTATCGGTACCAAAACGGAATGTGCTCTGCCGAAATAAAGGAATTAATTATATTCAATATGTACATACATACTATATTCTTACATAGTACTGGTTTTTCTCGTAGAGCGCATCCGTTTGCAGTTGTTTATTCAATTAATAGGATAACGCATTATAGAGAGAATTGGTTTTTTTTCGTCTATCCTCCTCGCAACCTATTTTCCTAGTACCAGCACAATGCACTGCTTGAGTGAGGGTCATCCCTTGAGTACTGGACTCAAAGAAAAAAAGAGGTCCTCGTTTCAATCTTAGGCCAGGCCATCCGAAAAAGAAAAAACAAATTCTACAGCGGTATCACCTCATAACGTTAAATAGTAACTGGTTATTAGTATTCTTACTATTGAAAACTTCTCAAATGCATTTGCCGTTTGGAGCCAGGGTTAAATTATAGGTCCCTTTCAGTGAGTCCATAAATAAAATCGGTCATTGTTCCTCCATGGAATGTGATGTGAATTATTATTATTACCCAAAAAAAGGTCGATATGACTTAATTGGTTACATGGAGTTTCTTACACAGGGACTGCTGTTTGGTCCATGGTATGTTGTGGCGAATCCACATTTCGTCTACGGCGCAAAATCTCGTCCATATTGCGGTTGAACAACTTCAAATACCACCGCACGATTGCTTTTTGTGGTCGGTTGTAAGCAAACGCTTCACCCATCTTGCGGTAAGTTTTCTCATACCTAAGTGATCATTCAAAATTAAAGACATTGAGCCGTAGAGCACTTTAAATCTCTGAACGGCCAATCTATATCGTAGATTTTTTCAATTATTTCGGTTGTAGAGATCTATGCCTGTTGACAGAAGCAGTGTTGCCCTTTCATTTAAGAGACGTGAAATTCTCGTAGACGAGAGCGTTTCCATAAGTCCATAATTTTTTTGTTTTTGTTTTAACTTTTGTTTAAAGTAATTTCCTAGAAGGCAAATTACACTTTTTTGTCGGTTGCAAGATCAAATTAAAGGCATGACGAGAACTAATTAAGCAATTTATTATTCGTTATCAGTTTCCCACTAACGTTAGCTTTTATTATTAAAACAAAAAAAAAAGAATAAAACTTACTTATGTGTATGCATGTAAATGAGACTTATTTGGATTTTTAACTTTTCCAATAGCCTCCAATTAACAATGTATTGATTACATATTTTTTTCTTAAATTAAAACCACAACAACATTAAACAAAAGCAACAACAATATGAAAAAAAATATATTATTTAACACTTTCTGGTACTTCCACACACAAGCTCTCTGTAGAGAGTAAGTGCTTGAAAAGAGTTAACAAATTTGCAAAATTTTCGAAGGAAAAAAATGATTAAAAATTGACAAGAAAATCATATGAAAACGGCCTGTTTAAAACGGTTTTTATGAAGATTGATGAAAATTGAATGATTAAGAGAAATATGGAGTTTTTTTTTTTTTTAATGAAACACTTTTGCCTTGATTGCGTTAATTTTTTTGATTTTTAAAAACTTTATATCTTTTTGTAAACCAAGTGAATGTCCTCTTAAAAAAATATTTTTTTTTTTTTGCTAAAATCACACACTTTTTTGTGCCACATGTGGAAACCAAACTAAGACAAGCAGCTTATCAAACAACAGGCCACTTAGTTATCCAATGGAGAGGTAATGGTGATGGTGATGGTTGGTGGTGATAGTAA
Source organism: Wohlfahrtia magnifica (assembly GCA_023159175.1). Taxonomy (NCBI): domain Eukaryota; kingdom Metazoa; phylum Arthropoda; class Insecta; order Diptera; family Sarcophagidae; genus Wohlfahrtia; species Wohlfahrtia magnifica. The sequence goes on from JAKWBJ010000513.1 coordinate 204,268, forward strand.
TGAAAAACTTGCAAAATATTTTATTTTTAGTAAAAATGATTTTAAATGTGTGTTGATTGTTAACAGTAGTATTAGTGGTAGTGGTGGTGGCTGGCTGACTGAAAATTACTTATTTTGTTGGTCACTCACTATAACTATTTACGAATAACAAAGTCAGTGGCTCGAGAAAAATGCGGCTTCATTTACTTTTTATGTCCATTTGAGGAGATGACAATAACAAAAACAACAACAACAACAACAACAACAACAACAAGACCAAAGACCAATGCATGGCGATAATATGATTGCACATGTTGTTGTTAATTGTAATGCATGCTGTACAGACAAACAGACAGACTATCTCGCGGAATGCCAGACACACTTAACAATTTTGCATCACTTTCACCCTTTTTTTCGAAGCCGTTATACTGATGTGATTGCCTCTGCTTGTTGTTTGAGTGGCTGCCTTGCGTAGTCTTTTGCTTGATTTTGTTTTTCCAAAAATAATCAAGAAAAACTTTGGACATTTTTTAACAAAATTATCGCTTTATAACGATATTAATGATAATGATGACAATAATTTTTGAAAGTCATAACACAGTTTATGTTTTGTTTGGCATAATTTTTGTATTTTTTTTTTTAAATTTTGTAAAAATTATGCCAAATTTTGCATAAAAAAGAGAAGAAATTGGTTAAACAAAGTGCCATAATAATAACCATGACAGTGACAAGTAAAATTTTTCAAACACAAACTCGGTTTTTTCAAGTTTTTCGATTTCAAAAGTAAAGTTAAATAAAACAAACCAAAAATTACAACTTTGATGGAACTCTTATTTCATTATAATGCTGGGAAATTGTCATTATGTACGAAATACGATATCATTGAGGTGATCGCTTCTTGCTATAGCATGCTATAGCACTCTGAATTTGCGGTAACGGTTCTGTGTTCTAGCGTTTTCGAAAAAAAAAATGGTCCAATGACACCTCGAGATCATAATGCGCCCCAAACGGCCACATTCCGGATGAAATAGCTTTTCCACTATTACTTAAAAGTTTTCAGAGGCCTAAATGTCACAATTTTGCTAGTTGACGTAAGCACCTTATTGCTAAAGAAAATCTTGCTCGAAAGCTCCAACATCAGTGGCCATATTTGAATCACCACTTTCGTAGTAAGTTTTAAGTATTTTTAGGCTTTCTTCAGATGTTATACGATCTGTATTCGTAAATGACAAACCAGTCACTAAATAAATGGCATTTCAGCTGACAGATATTTAACAGTTAATAGACCGGCGGTTTTGAACCTACTAATTGGATAACACAATATTTAGTGCAGCTCATTGACTGAGCGAAGTTCCCTTGTTCAGCTTTGGAATATTATTGGAATTATTATTAAACAATTCTTTCTACAAATGGAATAACAAAGCTATTGAATTCCTTTGAAAAAAGTATATTGAGATAATTTTAGGACCGCCCTCGTAACTTACTAAAAATTAAAAAAATTAACAATTCCAATATGCAATTTCGAGTAAAATGTGATGTGTATAGAACATGAATTCTGATGAGATTTCCATAGGTGGGTCGAAAGCATGTTCAGTAGACTGGCCCCTACATAGCACACATTTTTTTAATTTTCAATGGGAAACCTCTTAAATTGTTATTTTTAGTAACATTGTTCTTTTTGCAAACAAAATCGTTTGCTTATTATTGTGAGAACAGCTCTTGGGAGTTGCACACATTCCGTTTGATACTCTGGAGAAATGGGGTTTGCTGCAAAAAGTTCAAGTTTTCGTGTTTGATACATCTTTAAACTTTCTTTCAGATTAAATGGAGCTTACACACTGCTGAAGATGAAATTGGGACGGAATATACTGTTTCTTGCATGTCGCCTAGAGCTGCAAAACAATCGATAGTGCTATCGATAGTATCGATAGTTTTGTTTTTGGCTGACCATCGATAGTTTTTCTCACTATCGATACTATCGCCAAACTCTATTCTGTAAAAACGGAGGCCACTAAATGTAGTCAAAGTTACATTTGCAAAAATTTGTTCGACGCGGGTTGTTAGCCGTCTGTAAACTTTTATAAGTACATAGGGACACAGTTTAACAGTTTCTTAAATTTCTATTTATTAAACACAAATAAAGTATGAATTGTAACTAAAATATGTTCGTACATATGATTTTGCACTTAACCCAATGTTGTTCTAATTATTACGGTGCAGGTCTTGCTTCCGTATGCTGAGAAATGATACATTTTGCGGAACTTACCATAAGTTCATTTTTGAGGCTTTTTGATGACTTGAAGAAATTAATCTTTGAAGTACGAATTAAAAGTTGACAGTTGTTCTACGCTTTCTTCCCATAGTCTCTGCAGTTTTCTTTAGTTTTGGAACACTTCATGGTCTGAGCAGTTTTCGCTATATATGAGGATTAATCTTCCATCAAAAAACTTCAATACATAAAATAAAGTGTCCCTATTTCTTGTTTCAGCACTGTATATTTATCATTTCTCTTTCACTTTCATTCTAATATTGTTGCCAGTAGTAGTACTTAAAAGAATTCGATAGTTTCGATAGTTTGCAAAAAAAAAAAACTATCGTGGGCCGACTATCGATAGTTTTGCAGCTTTTTTCTAAAAATTAACTCTGATAACCTTTTAAACTGTGACCTCTTGCGGAAAACTGTGAGGAAACTGTTTTATTCTGTGTCATAATACTGAAAAATAATCAGCAGTCACATCAAGATTACAGAGAACGTTTGGAACTCGTAGTAATACGAAACCCTGGGTGGCTTATCGTCAGGCCAGACGGATAGCCAATGCGATTTATACCATTAAGATTTTTCTGTAAATAACATTTTCACAATAGAAAGCAAACAACCTTGTTTCCAAAAAGAACAATGTTACTGAAAAGAATAATTTAAAAGGTTCTCCATTGAAAAATTTAAAAAAATAATTGTGTACCATATAAGGACACAAATATAGGTATGAAGTTCAAATTCATTGAGGCACGTGTTAAAATTAAGGAATCGATTTCAAATTTTCACTGAATACTTTTTTACTAAAAACAACATTTTAATAGGTTCGCTATTAAAAAATTTTGATTTTGGAAAATAAGGACCAGTCTAATGCTCAGTTCTGATGGTGTTGTAGCATTTAATAGATGTAAAATAATTTAAAAAAATTGAAAACTTCTAGTCACTTAGAGAAATTTATTTCCAATTTATAGACTAATTAAAATATAAAAAATTGTAATTAATACATCAATACATCCATAAAAGTAATTAAAAAAATTATATTTTGTTTATATAACTAATTTCGTTAAATATGGAATATTTTTATGCACTGGATTTAATTTTTAAATTATAAAAACAATTTTTTTTTTTTTTTTTAGATAAATTCCATCATTTTAAAATTTTAATACTTAAAAAAATCGATTATTATTAATTTTATATTTTTTTCTTTGCAGGTAATTATCGGCTTATTCCCTTTCCCTTAAGTGCTACTAAAGAAAATTAAACAGTAAGTTTTAACATATTTTTAGAAACTATAGAATATTTGAATATTGAACTACAAAAGCTTTCTTTACACATAATTATGCCCACAACTGTGTTTCTTAAGTAAGACATTCAATATTTCATATGTACTTGCATTCAATTTGTGATGGCAATTTTGCATATTTCATGCAACCAGATGTTTAACTTTCCCGTCTTCACAACGCTTTAAAAGGGTTTTTTGATATTAAAACATGCCATTTATAGGTAGGTATCCACTCATAAACAGATGAGAATATTTTATTTAATTTTTTTTCCTTTTTTTCTGATCTGCTCAACTACTTTATTAATCCGATTATTATTTATAATTCAAGGTTTTCTTATAAAATATAAAAAAGGAATGTTTTGTTCGCGGGGGCTTTTAAACCGATGTAAATTAATAAATGCATGAATAAATAGCTTGGATGTATGAGATTGACCTATAAAATGCAATACGTTTGTTAAATTTTTAACCGAATAATCGTTATTTTTGAAAAGAAGAATTAAATTTACTTAAAAAACATAAATTTTTGGAAATAAATTTACTCTTTTTTTTTGAATTACCAAAAATATCTAATTGAAACCTTGAATTTCTTAGAATTTTTATTGAAAAAAAAAATTCATTCTCAAATAAAGTTGAGCAAAAGCCATGTACTGGCGATTTAAAAAATGAATTATACATTAACTTAAGAAAACAACCAACAATTTCTCTTGTATTTTATATTTCTATAGCCAAGAGCTGGAACTTAAGCAATAAACCATTAAGGAAGGTAACCTTTTAGTGTTTGTATTCTTAACTTTCGTTTAAGTAATTGTTTTCTTTATATCGAACTGGCTTTGTAACAGATTGCCTTAGTTAATCAAAGTCATTGAGTAGCTCAGTGTTTTCCCATAACAAAAATCGACAATATGCGTCTCACTTTAAAAATATTTTCTTGTTTTTTTTTTTTTTTTTTTTTTTTTTTGCAATTCTTCATTGTCAATATTACAAATTTTTATAGGAAAGTTTTTAACCCCTAGAAGTTTGTTTTTTCTTTTTCCACTACCCCTCTTGATAGCATATGGTTTTCGCAAAACATCTTCATCTTATTCCGTTTTCCCCTTTTGTTTCCACCCATTTCCAAATGGGGTTACTCATTTCTATGACTTAAAGTAGCATGCGTGTCCAGGTGTTTCTTGAATGACGGCGGCTTCTTGAGCCCTTAAGGATTCGTCTCCAGTACCAAGACATTATTAAATTGCAGTGAATATAGCTTTAAAGTCTATATCCAAACTTGTTGCCAAAACATTGTTGCATTTCTGCACTCTATTCAAGTCCATTCTTTTTCCACAGTAAAGGAATATACTGATTGTTTTCAACTAATAGGGATACTTTATGCAGTGATAATAAAGTTTAATATTCTAGCTGTACAGCAAAACGTATTTTATTGTCTATGAAGGCTTTATAGCCAACTATGCGTCCTACATCGATTAGTTTTTTTGCAGTATACCATTTAAATCAGTGTACTGAGCACTTGCTTGCTTGCTTGCACTTCATAATACTTGATAATACGGTGATAATTTAACGAACTAAAAGCAATAGCAATGCTGCTGTACAACAACTAATTTGGTTATTTTGAGATTACGGTTTTGATAGCAAATACAAATTTGTTAGCAACTTTTCAAAATAAAAAAACTAAAAAATATGAAATAGATTCGACTGCATTATCATTATACAATCACTTCTATTGTAAATTGTTTTGTAGCCATATAATTACAAAATGAACACAAAACTTTATTTATTTAGTTATTAATCAAATCTACTCCAAATCCTGTACAACCAAACAAAATCTTATAAAGGGTGGGTTAATTTGAGATTAGGAAGTAAATTGGCTGTCAAATGATGAAATGTCAAGAATTGAACTGTCAACCTTTGACACTTATTTAGTAAAAAATTGGGAAATTTTAAGTATGGAACACTACACTCTTAAACAAAGAACTTTTATCGTGCAAATTTACTGTTTGAAAAACTGAACAAAAACAACACATTTTTCAACAAAATTATCTTTAGTGATGAGGCCCATTTTCAATTAGGCGGTTATGTAAATAAGCAAAATTGTCGCATATGGGTCTCACAAAATCCACAAACAGTCAACGAAAACCTTTACATCCAAAGAAAGTGACCATATGGTGCGGTTTGTGGTTAGGCGGGATCACCGGGATCAACTCAGATACCGAGTACTAGTTGCAACTTAATTTTTAATAAATGCGTACAGATCTAAATTTCGACTATTAACAAAGCGCTAAAATTAAAATTATGCTTCATCGCTTATGATAATCTTGCTAGAGAATTATCTTCGCTGCTCATGCTCTCTTTTAGGCTTTAGTTGTATTAATTGTGGTATATATACATCGTATACACTGTGGCTTAGTGTAGTAGTTAGAGCGCGCGCATAAAAACACAAGCGAAGGCATGACAAAAAAATTTAATTGTGGTTTCGAGTGCTTAATAAAAAGACTTCAACTTCCCTCCAAACAACTCGATCTAAAAAATAAAGAAACAGATATCAGACGGAATGATCAGGGAAAAAAGCCATCTACTATAAAACAAATTACAATGCTTAGTAATGATCACCACCACCACTTAGCAAGGATCTTCACCACCACACAATCATATGGAGGAGAACTACAGTGGATTAATCATCTACTTGAAAAAATAACTTGAAACAAAGCAATAGATGCTTTGTGGTAAGCCAATATGCTTTCCAGAGGAGTGACGGATAAAAAAAAGGCTTCTCAAAATTTTAAGTTAAGTCCAAGACTCCGAATAGATATTTCTTAATTATCACTAATACTCTTCGATACTACTTTTTTATAGACATTTGAACGTCTTTGTTTTTGAAGGTAAGGGCATTATTTTAAAAGTTCTTGCAAGAGTGCAGCAAATTCGCTATAAACCTATAGATGTTGAAGTTTTAAATGGTTTAACATATTTGATCCTTCAAATTGGTCTTGTGGGATACCATCCTCTTTTCATATGTACAAGTATGTAACATAAAACAAAATTAGTTGTCTCGTTTACTGTGCTATTCTCTCACATAATTTATGCTAACGGCTTCAGGGCACTTGCCTAAATCGGTCATAAAAAGAAGGCATATATTAATGGTCATCGTCATCATCATCATCATCGTTGTCGTCGTCGTCGCATACAAGGTAAACACTCATAAACCAGGCCAAAAACATAAACATGTGCATACGAATATAAACATATTCAGTTATTTTTGAATTTGAAGAAGAAAAAAAAAGAAACGTTGACTACTATTCTACATATGTAGCCAGCCAGTCAACAGTTTGCATGTCAAACAGCAAACTGTTAGCCAAGGGCGTGTCCTTTTTTTCTTGTTATTATTCAGTGGCCTAAAGGTCCGCCATGTATCCCCTATTTACCTGAAAACTTAATAAAACTTGAAACGTTTACACAGTATATCAATTTCAAAGACGTACACACATGCATATACTTTAAAAACGAATGATCATTATCAGTTGGGCATCTTTGATCTTAAGCAACATCTTGTACCACATATTATCGGTTATATCTGGAAGATGTAAAAACAAAACAAAACAAAAAATAACAGAGAACATGGTCAACAACTTGTTGTACATATATAATCAAGAACGTTCTTATTTCTGTGGTGGTTGTCTTTGTTAAAAACGCCATTTCAAGATGATTCATAACCTAGGCATTACATTTTGTTTTGTGTTCTTTTCTTTTTTTTTTTTTTGTTCTTAAATAAATTTTTTTTTTTAAAGATAATGCATGACTCCCAGCTCTTATTTGCTTGTGTTATTTTAAAGTAAAATATAACAACAACAAAATTACAGCAATAAAAATCTTTTTTTAAAAAAGAGAAGAGTTCTTTAGGCCTAATCTAGCGTATAAATATTTGAACTCCGTTACATGCACAGATGGGAGTATTGAAGTTTTAATGATTTTTAAATTATATTTTTTAAAACAGTTCTGTGTTACTGTTGAATTCAGTATTTTTTTTTTAAAGTTTTCCTTTGTCTTACTGTTGTTATTTAGCCCCCGGGCCTGTTATTGTATTGTAAGCGTATATATACAAACATACATACATATATGTAATTTTGTGTCATATGAATAGAACATGTCGTTTTACTTATTTTTGTAGCTGTTTTTCCAAAATGATATTTACACGTTGATTATATCTTGTAATCAAACACTTCCCTTCACTCTCTCTGATTAACCAACTAGCCCCAGTCAGCCACGTTGTGTGTATGTGACACTCTCTTGTCCAGCAAATTTTTCAATGAAGTGACTGGCGGTAATACCATTTTTGTTGTTTTACTTTTATTTTACAATGTTGCTGTATTTTCTGTTTTGTCTCTGTGTTTGTTCTATTGGTATGACTAATCATTTAAAAATTATTTTTTTTTTTTAAGATAAATTCTTTACAATAAAATTACTCATATTTGTTACAAATTCTTATAGTTTTCTAACGTTTTGTTTTCGCTAAATTTGTTGATTTTTATATGTATTAAATTACTATTAAAAATAAATAAAATAAAAAGTACGAAAAAAGTACTTTCTGAAATATTCTATTTAGTCATTAACCTGCAGTAGACATCCAAAGTCTACACTCCTAAGGTTTTAAGCTTCTAAAATAAAAAAATAAAAAAAAACGAAATAATTTTTTTTTTTTTAATTTGTCGATCTATTTAATTGATATTTGGGATCTCCCTTTAGCCCATTTTACATGTGGACCCTACAGGTTTATCTAATTTAGCATTTTTTTGCTGGTTATACATACATAGTTATCTAAAAAAAGTACGTTTTTTTGTTCTAACAATTCCCATAGATGCTCTCTTTGAATTATATTTGGTGCTCGAAAAGGAAGTATAGACAGCATTTGAGAAACCCTACATAAAATCTAAAGCGTGTATATTGTATATCGAATTTAAATTTTTTAGCATTCAACCTTTGATATCTTTTCAGGCTGTCACACTTCACCAAACAATAAGACATTTTTAACCGTTGTTAGAAATTTTCCCTTTTTAGAATAATTCCTGTTTTTTCCTAAATTAATTTACAAAAATTTTTAACAGGCTTTTTTAAGCTCTTTAAATCATATGTCACGAATAACACGAACAATGTTGGCAGATTGTTGCTGGTTTATCAGTATAAATCAGTAACCTATCGCTAAATCTTGATTTCAATAAGTTGATGGTTGATCCATATTAAAAAAATCATTGATCATTGTGCGGTTACGATCTCCATTGACTGGCTTTGGGTTCATTAAAAAAAAATAGGTCTCACCAGCTTGTTAACCGTACCAAACGGAGCATTGTTCTGGATGTAATCTGTTGTGGATTGTTTTCACTCCATATGCAGCAATTTTGCTTATTAACAAACCCCTTAAGCCAAAAAAGAGCCTCATCGTTGAACATAATTTTGTCGTCTATAACTTACGCAAATTGATGACATATCAGAGTAAATCTGAATAACTTGGTAGTGTTATTCAAGCGTCAATATATTACGATTTACTAGAGTACGCTGATCACAAATGTCCAAAAGTGAGCACAGTATGATAGTTTGTTAGACAGTTAAACTACTGGACCAAATAATATCAGTTCTATCTCCGAGTATCTTATATATAAAAATGTATGTGTGTTTGTAGGTATGGTATGTTTGTTTGAAGCCTATAGACAGCTAAACGTCTGAACCGATTTTCTTAAAATCTTTACAATATCCTGTATGTCTGGAAGGAACTATAGATCATAAAAATTTCAATAATTCCAAGTAGGCGGTGCCACGCCCATACAGTGTAAATATTTATTTTTCTATATCTTCAAAATGGTAACAGAAAAAGTCTCTAAATTTGTCCCAAATATGTTCATAGCCAATGCAAATCAGTAGTCAGAAAGTGGGCGGAATTGGTTAAGTGGGCGTGTTACCTTCCATACAAAGTAAGTATTGATTTCAGCATATCTTGAAAACGGTCACAGCGAAAGTTTCAGAATTTAGCCTGATTAAATTCATAGTCAATACAAATCATCAGCCAAAAACTGAGAGGAATTAGACAAGTGGGCGTGGTACTCCTATACAAAGTAAATATTGATTTCTTCATATCTTGAGAACGGTTAAAGCAAACGCTTCTGAATTTGATCTGAATGACTTTATAGTCAACACAAATCATCAGTCCCCCATATAAACTGACTTTTGATTTCTTTATACGTTTAGGACGGTAAAAGCTAAAGTATTTGAGTTTTAACCATCAGTCAATAAGTAGGCGGAATTGGACAAGTAGGCGTAGTTTATCCCATACAAAATAAATATTGATTTTTGTATACCTTAAGAACGGTAATAGTAGATCTTTCTAAATTAGGTTGAAACAAAGTCGTAAAAATATAACTAAAATATCATTTAAGATAATAATTAAGGTGGGGGTAGCGAAGCACGCCAGATTTTAGCTAGCTAGTCATTGAGCAAAATAGTGTCTGTGATTCGAAAAAACAAACGAGATATTTCCGATCATTTAATGAATTGATCCTCATATATCGGGCAACATAAAGTCGATTGTGGCAACTAAAATAAGTGTTTTAAAGGCGATTTCACTCTACATTTCTGGTATATATTGATGTTAAATTAAGTGAAATGTCTGTAAAAATGTTATTATAAAATAGCTTTTAGAGAAAAGGCTGCAAGAAAATTTAAATCGTACGGCAAGAAAAATCGTACGGAAAAAAAAACGTCGAAACCATGATTGGTTTGCTGGATTCCGGTTATATTGAGTATTTGCGTACTACAAGAAAAGACATTAATATTACAATTTACTGCTACACTGTGTGGGTGTAGCAAACTCTCCTTATTTTTCTCCATAATTGTGAACTACGCACTGTTCATATCAGCAACTCTTCCATTATCAAATGCAAAGTCTTTTACAGTGTTTCAGATTGAAAGCAGATCCACAACGTGTACTTCTAGAAGAGCTGCACCTATCGTATCGCAGAAACATATGTTCTTGAACACGAGAATATGCTGTAGAACGCTTTTGTAGAAGATGTCATGAGTTTTAAAAAACAAAGCATATCCGGGTATGCTGCTAGTGACACAGAGGTTAAAAGATGTTTAATGAAATGTCGAATTACTTTAATACATACTTTTGGCAGCTAGTTGTCATTGGTAATTTTACGATTTGCTGAAATATAAAAGTTTTATTGCTATTTGACCAATTTAATTTTTTACGCGCAAATGGTTTAATATTTTAGCCAAAACTTTATTTTTAAAGCACTTTTAGCTTTTGTTACAAACAAAAAAAAACTGATAACATTTTTAATGGTTTATAACTGACATTTTAAACACGTCTGTTAAATAGAAATTAATTAAAAATATCCGTTTTTACTTTAGCAATATAGGGTCCGCCAAATAATTTTTTATTTTTTTTTTGAAAATGCTATAAAAAAACTACTGAATATTTTCTCAAATTTCTTTTTTTATTTAAAAAGTACAATCCTTCCGGCTAGTAATGGAAAATAATTTCATTCAAATGGCTGCCTCAGCTGGCCATGCAGTAGCCTACACAATCGGTCCAATTTTTAGCACATTATGGATTGTGTGCAGCTGTATATCACCAATGGCTTCACGAATATTGTGCTTTAAAGCGTCAATTGTCTCTGGCTTGTTGGCGTCACACTTATCTTTGACAGCACCCCACAAATAATAGTCCAACGGTGTCAAATCGCAGCTCCGTGGTGGCCAAACGACATCAGCTCTGTGGCCGATAATGCGAGCTTCAAAAACAGGGCGCAAAACATCGAGTGTAGCTTCGGCTGTGTGGCACGTAGCGCCGTCCTGTTGCTTATTTCGAAGAAAAATGGCCCCATTAAGCCTCTGGACCGAAATCCGCACCAAACAGTGACTAGTCTTGGGTGTATCGGCTTTTCAATGTATGCGTGCGGGTTTTCTGTGCCCCAAATGCGACAATTTTGTTTGTTTACATACCCGCCAAGATCAAAATGAGCTTCATCTGAAAAGATGATTTTTTTGGCAAAATCGGCATCTTCTGTAAGTCGATCGCAGGCCCAGATTCCCAGCGTTGTTCAAGTGTTTACACAACCATATTCGTTCAGCGGAATGATAAAACTACCATTCACGAAATAAGCACTAGTTGAAAAAAAACGTTAGATGGCGAACCCTTTATTTAAAAATATTAATTAATGAATTACACCAAAATTATATTCATTTATACGAAATTTATGCAAATTATACGTTATTTATATGGAAAAACTGAACCATTAATTTTATTGACGAATCAACAAAAAGAATATTTAATTGAAAATTAAAAAATTTAAAAAAGGAGTTGTTCAGACGTAAACAAAATTAATAAGGCGTACACTATACTCGTACGTCTTAGAAGGTGTTGGTTAAGACGTAAAATAAATTCTATATACAATTCATAAAGTGTACACTACATTACTTAGAAGGTTTATTTTAACTCCTGCATATAAAATTAGGCCATCAGATATTTATTTCCTTAATCTAAAACTATTTTTTATAGCGTAGTAACCAAAAAGAAAGATATGTTGAAAGGAAAATATATTTTTTTTGCTAAATTAGTAAATAATTAAAAATTTAAATGAGAAAAGGCAAACAAGTGTGGGACAGCCATAAAGATACTCGTAGACTGTCAAAATAACAAAAATAAAAATGAGCTGCGAAATATAAAACATGAATGACTTGAAATTTTTTATTATTTTATGACGACGTGGTTTACCAAAATTAGCAAATATTTTAATTTGATTAAGAAAATAATTGAAATTTAATTTAAAATATGTTTTTTCCATGTTTGCTAACCAAATATATATTTAAAGATATCAAATAACAAATTCAGAATGTAATTGAGATAAAATATTTTTATTGCTTTTGCTACTTAGACAAATACGAGAGAAGAAAATAAAGGTTTTAAAATATAAATAAAGATAAAGATATTCATGCCGTAAATAGGCTTCAAAGTAAAATAATATGCGAAGTTTGTTTCCAAAAATTATTTATTTGTTTTGTTCACTTGACGAAGATTACTTCTCTCAATCATAGATAAACTTGTCGCTTTTTATAGCTTAGCCTCTGTCAGCGATGCAATTGTTATCTCCTAAATCGTAGAATTTCCATCCTTTCATGGGGAAAATTTGCATGGAGCCTTATACAATGTGTGCTCTGGCTAAGGCACGATTGTGCTATTGTAAAAGAGAAATTATGAAAGAGATAATATGGAAGAATTAAGTTGAGAAACGATTGAAGGCCCCTACAATTTTCCGCTGGAGCTTCTCCTGTCCTATATCACGAAAACAACGACAATAATCGTTAAATAGAAAACCAACATTCTCAACATGAGCTTCAAACATAAAGCAATTCTATGTTACGAAATTTTAAACCAATCCTCGTCAATTTGCAGGTTGACTTCAGCCTGATAAGAATTCACATGAGATTGACACTGATGTGATTGCCGCAAAAGAAAATAAGAAGACCGCAGTCACTACCGTTCACTAAATTAGTTCCATGTTACATGCACTCAAATATGGCGACGACCTTAATTTTATTTTTTTTTTTATTTTTTTTTTTTTTTTTTTTTTTGGTGTGGTGCTAACATGCACAAAGAAGCGAATATCTCTGCCAATAGAGATCAATTACTGGTAGACTTCTGTATTCCTATCGTGCGGCACTAAGAGCCCTTCCTTCGGAGTATATAGACTCTCTGGCGTTGAGGAACATGGTGACACTTTTTTGGAATGAGATTGCCCATAAACTGTCTCACTAGACTAGTGGAATCATTCTGTGGTAAGTGTGAATAAGAATTCCGCCCATCGTTTTGGACACAATGCTCGAATCGAAGCGACTAATGAGTTTCCCTGCCACATGAGCAGGGAGATAATTAGAATGCTAAGCGCTACAATTTGTAGTATCACCTTTTCAACTTCGTTACCGTTCCTAATATAGAGTGCCATCTGTGTATGGAGGAGCGGCAGACATCGGAGCATATTCTCTGTGAATATGTTGCTTTTTAGCAAACATTCATAGGCAAACGTTTATGAAGCCTTTTATCTGATATTGTGGTCCTCATATGGAAGTTAAGGGTATTCGTCTGAAGACTATTGCCTGTAGTGTAACGAGTGGACAGTCATTCGCCCGTGGGTGATTGAATGAGTATAGCCAATCGTTGCAGATCTTGCATAAGTGGCTCTGATCACAAATTGTTTGGCCCAATAGGTCTTCCTAGGTCGAAGTGCCTTGACCATTTGGGTCTCTCTGCTCCCTGCAATTAGCCAATTACAAAATATCGGCATCGATACGATTCCAGTATAAAAAAAATTGGAAGCCTTACATTAGCTTCGTGTTTATGCTCGCATGAACCGCCTTACCGCCTTTTAACAAAAACCATTTAACTATTTAATATTTGCAAGATAATGAAGATATTCAATGAAACTTCAGTTAAATTGATGTCGTCCGATGGAAGACTACTGTGTTTTGGAAAACAGTAGTTCTTTTTTTGTACAATATCTGCAAATGCATAATTAATTTTAAGCTGTTCAGCTCTGTTTTTAATCAGTAAAACTTTGTTTCAAGTAAGTTATGATGTTCTTTTAATTATTTAAAAGCGTTGGTGCTAATTAGCTAATATATGCTTTTTAATGGCTTTGTTTATTTCCTTTCATTTGAAAAGTATGAGTATTTGTTGTTGTTTTTGACTAAATAAAGCGTTGCTTTTTATTCAAATATACATTCGGCATAGTATTGTACGATTTGGTTTAAAAATATTTAAACATTTTGAACTTTTGAATCCTTACATAGTCATTTTGCGCATTTTGAAATTTATTTTCATTCGTTTTTTTTTACAAAACAACAAAAACTTTTTAATTTTTTATTGATTTAATTATTCACAAAAAAAAATAAATAAAAATAATAAAAATTTAAGCTTCACTTAAACGTTTTCCAAAACAAAAACGAAAAAACCTGCAATTATTCTTAAAAAAGAAACAAATTAATTTAAATATAATTTCGAAAAGAAAAAGAAAAACATAAATCTTATATTTCAGAATTGTCTACGAGTGGTTTAAAATAAATATTGGATTTTTTTTTTTTTAATTTGTTTTATAAACAAACGTTTACATCTAAAAACAATTGTGTCATTATTATTGTCATCAATTAATTTGTCATTATTTTTGTTGACAAACGCAACAACGCATATGACGATTATTTACGCGCACAGTCAATTCAATTTACGTTTCAAGGTTTTGTTTTGTTTGTTTTTTTTTTTAGATTTTTATGTTCAATTATATTTCAATAAGAATAAGAATTATTGGTTGATTTTGCTTAATGAAATTTAAGTAGTCGTGTCTTAAATTTTCAAATACAATACGAAAATTTAAAAATAAATTTTTAATTCTGTTAAAACGATTTAATTTGCCATAAAACGAATTGTTAACAAATGTTCGCATCTTTTAAATAATGAAAAAAAAAACAACAAAAGAAAATTACTAACAATTATTAATAAATAAACCATTTTATTCTGCTTAAAGTGCATTTACATTTTAAAAAGCGTTAAGAACTTCTGTTGTTATTTCATTAAAAACACGAATTATGCTTAAATTTTCTTGGTTTATTAGCAACGGTTTACGGACTTTACGTAGCACCTAGGCAAATGATCAAAAATCTTCAATGCGCACGATTCTAGACGCCAAGAAGAATAATTTCATTTTATATTTAAGCCATTACAGGACAAGAGTGCCATATGGCGCACAAAAGAGTCAATTTTGTATTTCTATGCTTTTCATGTACTTTTATAATTATATTTGTTAATATTTCAAATCATATGCCTAGAAACTCAGTCACTACGAAGCTCTTGATAGATTTAATGGCACAAAATATAATTCTATTAAAACCTCATTAATTTGGCTGGTTGGGCGTGCTTCACATATAATATCTTGCGCTTCGTTTTGTCATAATGATCCAATTTGTTATTCAATGCAAATATTACTTCGTTTTATAGCGTTTAAACAAGGGTTGGCAACCTACTGGGTAACCAAATTAAATTCACCCGGGTTCTATTGGGTATTATATTTAAAACAAATTCGGCTGATTTTTTTTATTTTAAGGCTTTCGTAGTTTATTTACAACATAAATAAGTTAAGAAAGGTCCAGCCATAACGTACGATGTTAATTGTAAATAAAACAAAAAGTTTTCAGAGAATTATCTTAATATTTTTTATTATGTTAGAATGATCTATGACAAAATATCTGTCAAATGCTTGCCACGGTTTGGTGGCATATCTCTAACCGTCGATCCATATTTTCAATGACTGAGACATAATTCAGATTCAATGTCGTTAATGTGCCAATGTATCTCATTCTTTAGCTCTTAAATTGTTCTTGGCTTATTGGCGTACACCTTTTCGTTTAAATATCCCCAAAGAAAAAAGTCCAACGGTGTCCAATCACATGATCGTGGCGGCCAATTAATATCCCCACTACATGAGATAACACGGCCATTGTTTTCCGCGTAAAAGAGCCATTGCTTTGTGGCAAGTGGCTCCATTATGTTGGAACCACATATCGTTTAGGTCCATATCCTTTCTTTCGCGATAGCGAACAGCAGTCGAGTTTGACGGCTCATATGCCGCGATATAGAGAACAACAGCAATGTATTTCACAGAACGAACTGGGCGAGCATGCATAGGTTTGTACACATTTCCTACATACCCATTTAGCTGAAACTTGCGCACAATTCTTCAGATTGTGGACATAATTGGTCTGTTTTGCTGACCAAAAAAGTTACGAAGTGCACGAAATGCATTTTTATTTGAACGCCTATTTTCGTAAAAGGCTTCAGAGATCTTAACGCGCTGCTCAACTGTGTAGCTTTCTATGTTTGAATTTGTCAAACTCTGAAACAAAGAACTGTTAAATAAAGTTGGGTAAACAACTTGACGTTAAGGTGTGACACACAATTAACATCGACCAACCTTTATAATTTAATTATTTGGAGTCAAATTAATTCGTCCCGTTTCTTAGCTCAAAAAAGCTAATGAATTACAAAATTTGTCAAACTAATAATTTATCAAATAACTGTTTACTTTTTTCCCCACATCTGAGCCAATTTTCGAATTCTGTCTCACCAAAACTTCTCGTCGTTTGGGACGGTCCAACTTTAAAGCCAATTTTATATTTCTTCAAAAGAAGTGATTTAGTGGCATGCCACAAGACATTGTATTCGTCGATATTGTATTCGAACTATTGGCTGAAAGAGCAATGTTCGGCAAATACGATAGGTGCGGCATTTCATCGTTTCTAACAATTGTTTGATAACTTTTATTACGTAAGGTCGAGTCTTGCCATGCAAAAGAATAACTTAATCATGTCTGTCTTTATAATTAGGCCGTTTTTCTCATAATTCATCGGTTGAACCATGAAGTGCAGATAAATAAAAAAATCAACACCTAAAACCTCGTCTTTTAACTAAACTTTATCCTATCAAACACTTGACATTTCAAACGTCATAGACGAGTGTTTAAATAAAAACAATTATTATTTTTTCTCTATGGTATATGCATATCCCTTTTACTTCCTGCTGTTTTTGCGTCAAAGATAACAAAATAAGATGTCAT
Organism: Wohlfahrtia magnifica; assembly: GCA_023159175.1. NCBI lineage: Eukaryota > Metazoa > Arthropoda > Insecta > Diptera > Sarcophagidae > Wohlfahrtia > Wohlfahrtia magnifica. Next base: position 221,432 of record JAKWBJ010000513.1, read on the forward strand.
TAGAAGTAAAGTACGAGCAAAGCCTTTTACATTTTCATGCTTTTCTTTTTTGCATTCATACATATAAAGGATCCGCCATCTAACGTTTTTTTGTCAACAAGTGCTTATTTCGTGAATGGTAACACTTAGCACATGTCTGATTTGACAGATAGTTAGTTTTATCCTTCCGCTGAACGAATATGGTTGTGTATACGCTTGAACAACGCTGGGAAATATTGCGACTTTACTTTGATCGAACGACTTACAGAAGATGTCGATTTTGCCATAAAAAAATCATCTTTTCAGATGAAGCTCATTTTAATCTTGACGGGTATGTAAACAAGAAAATTGTCGCACAGAAAACCCGCACGCATACATTGAAAAGCCGATACACCCAAGACGAGTCATTGTTTGGTGCGGATTTTGGTCCAAAGGCATAATTGGGCCATTTTTCTTCGAAAATGAGCAAGGAGTGGCCGTTACAGTCAATGACGATCGTTATCGGGCCATGTTGAACGAATTTTTGTTCACAAAAATTGAAGAGGAGAATATTAGTAACATTTGGTTTGGACGGGGCTACGTGACATACAGCCGAAGCTACACTCGATGTTATGCGCCCTGTTTTTGAAGATCGCGTTATCAGCCGCAGAGCTGATGTCGTTTGGCCACCGTTGGACTATTATTTGTGGGGTGCCGTCAAAGATAAGTGTTACGCCAACAAGCCAGAGACAATTGACAATTGACATTGCCATAAAGGAAAATATTCGTGAAGCAATTGGTGAAATACAGCTGCACACAATCGATAATGTTCTTAAAAATTGGACCGATCGTGTAGGCTACTGCATGGCCAGCCGAGGCAGCCATTTGAATACAATTATTTTCCATTACTAACCGGAAGGATTGTAGAAGTTTGAGAAAATATTCAGTAGTTTTTTTTTATAGCATTTTGAAAAAAAAAAATTTATTTGGCGGACCCTTTATATGTGTATGTATCTATTACGTTTTTATTCCTTTTCTAAAACGACATCTTGTAATGGAAACCATTTACACGAGATGTCAGTAACTGAAAAATAGGTTAAAAAGTCTTTTGAAAATAGACAACAGCAGCAGCAATAGCAACAGTAATAGAAATGTAAGCAAATTATATTTCACATACAAATATTTATGTGGCATGCAACTTAACAACCAACCACCCACCAGGAAATGCACTCCAAAACAACAAAAACAAAAAACAAACACTTACACCTTTTTATGAATAGGAAATAAAGATAACGAGTAGAAGAAATAGAGAAAAAATGGTTCTTTTTGTTTTACAAATGGAAAAAAGGGAAAAAAGAAAATTCCTTTCAAATGAGTGTGACATTTTAGAAGAATTTTTATCATTTTTGTAGAGCAAACAAGCAACAAATTTTTTCCTTTTTTATTCATAAGTATGTCATCTTAGTATTTTTTTAGAATAAATGAATTTTTATTACAAAAAAAAATCTCATTAAAATGAAGGATTTCGTTATTTTATTTTTAAGCGTTTTGCTATAAATTTCATTTAAAATTTTAATTTGAAATTTAATTCTTAACAAAAATATTCGTACACGACAATATCTAAATCCTTTTATTCATATTTTTGAATTTCATTAACCGTTGACTGGGCCTGTCATTTCAAATTTGTTATCGTTTGATTTTGAGTCTCATAAATATTTTCTAGTCAAACTTTATTGTTTTACAAATTCAACGCCACATTGAACGCAACTTTGGAAATCATGAGAAAAAAAATTATTTAGTTTTTCTTTATTTTTAATTTGTAATTTTTGTTACTGAAACTTGTATGTAAACGTTGGTGGTAGAGTTGTTTGTTAAACATAAATACCCTGTCACTTGGCATTATAAAAATATATAAGACGATTTATAATCTTTAGCGCAAATCTTGTAAAATACAAATTTTCCTTAAGTTCTTTTTTTTCAAGATTTTTCTCTTGTTTCTTTTTTTAAACATTATTTTACAACATAATTGCTAAAGTAACATTAATCTTGCAAACAAAAGGCGTTTACATTGGCATACTTTTAAAGACAAACTTTAAATTTAATTTCATCAAATTGTTAATTGCATAGGCCAGTCTAAAGAGGATTATTTATTTAAAGTCATAAAATCGTTATAAGCGGAATCAAAACTCAAACAGCAGAATTAAGCTTAATTATTTTAAATAATTTGGATCGATCATAATGTATGTAAAAGAATATGTCAGGCTTGGCAAACTAACAAACCAATTTGATGGCTTGGTGGTTCAGTTTTCATACAGTTAATGAAAAAAATCGACTTAAAAAAGCTTTCCGCAACATAATAGCACGAAATGCCATCACTACACACCTGAAACAAAGAAAGCGCCAAAACTGCAAGCTGGATTGGGCAACCGTGTCCAATTGGGGCAAAGAAAGTTCTATCTACAGACAGGGCTATGGCATGTCTTCTGTGGCATGCAAGTTAATGAAGGATGAGGCTGTGTGCGGAAGCATCACATTTTACAACAAAAAAAAAAAACGACTTAAAAAAGCTTTCCGCGACATAATAGCGCGAAACGCAATAATACGAGGGGTGCTGTTTATATTTCGTGAACTGGCAACACTAATGTCAATAGCTAAAATCTGGCAGCACCATAATAAAGTGAAATTTTTAGTATAAACGTACTCACAACGTTTTCGTGTACAAGGGCTATTTGTTCAGTTTACAGTGAATTGAGAAAATCAATTTGACCAAAAATTTGAAATTTCAGGATAAGGTTTTCGTTGGATTATTTTCCACAACTTTCGACGTAGATTATCTCAACAGGAATGTGTCGATGAACTCAGTTCTTTGTATGGCGATAAAACACTATCAAAAACCACAGTATATCGCTGGTACAGTTTGGTCGCCGACAAATTCCGTGAAGGTCATCCAAAATCGTTTGTGTCACAAACCATCAATGCACAGCGTGAACTGATGGTAATGCCAAAACGTCATGCGACATATTGTGAGATAGAGGCATCCTTGCACATTAGTTTTACTTCAGTACTTACGATACTGCATGAACACTTAGTTGTAAAAAAAAGTTGTTTTCGTTGGACACCCCTTAATTTATCAAACGCTCAAAAAAGATAGTTTCATCGATTGAACAACTTGACCGTGGTGCTTCAAAAGACGTGTATAAAATCGTGTCAGGTGACGAATCATGGATATATTCATATAAACCGGCAACAAAACAGCAATCTACGATGTAAGTATTCCAAGACGATCTAAATCCCACAAAAGTTGCTCGTGTAAAAAGCAGAGCGAAGCAAATGGTCGCCTGTTTGTTCAGCCGAATGGGTCATGTCGTAAATGTTCCGCTTGAGCAACGTAGGACGGTCAATTCTGAGAGATAGACGACAATTTGTTTGCCGAAAGTCATCGGAGAAATTCGTAAAACCAACCGCCGAGGACGAATCATTCTCCATCATGGCAATACAAGTTCTCACACATCCCCATTTCCATTGATTCATTTCATATCTCTCTGGGCCATGTCATTCTTTACAAACTAGCTGTTTGCTACTCTAGGAATTCCACTCCAACTCTCCATATTATCCTCGTGCTGTTGCAGTAAAACCCCATCCAGCTTACTTTCGTTAAAAGGCTTCAAGGCCTCAAGCAGCAGATGCAATAGTAAAAGAAGTTTCATAGCTTAATACTTATGATCAGTCGCTAGCTATGATACCCCTATTAAAAATTGTTACACCTAGCACACCACAGTGGCTCACTTTCCAGATTTACTAACTTGTTTGAACTCCGGAAGAGCTCTCGGTGAATATCTCAATAACGTTTGTCGTACTTCGATCATGGTTAGTACCATAAACTTTTTTTTATGGGTAATACCATAAACTTTTCTGGATAAGTAAAGTATCTAGGTGTCATTCTGGATAGAAGCTGGTGCTGTCCAGACAAAAGCGATAAGGGGCTTTTTGGGCAAGTCGCTCCTCATACAGTAAGACATAGGATCTTTCGCCGAGAATGACACTATTACCATGAATAAATTAGGCAAGGTACAGAGACTCGCCTGCCTCGGTACAACTGTGGTAATGAGAACATGTCCAACAGCGGCCTTGGAGGCCTAGATTGGTTTAACACCGCTTCACATCTATGTGATGCAGTATGTTCACCAGAGGACACCCTGTCCATTCTATGTAGGGTGATCGGAGAACCTCTTCGGTCCAGATGCAGGGTTGAATTCCCGGGCCGGGATTATTGATCTAATGGGGTCTTAGTTTGGAACGACTTTGATCTAAACTGGTACACCGATGGCTCCAAAATAAATGATAGTGTCGGTGCTGGTGTCTATGGACCTAACCCAGACTTGTCGATCACACTGGGAAGATCGCTAAGTGTCTTCGATGCTGAGATCATGGCTATTGCTATATGTGTGAAAATCAACCTAGACAGAGATCAAGGGTAATACCATTAATTAATATATTCTGTGGCAGTCAAGCTGCCTTAAGAGCACTTGGCTCGAATTGTATGACATCCCGACTGGGAAAATATTGCTTTCGCTTGGAAATAAGGTTCAGTTTTTTTGGGTAGCTGGACACTGTGGGATAGATGGTAATAAAATGGCGGATGCATTAGCTAGATAAGGTTCCATGACACCCTATATCGGTCCGAAACCTTGCTGTGCAGCACCATTTACTACCATCCTCAATCTAAGCTCAGGCGTCTCTCTGGGGTTCTCAAGTATGGAAGGCAGGACTTGATGGATGGCGGTCACTGATGTGAATGTTTTTAGATTGTGATTACAGGCATCAGAAACAACGGAACATATATTGCCAGAATGTGGAGTTCTTGATAGGTTTACGTGGAGTGGTCTAGGTGGACATATGCTCTCACTGGGTGACATATCCACCATTATGTTCTCAGATCTGCTTATGTTCATTAACAAACTATAGACCGGAAGGATCGCAGTGTCCGCAAATAGTGCCTGGTCAGGGATAATAAGAATAATAATTCGCTTATAATTTAAAGAATTTAAGGTTTAAACAAATGATCATTAAAATACATATATTCAGGTTCTTGAGATACCTTCAGAGGAGGAAACAATTAGAAAAACTCTTGGTCTAAAGCAGCGTTCGGCAAACTAATATTAATACATTTTACAATTTTGGTAGCTATTTGAGAATCTCTCACTCAAGTTACTTTGCACTGTATTTTTCCACTTGTTTTCTCTTTACTTCTCTTTGTTTAGTTTTGCCTATGCGTGTGACCACGTACGTGTGAAAACAGAAGAGAAGAGCAACTCCATGCCTGAATGTAGTTAAAATTATCAAGCTTGATGGAAACTATGACAACAAAAGCAGCTTAGTGAAGATGTTTCGGATATTTCGGGGAACATATGTAAGTCCACCACTTCATACCTAAAACAATGAAAAAGCCAAAGCTGCAAGCTGGATTGGGCAATTGTGTCCACTTAAGGCAAAGAAAGTTCTATTTACAGGCAGGGCCATGGCATATCTTCTGTGGCATGCGAGTGGGATAATTTTTATTGATCATCTATCGTTGCTAATTTGTTGCAGCGTGTTAGTGATGAAACGAGGGAAAAATAGCCGTATTTGGAGAAGTGCTGTTTTTTTTTTTAACACATTGTACCAGTTCACAAATCGACAGTTGGATGGTAAAATATTGCTAACATTGATGGGAAAAGTGGGAAAAGTGTATTAAAAAAATTCTAACGTTTTGTATACTTTTAATTTAAAATATGAATACGGAAAATAAAAACCTATAAATTTTAACATCGATGCCAGTGTAACAACTGCATGTGGTATGTAACAGTTTTATAGGGTTCATGTGTACGTACAACATACTACAATATTTCCAACAACACCAACAAATACAACAATATTAACATAGCTAGACTAAAACTAGGTACTATGCAAACTTTGAAATTTGCCATTAACGTATGTTAACTTATATATGTCACTGTGTATATGCATTATACTGTGTATGAGTGTTCTTATATGATTGATACTTAATCCCAGGAATCAAGGTTTTTGTGCCTTTAAAACTTTGAAGTCGAAAAAAAATATTGCAGTTACAAATACACGATAATAAATAAATACGTACGTACGTACAACAAGATTTGTCTAGTTTTTGTTTCTGTTTTTTAATACTTTTTTATGATCATGTCAAGAATTTCTGTCGTATTTATTTCTTGAAGCCGAAGAAACACACCCTGTTTTAAGAGCAAAAGAATGAAAACAAAAACAACTTCTTTTCCATGTCCAACAATTGCAAATCTAGATTTTTTTAAGTCCGCATACCTTTTTTATACGACCAAAACCACCATTAAATTACAATTCGATTTTAATTTTTTTTTTTTAAATTTTTTTTTTCCAATTTTAATTCCTTTATTCTGAAATATTTTATTTCTTTATCTTGTACAATATTTTTGCTGATTTATTTGTTTAAAGAGGGATTTATTACTCTTTTTTTCTTAAATTGATAAAACTTTATAAATATATTTCAAAATTGAAAAATTACTACAATTTATGTATCATTTTTATTCGTTTTAAGCAGCAGTTCAAGGTTTATATTTAAAACAATTTTTTTTTTTTTGTAGAAGAAATGAATAACGATAAGCAATTGGTATATAAAGATTAATGTGAATCAAGTAATTTGAAAAACGTGAGAATTTAAAGAGAAATATTTTAAGATACGAGCAGCACAAACCAAGATCGTATAATAGCTAATAAATAACAAAAATTTTGCAAATTTTTATCAAAATATGATTGTATATTAATGATTTTTTATAAAAATAATTGAAATATTTTGCATTTGAAAAATTAGTTTTTAAAAACTTGAATTTTTGATACATTCTTGTAAAAAAGCATATGTTATATATTTAGGGTCTTATTCATAAAAAACTTTTATTGCTGCTTTAAATCCTAAGGCTTTTTAAGCGTTTGACTCAAATTTCTCAACCATTGAGTCAAATTCAAAAACATAAAATAGGTGAAAAGGGGCGATATCTTAAGCATACATCATATTGCAAACTAAGGTGTCAGTTTGAGGCGCAAACCCAAGTTATGAATTTTTACCGTATATACTATACAAGCGTGTATGCGCTAATGGAGAAGTTTTTGCATCGATTCAATTATAAATTTATCTGATATTCACCGGTAATCACTTCACATCTATTCTTACCACAAACTGTGGCCAAAAGTTAAACATTAGCCTACCATTTTTACTGTTCTTTGATATCTGGTGAATCGAGATGAATAGATGTTGACTGAACATTACTAAACCCTACTGAAGTGGTCACACTATTGAGCCTTTTGTTGAATATGAGCGATAGTCCAATATCATTCTAAAGGGTCCGCCAAATAATTTTTTTTTTTTTTAAACTACTGAATATTTTCTCAAATTCCTTTTTTTTATTTGAAAGTACAATCCTTCCTGTTAATAATGGAAAATAATTACATTCAAATGGCTTCCTCGGCTGGCCATGCAGTAGCCTACACGATCGGTCCAATTTTTAAGCACATTATCGATTGTGTGCAGCTGTATTTCACCAATGGCTTCACGAATAGTGTCCTTAAAGGCGTCAATTGTCTCTGGCTTGTTGGCGTAACACTTATCTTTGACGGCACCCCACAAATAATAGTCCAACGGTGTCAAATCGCAGCTCCGAGGTGGCCAAACGACATCAGCTCTGCGGCTGATAATGCGATTTTCAAACACAGGGCGCAAAACATCGAGTGTAGCTTTAGCTGTGTGTCACCTAGCGCCGTCCTGTTGAAACCAAATGTTGCTAATATCCTCCTCTTCAATTTTTGTAAACAAAAATCCGTTCAACATGGCCCGATAACGTTCGCCATTGACTGTAACGGCCACTCCTTGTTCATTTTCTCAGAAAAATGGTCCAAATATGTTTCTGGACCAAAATCTCAGCGGGAAGGGTTACTCTAGTATGTATATAAATTTGAAGTTTATATATAAAGGGTCCGCCATCTAACGTTTTTTTTTCAACTAGTGCTTATTTCGTGAATGGTAACACTTAGCTGATGTCTGATTTGACAGATAATTAGTTTTATCCTTCCGCTGAACGAATATAGTTGTGTATACGCTTGAACAACTCTGAGAATCTGGGCCTACGATCGACTTACAGAAGATGCCGATTTTGCCAAAAAAAAAAAAAAAAATCATAATTTCAGATGCAGCTCATTTTGATCTTGGCGGGTATGTAAACAAGCAAAATTGTCGCATTTGGGGCACAGAAAACCCACACGCACACATTGAAAAGCCGATACACCCAAGACGAGTCACTGTTTGGTACGGATTGTGGTCCAAAGGCATAATTGGGCCATTTTTCTTCAAAAATGAGCAAGGAGTGGCCGTTACAGTCAATGGCGATCGTTATCGAGCCATGTTGAACGAATTTTTGTTTACAAAAATTGAAGAGGAGGATATTAGCAACATTTGGTTTCAACAGGACGGCGCTACGTGGCACACAGCCGGAGCTACAATCGATGTTTTGCGCTCTGTTTTTGAAAATCGCATTATCAGCCGCAGAGCTGATGTCGTTTGGCCACCTCGGAGCTGCGATTTGACACCGTTGGATTATTATTTGTGGGGTGCCGTCAAAGGTAAGTGTTATGCCAACAAGCCAGAGACAATTGACGCTTTAAAGGACACTATTCGTGAAACCATTGGTGAAAGCAGCTGCACACAATCGATAATGTGCTTAAAAATTGGACCGATCGTGTAGGCTACTGCATGGTCAGCCGAGGCAGCCATTTGAATGAAATTATTTTCCATTACTAACCGGAAGGATTGTACTTTCAAATAAAAAAAGAAATTTGAGAATATATTCAGTAGTTTTTTTTAATAGCATTTTCAAAAAAAAAAAAATATTTTGTGGACCCTTTAGATTTATTCAAAGTAACACATTTAATTCTTGTTATCTTAGGCACCTAAATTATGACTATAATAACAAACCTTTAACTCCATTATCTACCAAATAATACAACAAAAACGAAATTGAGTAGCTGATCGAAACTTTAGCAACTTTCAGTATTTTGTGCAATAAACTTTTTTTTATGGCCTCCGTACACCGTTTAGGTCTAGTTTTTGAGAGATTTATTAGAGTTTTTGTTAGTATTGACTGATACTTTAAAATTAAGCTCTCAGTTAGCTTCTGCTTATTTTTAAAACGGCGAGGTCCAGCTCTGCGCTTCAAGAATTAAGAATAATTTTATTTAAATAAAAGAAGCCGAAAACCGGTTTTTGAAAAAAGTCGAATAATCGATCACCCTATATAACACACAAAGAAATTTAGAATGATGACATATTTTAAGCAGCAGCTTTTGAACATTAAAATTGGTGGTGTGTATTCCGTATTAGTATTACTGAAGCCTCCTCTATAAAGGCTTTTACGTTTACCAAAAAAAAAAAAAAATTAAATTAAATTAAAAAATAATTCATATCTGCCTTTAAGTTTTTAACTTTGATTGGGCTTCAGAGGCTTTGAACTTTTATAACTTAATCGAAAATAAACTTTTTGGCGGTTTAATTTCACAAACGAAAATCAAAATAAAAATTTTAACACTCAATAAAATTTAAATGGCTTTTATTTATTATCTGTGATTATTGGATTTTATTTATTTATTTCACATTGACCTTGTTAACGAAAAAATTGAAATTAAAATAAAAAATCAGCAGTTTTAGCAGCATCAGTCAGTAGTGAGTGGCACTACGAAAATAAAAAAAATAAAAAATAAATTTTAAAAAATATGATGTTAAAACAGTGTTTAAGATCAATGAAACTATAACAAATATGACCTTTTTAATGAATTTACACCCGCATGTCAGCTACATAGACTGAAAGTTATAGGCGCATTCAGCCAGCAATGGTCAATGTAACAGATACAATAATTGTGTAGAGTTTGTGCAATAAATATCTTGGCAGTTATAAACGACTGAGCAAGAGAAGATGAATGAATGAAATAATTGTGAAAATGCCAACAACAATTTGCACTCTGTTTAGCTTAATTTAATATTTTTTTTTTTTTTTTCAATTTCATATTTAAAAAAATATTTCGTTTCTTACATGTAATAATTGCTTTTTGCTACTGCTACAATATACTCGTAGCAATACTTTAAGGAAATAACATTGAAAATTTAAAAAAACAACTTACAAATTCACTTTAGTATTGAAAATTTTAAACAATTTATTTGTTTTCTATTTGTTTTTCTATTTATGCATTAATTTGTTTAGAATTTGTAATAATGCTCATATTGTTTGCTAAGGTTTCTAAATGATTTTGAAAATAACTGCGGGGGTGTTGTACTCTCTGTATAAGCTTTCAAAATTTTCAATTGTTTCAAGTGATTTCTAAATGTCTAAATATGAAGCAGCTTAACTACCACTAGTAACAGCTACTGATGTTTTCAAATATTATTTCTAAATTAATCGTAAAGAGTAATTTATAAACAGGTTTCGATTTAAAAAATTTATAAATAAAACTTGATATTTAACATACTCGTAAAAATACAATGTAGTTCTTCTTAAAGGCAACTGATATTCAGTTACCCTACTGATGTAAAACAATGATATTTTAGTTGAACTACCTTAACATATAGAGAATTATTTTACAGGCACATAAGGGTTTTAAAACCTAATAACTTACCAGCCAATCTATAGTCGTAAAACTGATAATGTCGTCTCTGCTTAACAAAACCTAGAACAATGTTGCCGAGATCAGTTTAGACATTAGCTGAGTATTGTCGATTTTGATATCCGCCTAATATTTAAAAATAAATTCTTATTTCAAATAAGTGTTTCTCGAAGAAAAATCCTGGACAAGTTCTTTTTTGTATTGCGTAGTAACTTTGACTTTAGCAGATTTTAATGCCAAGCATAACATCGGTCTAGGTCTAAACCATTACAAACACTATCTACTGCAGTCCTTATATTATCTATTAATGCGTCAGTGTACCCTCAACCTCAACTCTTCTCTTATTTCCTGTAGAAATTTAAATCGAAAATCATCTCATTTTTCCTAAATGTCTTAGGCAAGATGAGTGGCACACAGGTTAGTTTATGAGCGTCAGTATTCTCTAGTCTTGAGCCTGATTTTCTATAATGTCAGATTTCGATATTCGTAATGTACACAAACTTACAACATACAATCATACGACCTTGATCAAGAAGTTTACGGATGGCGGTCCTATAGTTCCGATGCTTTTCTGTTAAGTTGGTACATCTGTTGATATTCCCGCTAAATCTTAGCGTCCATAGCTTGACATTTGTATTTTTATATTCGGTTTTCGGTATGTCCATCAGTACTTCCTGCGAAACGCGTTCCTCGTATTTTTTATTTTTTTTTTTAGTTCGATTGAATAGAAATATGTCACAGGGAGCCAAATCCGGTGAATTCGGTTGCTGTTGATTGGTATTTGTTGCCTTCTTCGTCAAAAAATTTCAAATAATGATTGTACTGTATGACGGTGCGTTATCATGGTGCAAAATCCACAAGTTTTCTGCCACCCAAACGTCTCATAACGCCCAAATAAAACTCTTTGTTTACAGCCTGGCCTTCTGGCTAAAATTTATGATGCACTACACCTCTATAATCAATGAAAACCTTGAGTATTGCCTTCTTTTTTGACTGAAGATAGTCTCGGCTCATTTGATGAACGCCATATACTTGCCTGATCTCTGGATTGCGTGTTTTACTCATAAAACCACGTCTCGACTTCAGTAATAATCCTTTTAATGAATGTGGGATCGGATTCAATTTCGTAAATCATGTCTTTTGCGAACTCAACACGGTCAAAATTGTAATAAATCCCCAACACACATAGAGATAGATGGACTCCACGTAGCTTTTGCAGACGACAAGCTATGACGCTAAGATTAAGCGGGAATATCAACAACAGATGTACCAACAAAAAAAGCTCAAATCGGAACAATGTGACCGCACACTGGGATTATTCTGGAAACTTTTTGATCGAGGCACCAAGTAAATCAATCAGTGAGAGAATGCTATCGATGATAAGATTGTAAAAACTTATTTCACTCAATTTTTAAGCGGTAATGGCGGATATAGAAGTTAGCTTCATAAATAGGGACATGCCAATTCTCCTTATTGTCCTACATACCCACATTATGCTTTCATGCCCCAGGTTTGAAGCATACAAACTACAGCTGGAAATAATTGTTAGAGCAGAAATTGGGTCACACAATACCATATAGTGGGAATAATGCTTGAAGAGGAGCAGTTAAATGGAAAAATTAGGGATCAGGCTTTAGAGGCTGACTAAGATTCTTGCATCCAATGACTTAATACCTCGAATGGTAATCTCATAAGGGTCGGCGATGAGTTAGGAGATGATTTTGGGTCGGTAAGAATCTGACACTTGAGACCTATTGAAGTTCAGGGCCTAATATTAGAGAAGTATAAGTGTAAAATGGTAATACTTGTCATAAAATTAAGAACAACAACGTTCGCTGTTCTGGAAGGATAATTCAAATACAAAAAGCCACATCTATTGTGCCGATACAAAAACACAGACTGATAATCCTATCTAGACTATACTTAAGTGATTTCCCTTTCGAGCCAACTTCAAATCAGAGATACATATGTATCTCATTTACCCTTTTAGGTCCTTAGCGCTATATAGCAGTAAGCAGTACGCCCTTAATGTAAACGATAGAAAATTAGCGCTTCTAAAGGTGATATAAATTCAAAAACTTAATCGTATAAAAAAACCCTTTAGACCTCATAGATCCATGTCCAGATTTCATTTAATAAAAGAAAATTATTTAATCGCTCACACATCAGGATAAAAATTAAATTTTAAAATAAAACGATTTCGAAAAGTATTTAAGTCCGTTAGAAAAATTATTTCCTTTCGTTTATTTTCAATTTTGAAAAAAAAACCTATGAATTGGTTCACCCTTTTAACGTTTAAATTCTAACAAGATAGTCGTTGTATATTGTAAGTCTAAATCGCTTACGAAAATTGTTTGTTTGAATGTCAATAACCGTTTTTTGTTTGGTGGCCTAGTAAAAACATTACACTCATTGCCTTAATGATCATTAAATAAAATGGTAATGATTATTATACGAGTAGTATAGAGGGCGCCACTGCTATTTTTACTCATTTTTAATTATAATTACAAGTATTTGTTTAATTGTTTTTTTTTTCTTGTTAATTTTATAAGCAATTACTAATTAAAGTAGCAAATTAATGTTTACGCTTTATTTTTAAGTATAGGCTGCTGTGCTGCTATATTTGAAAATAAATTTGAAGAAAAAAAACATAGCTTTTGTTTTAATTTTGCATGGGTGGTTTCTGGTTGTTTGTTGTTAACATTTTCAATTAACCGAATTTGGTTAACGAGACAAGGAAATTACAAAAATAAATTTAAACAATTTTTTTGTAATTACACATTTAAAAATAAATAATATTATAAGAATAATACAAATTTCTTAATGATTTTAATTAAATACCATCAATCATAGTTTTTTTTTATTTTTTAATTATAAAAACAATTATTATTTTGAGGTTATTTTAATAAAAAAAAAACAAAGTAATGACACATAACTTGAATTGAACTTGAATTAAGAAAAATATTAAAAAATTAATGACTGTGTTAGTTTGATTATAAAATATTAAAAAACCGAAATCATTTTTTAATTATGCTCTTAATGTTTTATATTTAAATGTTTTATATTTAAATGTTTTATATTTAAATGTACATATAATTTTTTTTTAAACACCCAAGCGTTTCGTAGTCTCCATGAAGTTCGATACATTCAGTTTAACTTTTTTAATTATTATTTTCTATCTTCAAATAATAAACCTTCACAAAGCGTTTTTATCTTATTTGGCAAAATTTGGAAACAAAAAATAATCACAAAGTGATAAATTATTAGAATATATTCTCTGTCTTAAAGGAACAACATATTTTTCTTTGCTAGTTATGATCTTCTGTACTTCGTAATAATATTGGTTGATTGATTAAGCCAAACGTACCTCGACCCAAAGTAAACGTGTTTTTTATAGAGGTATAAAACTTTAAGTTGGCATTACTTTTGAAGATGGCGATCGATTTAACAGCTGTCAAGTGATTTATTCTCAGTTTGGTTTGGCAATTCATCATAAATAGACTCACGCCTGAACAACGCTTGCAAATAGTGCAATTTTATTTCGATTTGTTCCCGATTTTCATAAGCGAATTTTGTTTAGCGTTGAAGCGCATTTCAAACAAAACCGCCGCATTTGGAGTGAAGGTAATCCGCAAGTGTATGTGGAAACACCGTTACATCCAGAAAAACTGACTGTTTGGTGCGCTTTATGGGCTGGTGGAATCATTGGTCCGTACCTTTTCAAAAACAATGGTGGCCAGAACGTTACAGTCAATGGTGATCGGTACAGAGCCATGATTACTTACTTCTTCATTCCTGAATTGAATAACCATGATGTCCAGGAGATGTGGTTTCAATAAAACGGCGCAACATGTCACACAGCTCGTGTCAATATAGAGTTATTGAAAGACACGTTTGATGACCGCCTAATTTCACGTTTTGGGCCTGTGATTTGGCCTCCAAGATCTTGTGATTTAACACCGCTAGACTACTTTCTGTGTGGCTATGTAAAGTCATTGGTCTATGCGGTAAACCCACAAACGCTTGACCATTTGGATGACAACATTCGCCGTGTTATTGCCGATATACGGCCACAAATGTTGGAAAAAGTCATCGAAAATTGGTCGTCCAGATTGGACCACATCCGCTCCAACCGTGGCGGTCATATGCCAGAGATCATATTTAAAATGTAATGCCATAAGTTTATCTTTCGGATAAATAAAATTCATGTCAATCGAATAATCCATCGTTGTTTTATTGCAACTTAAAGTTCTATACCTCTATAAAAAACTTCCATATATTTTGGGCAATGCTATTTAAATTTACTAACTTCCACTAGGACCTCTATCTTGTTCAGGTGTCTGAACGTATACTGCACTGAATCTAGACTGATTGGTTTTAATATTTCCTAAAATATGTAACTGGTATCTAAGACGAAAATGTGCGGCAAATGCCACCGGTCTCATCGCATCCGATTTGAGTTTTAATTTTTTCTTAAATTGATACATCTTTTGTTGATATTCTCGCTAAATCTTAGCGTCATAGCTTGACATTTACAAAAGCTACGTAGCCAAGCGTACATCTATCTCTGTGTGTGTTAGCAATTTTTTACAATTTTAGAAATGGATTTAAATTTGCAACAACGAACCTGTATTAAATTTTGCGTAAACAACGGATTTAATGGTGCGCGAACATTGGAAATGTTGGAAAAGTGTATCGGCAACGATTCTCTAAATAAAACGGTCGTTTACCAGTGGCTCGAGCGGTTCAAAAATTCGTCGTTAAAACCGACGAAAACATTGGTCAATAACCGCAAATTGACCATCAGAGAGATAACGAAGGACTTGAATATTGCCTATGGATCCGTACAAGACATTTTAATTATTGATTTGGGTTTTAGTCGTGTGGCAGCACAGTTGGTGCCAAAAGACCTCAATTTCATGCAGAAAAAGAGACCGTGTTGAAAGAGATCAGAATTGTGGACAGAAAACTCGTGGATTTTGCACCATGATAACGCATCGTCGCACAGTGCCATCATTATTAAAAATTTATTGACAAAAAATGCAACAAATACCATCCAACAGCCACCGAATTTACCTGATTTGGCTCCCTGTGACTTCCTTCCGTTCAATCAAGTTAAAAATCCATTACGGAAATAAACGGAATGTAAAAATGCTTCGAGGATTGGATCAAGCGCTGGCATAAGTGTGTTGCAGTCGATGGGGATTACTTTGAATGGGACAAAATAGATTTAGATGATTAAACTTGTATTTTTAATTTTCTGAATAAATTCCAGGTGACTTATTGATCAAGGTGGTATACCCGATAATACTTTTAGCTCGCTATTATTGAGCAATAGTAAATTTCGGTATATAGCTCTTCGCTAAACCAAAAGCCTCACAATCCTTGAGTTCATCTTTCCTCTGTGGTCCACCACAGGGATACAGAAGAATGGTTCAGGTCCTGTGAAAATCCACCGAGGTGCTGTGTTTGCTAAGCAGCTTTTTCGTTTCCAGCGTAGCTCGCGTGAACCCTATTTTAAATTCATTGCGATATGTCTTCGATTTTTTTAGACACTCTCTAACACTAGTGAAAAATGCCTAAACTTGGCCTGGAAAATCGAAAAAGTATTTGTCCCCTCTGGAAATTGCGACCAAACACACTTGCGCCAATATTGATTCCGACCAAACGTTCTGAGCTAATAATTGATATTAAAGGCTCAGCGTGTTTAAAATAAAAAAATTTGGTCAAGATCTTGCCCTACAGAATCATCTCAACCTTCTTTGTTGGTGCACGTTTACCTGAAGAGATGAACGGTTCAAGGTCAACTGTTTCACAATTTAGAAATAATTTAAATAATTCGTTTAGATTGCGCCAGAACTTCGCCCCAAATACTTCTTCCAGTTATCGCAAAGTGTGTTACATTAAAGATTACTGCCCTGGAAAAACAAAAAGTCATAGACATATCGAATAACCGCAGTACAATTCAAAAGTCCCAGTTTCTTATAGTTGGCGACTATATTTGCCTGGGTTTCCAATAATCCAGAAGTCGGGGATGTGTACTAGACATTTTTACTTCGGGATTAACTACTATTTCACCATTTGCAGCATTGATTATAATCTAACTTTGATCACTTCAAGGAAATAGTCTTTTCTGATAACGCATGCGCTTTTAAAGAGCTGAATATGGAATATGGTTTTCTTAGGATCTCAGTGCCCATACTATCAATAATAAAGTCTGCAATAAGTAGGTATGTTACCATAAGCAGAAAGCGCGTTAGTGCCCTTTAAAGCCCTTTTTCTATTTCCAAACTAAAAATAGCGATTAAAAGACCAAAATTTGTAAGAATTTAGAAGATAAACCCATATTGAAGAAAGCGCCCTAGACTTTAGCAAAACAAAAATAGGTTATCATTGTTTCCAGACTGAAAAGAGATATTCATATTCATTGTGGAAATAGTAACACATTGCTTTTTAAAGCCTCTTTAAAACATATTGAATAACAATATTGTTCTCCTTACGGCTCAGTTACATTATTAACTAATATACCACAGTTTGACTTTAAATTTACTGATATTACTCTTTATTAATCTGGCAACTACGTACATACATACTCGTATATGGCGAATTGCTGTATTATAATCCGTTATAATGAAACCATGAATTAAAGTACTTCTCTTCGGGTCATAACAAATAATACAATAATACAACATGGTTACCCAAAATAAAAGAAAAAAAGACAAAAACAATAATAATGATAATTTCATTATATGAATTTTAACAATAACAACACGACATGTAATAAAACATAATGTTGTTGCATTATGCATAAGAAAAACAAAATGAGAGAAAGGAATAACAAAAACGAATACATATGCACAAAAACAACTAAACAGATATATAAGAAGAGTCTTTTGCTCATCTTCATGAGCAAGGGTTTTTTTAAGTGATAACAACAACAAAAAATCCTATATTTTATTTACTTCCGCTTTTTGTTTTAATAATAGTTCTGCTGTTGTTAGTGTTGTTGCTTTAAAAAAAATGAAACTCTTGCTGCTATAACATTCACATTACTACTAACACACAACTATCATAATAATAGCAACAAGAACAACAAAAGCAACAGCAGCAAATTTAAGATGCATAAAATGAAAAGAGACTTACTAATAGTAGTGATTGTTGTTGTTGTTGTTTTGATGATTTTTATACTCTTGCCATAACATAACAAAACATATGCAGTATGCTGAGAAATTGCTAAAGACGAAAACAACAAGTACATTGAACTCTGGTTGGTTTTTTCGTACTCTAAACAATAATAATAACAAAAACAACAAAACAGAGTAGTAGTTAGTAAACTCTTTTTTATGTATTTCTTTACTCTGCGGCTCTATACTTATTTTTATTCTTACTTTTAGTCATTTAAAGAAATAAAAACATACATATGAAAAGAAAAGTAGGGAAGGCAGATGTATTTTTTCTACTTCATTTAGTTCTGGTATTATTGTTGTTGTGACTCAATTGTTGCTTTTTAAGTAGTACTTACAAAAAAGCCGAGTACTAAAAATAATGTGTTGTCAATGTAATACCATTTTTACTGTTTTTAGCGTTTTTCATGTTTTACAACGAAAATCTAGAAATGAAATGAGGGATTTCGTAATCCAAAAAGAAAAGAGCCTTGAAGGGTATAAGAGGTATAACCAGTCCGAAATTTCCTCTCGGTATTCTTGCATTTTTAATTATTTTGAAAAGCATGTATGTATATTGGTAATCTTAGTGCTTTTTGTAATACAAAAAAAAATAAGCAGCACTGACTAAAAAATATTTTAAAATTTCTACATACATATGTACGTACTACATACTTGAGTTGGATGACGAATAATGTTATTGAAAAGGAGCTACGCAAAAGAGAAATAAAAACAACAATTAATGCTGCTTTTGTTGTACTGTTATAACAAACATAAATGCAATATGCCATTGCTTTCAATGTTTTGCATTTAATGTTAGAGTGTTAACAACTCTTGAGACATTTTCTAAAAGCGTTTCGGATATGTTTTGACTTTTTAATATAAAATATTTTAAGAAATCAACAAAAAATAACAGCATTACTCCTTTTTTTTTAAATAAAGTATCAATAGCAATGTTTTTACTTAACAAAAGTCAAAAAACCAAAGAGAGGTTTAAATTTTTATATGAGATTTTTAAAACTTTTAAATGACCACTTTCGTAACCATTAAGCAAAAATTTTTGAAAAATGTTTCTTCTACACACAACTTTAAATCTTTAATTAACTTTATTCCACTTTTATTTCTATTGCAGGTAATTTGAATTGACCAACAAATCTCAAACGTTAAAAATTGTAATGCTTTTGATTGAACATTTAAAAGTAAGTAAAGCTATAAAACTGACTGTTTTTTTTTTTAATATTTCGTGCCTTTGCTAACTGGCTTCCACTACATTTACGATAAATTGTAAGAAAAATAAATTAAATACTTACCAGCAATTGTAGAGGATGCACGTGCAGCTACTTTTAAAGTTGAGTTATACGTGCTTGCCTTTTCGGAATTAGATCCCGTGGTTTCTTTTACAGAAAACAAAAGCAGAGAGAATGAGGTTAAACACTAAGTCAATTTAATTTCTTCAAATTACAATATACTTTTCAATATACAATATACTTTTCGCGGCAGAGATGCCCGGTCCACTAATACCCTAAATCTACGTTACATGGCCTATAGACAAGTATATACCATAAGTATGAAGGTAGTGATTCGAAGCGTTCGTTAACTTTAGTATTCTCTAGGACTCGGAATGCATATGTTATCTCTTAAATATTCCATACTAAGACTTCTACGGATTACAGATACAGCAACGTGTCTTATCTTATTTCTAATCTTGACAACTTTCGCACAATCCACGCTATATACCCCATCCTAAATTTCCTATTAATAACACTAATAAGGTTTCAGGTTCCTAATATCGTATAAATGCAATTTTGCAGTTACTGTTGTTATGACACAGCTGTCTCTTACTCCTTAGGGTCCACTTGAAATTCATGTCCAAAGTAAATCTGAAATATCCGCCACATTTTCTCGAAATAACCAAATTCGGTCCGGCTTTTTTTATAAATGTCAGTGTACCGGTATTAAATCACCCTAAAACCCTGCCCGCCTAGGCGCTACAGCAACTATACGCACCTGAATATAGGTTTAGTCTTTTTCGTCCGATGCCTTAAACGCATCCAGACTATAGAAATATCTGTACTAGAGACCTGCATTACTGCATTTATTTCTTTTACTACACAGCATAGACTAAATAAAGAATATTAATATGAGGAAGAAAAACGTCATTCGAAAATGTTACATTCGTTTTAACGTGTATACTATTATCCACTACACAGCACATCAGTATAAAAATGAGTACAACGAATCAAAACGATTCATTCACTAAAAGAAACATGCATTCACTAATAAAAATATGGATTTATTTATAAAATCATTTTTCGTTAGTGTTTTCTACTTTTACAAACGAAGAGCAGAATAATCCCGAGAGAGCGAAAAAGTTTTTACTTCCATTTATCCCTCTTTCTCCTCTTATCTCCAAACTCATGACTGCTTTACTCCATGTAAAAACTATATTATATGTTAGAACTTAAACAAAAAATTAACACAATGAATGATTACTATGTGAGTGTGAGTCATTCATTCACTGATGTTTCCATAATTTTCTTCACATTTTAATAAAACCAGAGAGTAATGAGTACAGAAGTATTAAAGCTTGTCAAGG
The DNA here is from genome assembly GCA_023159175.1 of Wohlfahrtia magnifica. Classification (NCBI taxonomy): domain Eukaryota; kingdom Metazoa; phylum Arthropoda; class Insecta; order Diptera; family Sarcophagidae; genus Wohlfahrtia; species Wohlfahrtia magnifica. The sequence goes on from JAKWBJ010000513.1 coordinate 241,838, forward strand.
ATATATACACCTTTTAACGTCATAATCGGGTCTCTAATCTGTACTCACCTTCATGAGTACTTTGACAATTCCGGTTGCAATAACTAAGCCCGTATTCCAATTCTACTCGCGAATGATAAGAAAATTTCAAACGGTTTAATTAGCTTATCTCATGGTTAAATCCAAATTCATTCTCTTGAAGCCGCTTAGATAACACTAAGTCCACGTCGTCCACTGTCTGAGAAGTCAGACTTTCTGAATTTCATATTTGAATGCTATGTTATCAACAAAGATATCGAAAGAAGATTGTCCAGTGGTTTTCAGACTGACATTCAATATAAATCTAACAACTCCTTATGTTTTGAGACTGGCCAATCTCTGCATCTTATTCAAGATATTCGGGTAGAGTTAGATTCTGGGTGGTGTCGACATTAAATTCCTGTGTAGATATATGTCGAGTTGGCCAGTCACTAAACCAGGACTGGGTTGATATATTAACAGCAGTGCACTTATCATGCTGTCCACAACAGTATCACAGTTAACAAACAGCATTTTCAATTCGTAATAAACAGTGTTTTAGGCATTTTTTTATCGAATTAAATTAAAAATTAAACCGCTTAAAATAGAAGCAAACAAATTCAATATATTTCAGTTGCATTAGATATTTTTGTTTTATTGATTTTCGTTTATGAGCTTTTAAGTTTCCAAGTTATATGTTCGTATATAAAGGAAGTTAAAATGTACAACGTGCATATCTATAGTGTACGTTTTATATATTAAGTAAATTATATATATATTTTTTTATATACAAAAATTCAATGAACTTTTTGTATAAGTATATTTCGTTACCAATTGTTGTTAATGCATTTAATTGAAAGCTGATTTGAATAGACAACAGGTTAAAGACAGAATTGTTATTGATTGTATAAGCCAATGAACCTTGACCACGTTTTCATGCGCTGCACTCACATTACAAGTAGCAGCGCGCTGTTAAACGGAAGTGGTAGTTAGTTTTTGGTAACCCTTTACCAATAATTAAGTAAGTTAAGAAAATGAGATGAATTTTAAATAATTTTTTGGTATACTTTGATTCTTTTAGAACAATTTAAATTAAATTGACGTTTATTTTGTTTACCCTTTAGGTGTGTAGTTAGATTTAATATAAACCTATATAAAATTGATTAAATGCTGTTAAAACTCTAATTAATAAATATAAAATTTAGAGCACATAACTCTTATAAATACAAGCTTTCGCAGGTATCTACAGCTGATTTTTCTTTAACCCGAAATAACCCACGATTACCATATGGTAACGATTAAATCCAAAACAATATGCCAAAATTAGAAAAGAAAAACGTTTTTGATGCATAACACTTTGGCTTCCCAGAGATATAACGCGCTGGCTATTCTGAGTTCAATTAGCGAAGTTATCGCATGTAAAATTAAAGTGACAAAAAAAAAACGTTAAAAGTTCCAGTTTTTCGATATGGCACGTTAGTAAGTAGACGCATTTAAAATGACTTTCAATTAAATTTTATAAAAATACACTCATTGGTAGTTTAAGAAATTAATTTTGAAATGCTTATATGCAAAAGAAAGAATGTGTCCAAAACTATTTTCACTTTCATAAAAAACATGCACTCTAGTCGCGAACCCATAGTTATCATACGGGAGCGCTAGTTTTCCGCAAAAGTAAAACAATGTTTAAAAAAATGGACTTCTTTTTCTTGCTCAGAAGTACGAAATATATAAGTATACAACTTTTCAACAAAATATAAGACAAACAAGTTCTGGGCATTACCGAATTAAATACTAGACCTTTAAGTACTAAAGACCAGAATCAGTCAGTAGAAAACATATTGTGTTTCATCACGACAATGACAAACTGCATCTACCAGGTGCTTCAAAAACTGATTTAAAAAAATAGAGCTTTATTTTATTAACTAATTAATATACAGTGAGCTTCAAATGAAGGTAAACACCCTTATTCTCAAAAATTTCGTTATTTTAGTCTTTTAAAATACGATGAATATAAACATATAAAATTTTTTTTAAGACTGTATTTACGACTCTACAAAATCTATAAAAAATTACAACAAAATTCGTACAATAACTAAAGTTATACAACAAAAAAGAAAAACTATCTTTTACGCATCAAATGAAAGTATACAAGGCAAAACTTATACGATAGGAAAGTATAGAGTAGAAGTATCTAAGAAGTGATTCCAACTTTAGGCACCATCGAGTATAACAAGAAACTGTTTTTAAAATATAATTTTGAAAATACCTCCAAAATCATGATTTATGGGTAAAAAACCTGTTCTTCGTATCTTCAAGCACTTACAAGTTAAACTTAGATTTAGAAAGAGGAGGAATTATGTGGTTTATATTTTACTTAAGTAAACTTGGGGAATTATATATATGTTAATATTCATCGTATTTTAAAAGACTGAAATATGTATTAAATTATTAAGAATGAGGGTGTTTACTTTCATTTGACACTCACAGTACTTATATTTCTTCTCTTAATGCGTTTACAATACTATTTGACCCAATTTGTTGTTAAAATAGACTAAAAAGAAAAACGTGTTAATTTACTGAATAAAAGATTTCATAAATTTTATATTTTAATTTATTTATTTCAAGTGTGCAATTAGCAACTTAACAATTATGATTTTAACTCACAAAATACATAATACTTTCAAATTCCTTAAGCGACATAGGCCTACCTAACCTTTAAATTTCTATAAATTTAATCAAAAACAAAAATAAACAAAACTATTGACATTATTTAGCACATTAATATAAAAAACAGAAAAAATAAAAAGAAATCATAACGTAATACTTTTTAACAAATGGATTAAAATCTTACTCGTATTTCGTCAAGAGTCTTATGGTTTAAGTAAATACAGTATACGATAATAACTACTGTACACGCTGCTGACACTTCAAAACTCTAAGATGAGTAAAATATTGCATTACTGTTTCTAGAGGAAAACAAATGTATGTATGTATGTACTGTGTACATATAGTTTTTATGATTTTTATTGCAACAGGAGGTAGTAAAAAAGATAAAAAGAAGACAGCAATGTTAATAAAAATGTTTTCATATCTACTCGCATAATAAGTTAAGTTGCTGCGCTCTTCTATTATTATGATTTTTATTATAATAGAAAATGTGAAGAAATAAGTGGAAAAAATAAATAGACTTCAAAACCACTTGTTGTCATACATACTCGTATCGTATCTCTCATATGCAATATAGGGTGCATATGAGTGAGTGATATTAGAAATAAAATCATTACACTGCAGCCGCTGCTTGTATTACTTGACGCCGTTAAAGTATAGTTATGTGACAACATATGAAGTTAAATTTGAATGGCCATTAGTGTATAAATACGACCATGACCAATGCATCTACCAACACTCCTATGGCTTTTATCTTAAGAAATGCACTGCGTAGCGATGAAGGTCAGATTTTTGCTAAAAAGATTAAAGCGATCCAAAGCTTCGCTGAATTAATAGCAGCATTGTAATGCCATATCACATAAAGTCAACACCACTTCAATCATAACAAGTAGTTCTTGAAATGTATCCACAGGGTCTTAAATTGCTGAAGCTGTACTAGACTTTACAGGTTGTATTTAATACGTTTTGGGCAACAGTTTACAAATAGTATGTTGCCCCCAAGACAGATAAGTTGAAACTGCGGGCGGATTGTACGAGAAAAATCTGCAACGGCCTCAAAGAACACAAGGAAATCGGCAAAAGTGGGTCTAGAAGTAAATGAATCAATTGATTCTTGACTAGAGAATTTTTTTTTTACTAAGAACCGTATCTAATCAAAATTTTGCAAAGCCGAACTCCCACCATTATTGGTAGGCGAGTTGTAGTCGATTTTCGAGATTTTTGTAATAGGTTATAGAACAATTTTACTTGTATTCCTTTAATCTAGTGTCGATATACGACAACGAATACTCATACTGTTCTAACATAGCATCCTATAGTATAATGCATCTCTATCATATCTATGGCTTTAATCCTAACGAATGCATTGTGTGGAGATGGAAATCTGATTTTTGCTTAGAGTTGAGGCTATCCAAAGCTTCGCTGATTTAATAGCAGCATTGTAATGCCATATCACATAAAGTCAACACCAATTGCGGCGATTAACGCCTAACTGCAGTCATGTCAAGAAAAAATCTAATCCACAGCCACCACTTGTTTTCTGAAGGAACACAACATAGGAATGGGTAGGTATGTAAAGTTACTGGTTGTCCATGGTTTTCATATTAAATATGTGATTAGATATCCACCTTTCTGATCTATCTATTTGGGCGACAGTCCACCATTGATAAATTGCCCTTTAACTACTTTAAGATCATAAACTCACGCTGTGTTAGTTCAGCGAAAATATATCAGTTGGGCAATTTAAAAGTTTAAATTTAAAAACGCACTAAAACAAAAAACGGTTTGAAATATTGCAAATTTTTTTTTTTTTTTTTTTTTTTTGTTGTGAAGTACAATTGTACCGATTAGAAATGAAATATTATTTTACCCATATGGCTGCCGTGACTGGCCTCACAGTACCCCATTCGATCAGACCATTTTTCGAGAACTTTTTCGAATGTATGGGCTCGTATCTCAGCAATGGCATCACGAGTGTTAACCTCTTCAAATGCTCAATTGTCTCTAGTTTGTCGGCATTACACATGTCTTTAATGGCGCCCCACAGAAAATAGTCCATCGGTGTCAAATCGCAACTTCTTGGCGGCCAACTGACATCACCATTTCGGCTAATTAAACGGTCATCAAACGTTTGATGTAATAAATGTATTGTGGCATGAAATGTGTGACAAGTTGCACCATCCTGCTGAAACAAAACATCGTTTACATCAATACCGTGAAGAGCGGGCACAAAAATATCGGTTATCATGGTGCGATAGGTGTCGCCATTGACCGTAATGGTTGCCAAATATGAAATATGAGCCAGTGATGCCTCAGCTCCACAAACCGCACCAAACAGTCACTCGTAATGGGTGTATTGGCTTCTGTAAGACAATTTTGATATTAGCGTACCCGCCAAGATGGTAATGAGCTTTTAAATTATAATAAATTTCCAATAAATCCCAACGTTGTTTAAGCGTATATCGATTAATTTCGTTCAGTGGAGATAATATACTAAATTTGGCGACAGAAGAGAATGACATAAGTATTGGCAGATTTGAAATAATTGCTGGTTCAAATTGAAACTTTTAAATTGCCCAGCCTGTACATAAACATCTGTACATCCATTTGCTCATCAATTATAAAGCTTCATTTAAAAGTTCGATATGACCAAAAGGGTTTTAAAGCAATGTCTGAGTTTGGTATAATTGCAAGATTAACACAAATTTGTATGTAGAATGACACAAGATCATCGCTTAAAAGTGGACAAGACCTCGCGAAACGTTTAATATCAAACCAGTTTTCAGACAAATTAAAACTGTGGCCGGATTGTGCGAGAGATAACTGCAACGTTCTCAAGAGTCGAAAGCAACGGAAGAAGTGAGTCTGAAAGTAAATTAATCATTTATCAACGAACAAACAATCCTCGAGACGTTGTTTATTTATGAATGTTGGTGATCACAACTGTGTGATAATGCAAGATTTTGTCTAGCTTGGTACACAAAACTACAGCTCATTGATTTTAGAGAAGTCCCCCTTGTTCCAGTTGGGATGTTGTGGGAATTAAATATGAATGTATGTATTAACCCTTTGATGGCCATAGGCCAGTATGATTGCCAATTTTTAAATTCTTTAAGCAATTAAATAATTTCGGTTACTAATTGTCCTTAGAGGGTATCGAGGTGGGCAATTTTTCTTTTTTTCAGAACTACTATTAGGCTACAGGTCGCAAAAACAAAATAAAAAATTAAATCAGTTCAGCCGAAAATGTTTGGTCGTCAAAGGGTTAAATGGCAAGTTCTAAGGAACTTTTTAGATAGCTGCTGAAATAGGACAACTGGTAAAACTATCATAGCAATCTAATTTAACCCATTGTTTACATATTTTTACAATTAAAAAAAATGTTTGAAAATTGTTTTAGATTTTTGCACATCATTTGTTATAACAAAAGGGCCTCTATAGAGGCCCCTTACATCTCAAAATACTCTATAAAATGTACGATTAAAGTAGCAGAGGCAACAACAGCAAGTAGTTTACAAATAAATCAAGGAGTTACTTCACTGAAAATCTGTTATACTTTGTGGTTATAAAAAGAAAAATATGAACAAATATTTGTACGTACTCGTACTCGTGTATGTGAGCACATACTTCAGTGCATATTATTTGAATTAATTATTTAAAGTATTATGTGGCGATGATGTTTTTAATTTTATTGTTTAATTTTATTTAATTTTTTATTATTTGGCACCCTTTATTCATAACATTTCACATATATTTTTTACTTTTCTTCATATTATTATATATGAATTATGAAGAGATTGCCAAATCTATTTTCAAACAAATTGTTTAACAACATCTCTGTGGCATTTGAAAGTGGTTTAATAAGATAAAATAATTATAAATTTAAAAAAAGAAGAGAAAAAAACAGAAACAAAAATAAACCACATTATTACAGAAGTTATAGAGAAAATTATAAGAAATACAAAAAACAAAAAACTAAATTAAAGCGAAAAAATTAAAAAAAAATCTAACAACACTAGCCAGCCAAGCCAGCACACCCACTTTTGTATTTTGGCTAATTTTTATTTATTTATTTTTTTTTTTTTCATACAGATGTGGTATTTTTAATCTGTTTGGCATTAAGTTTTGCGGCGGTGATAGTCAAAAAAACAACAAGAGGAAGAAAAAAACAAAAGATTGTAACCAAATTATATATGAAAATGAAATCGATTAATTTTTCATTTTAATCTCCTGCTTTTTGTGTAAATCGTGATTTATTAACATTTTTTTCTTCATCATTATTGGGTGCGAATTATTGTAAAAACAATATTAAAGGGTTTAAATATTTTGTTGCTGTTGCTATTTAATTATGTAAATAAATGTTAAATTATTAAGTTTACCATGTTATGTTATGTGATTTTATAAAATATTTAAAAATTGTTAGGAAATGTAGAGCCGCACCATGCATACGGTACTAAAGCAAATTATAGTATTTTTTTATATGAAGAAACTACTTAATTATACAGGGTGTTCCAATAAGATGTTTCATTTTTCATAGAACGCCTTTTAACAGCTGGCATAAGGTAGTTTGTAACTACTTGACAGATGACAAGTAAACACTACGTTATTAATAAAAATGGAACGTTACATCAACGAAAGACCAAAAACGCATTGAAATTATTCAAATTCGCTACATAAATGGTGAAAATTTCGCAAAACGAATGTATTTTTGGATCGTGTAGAAGCAGTTTCTCGTCCAACATTTATGAAACTGATAGAATATTTGAGTTATAGGCACGAGTTACTGATGTAAAGAAACAAACTCGCTCGAACGTTGCTAAAAAAAAACTGTAAATAATGGCCCATAGTGTTGAGGATAACCCAGGTTCTTCTATATGTCGTCGACCTTTGAAATTGGGCAGTTTACAAACGATTTTTCATTGTATTGTATAAAGGCTTAGCTCTCGAGGTTATTTTAGTTCAGCTAACACAAGAACTTACATCTACTGATCATCAACGACGCCCATTTTTAGGTAAGCTAGGATCACACGATTGTCGCAAATGTACCAATATGACGCAATTTGTTAACACACTTAAATATTGGTACATATTGGACACTTTGATTGTCACACACGAACACAATAAATTTTGGCACATTATTGTCCCCTATGTTGGCGCATAACTGCTTATTGGGCCGCCACGCGATTGCCGTACCAATAATTGGTGCATTGCACTAATCGTGTGAACACAGCTGAAGGCTACGTTAACAAGCAGAATGGTCACGTTTGCGGCTTAGAAAATCCAGGAAATGTTGTTGAAAAGCGTCTCCATCCTCAATGTGCAATTGTTTGGCGCGGTTTTTGATCTGACGAGGACATTGGGCCCTACTTTTTTGGAAAAGGAGCTGCAGCAGCTATTACGGTGAATGTATTGCACTATCGAAGTATTCTTAATAATTTTGTATTGCCGAATTGGAAGATATTATAATGGATGACTTTTTTCTCTTTACACCATTGAGTATACCATCGATCTTTTCAATGAAAATTTTCCTGACCAATTTGTGGAAGAGGCGAGATCCTGTGATTTAAAATTTTTAGAAAATTTTCTTTAAAGCTACATAAAGGATAATATATGTAGCAATGGCCCGCAATACATTCTGTACAACCACAAATGTGCGACTTCGTGGCAAAAAATTTCATCTTACAAACGTAGCTGATATTTTTATTCAACATTAAGGGCATATCCCCATTTTTGCAATTAAGCAGCTGATGATTTCGCTTAAAAATACTCGTTATTTTACACATAAAATGAAACATCTTATTGGGAAACCCTATATTTTAAATATGTTTATCAAAGACAATACTTTATTAAGCGAAATCTGTATTCCCCAGCGGCTTAGACCATACACTCGTTGTAAAATAGGCTGACAAACCCACATTAACCTTCTTCACCCCATCATACCCATTATTTTCACTTTCTCTGATGTGTTGTGGTGGATCCAAGTTTCGTCCACAGTTACGAAACGGAGCACAAACTCGTTCATATTACAGTTGAAGAACGCCAAACAGTCATGCGAAGTTGTCACACGATTGCGTTTACGATCAATTGTGAGCAAAAGCGACACCCATTTTGCGAAAACTTAAGTGGTCATTCAAAAAGATGGCTGCTTCTTCTACTATACAAACCCTCGCACATTTAAATGACAAAAATCCTCAACATTTTTGTATATCACCAAATACTTATATTCAAATTATGGTCCACAATAAGAACTGTTCAAAAACGCTTTTAAAATTTCTTTTGGTTTTCTTTGATATTAATTAACCAGTTTCGAAAGAAAATGATGTGCAAACCAGGTGATAAATTTCTAATAACAAGTACAATTCAGCTTCTGTTCGATTTTTAAAAACCGAACAACTTAATTTGTTGATTTTTTTTTTTTTTCATTTCACCAATTTTAATAAAATTAAATCGCCAAAGTACCCCTTCATGACTGTAAATACTTAAAATTTAACAGGAGACTATGGAGTATAGCAATAGAAGTAAAAATAATGCGTGACTTTGTTTTTCTTTTTAAATTCTTTTAAAGATAAATTTTCTAACTGAATACAGAGCATTTTAATGAACAGAGCTTTTTAGAGGCTGAAAAGCAGAAGAACTGACTGAAATTCATTTATTTGTTAACATATTCATTAGCATTTAAAACAAATGAAGGATGAAATTTTTCTTAGACTTTTGCAAAGAAAAGAAGAAAAAACAGGCATAGAGAAGGCTAGACCAGGAAAGTGGCAAAAGTAATGATTTTCCGGTATAACTATTGCATGACAACAAAAAGATGATGATGACAATGATAATGATATAAATGACATTTATGGTAGAAGTTAATTAAGACGCCAAAGTACAACAACTTACTTTATTATCAGGTATGTGTGTATCGACTTCTCTTTACTCACTCTTAGCAGCCACGCAAAATTGCGTTTAAATTTTTTTCTTTTATTTTTTAAATTTTCTTTTAAATATTTATTATCATTATGATTAACATGATCATAATCATCATTATTATTATTATGAATACAATATTCATCCTCATTCTTAAAAAGAAAAAAAATGGTAACATATTGCTGCACTAAATACATGTGCAGTTACAGCAACTGTATGACATTCCAAAGATGTCTTTGATTTGTCACGTTTATGATGAAAGAAGACTCTAAGAAAGAAAACGTTTATTTTTGACCAGGAAAGCATGTCGATTTGAGTTTTCCATGACACAATCAATCACAATCATCAATATCATCAAGACATTCGGAAGAAATTTTCAATAATAACACGAACAGAATTCTTAAGTCCAGACAATGTGTTGTGATACGATACTTGAGATATGAAAAGAATTTTCTATTGAAAAGCCGTCTCTGAAGTAGCAAATATGTGGTAATAATACAGTCAAAATTTATAAGGAAAGTACTATAAGAGTTGGCCTACCTGGCCTGATAATTCTAACCGTACTCCAGTCTATAGCATTGAAATTCTAAATCAAGTTCATAAGCCCACCAAACAGAAGATTTCCAATTAGAAATCATGGTTAGTTGTACTGGCTTACAAACTTTTACACGATTGTTATTTCTCTGTAAAGACGATTTTCTATTTTTTTATTTATTTATTTATTTATTTTTTTTTTGGAAAACGTTAAGTAGTAGTAGTTGAAGTAAAGGGTGTTTTTTTTATAGAGGTATAGAACTTTAAGTTGCAATAAAATAACGATGGATTATTCGATTGACATGAATTTTATTTATCCGAAAGATAATCTTGTGGCATTACATTTTAAATATGATTTCTTGCATATGACCGCCACGGCTAGCGCGGATGTAGTCCAATCTGGACGTCCAATTTTCGATGACTTTTTCCAACATTTGTGGCCGTATATCGGCAATAACATGGCGATGTTGTCTTCCAAATGGACCAATGACTTTACATAGCCCCACAGAAAGTAGTCTAGCAGTGTTAAATCACAATATCTTGGAGGCCAATTCACAGCTCTAAAACGTGAAATTAGGCGGTCACCAAACGTGTCTTTCTGTAAATCTATTGTGGCACGAGCTGTGTGACATATTGTGCCGTCTTGTTAAAACCACATTTCTGGACATCATGGTTATTCAATTCAGGAATGAAGAAGTAAGTAATCATGGCTCTATACCGATCACCATTGACTGTTACGTTCTGGCCAACATTGTTTTTGAAAAAGTACGGACTAATGATTTCACCAGCCCACAAAGCGCACCAAACAGTCAGTTTTTCTGGATGTAACGGTGTTTTCACATACACTTGAGGATTACCTTCACTCCAAATGCGGCAGTTTTGTTTGTTGACTTAGCCATTCAACCAGAAGTGCGCTTCATCGCTAAACAAAATTCGCTTATGATAATTGAAAAAATTGAAAATTGAAAAAAAATTCACTTATGAAAAATGAAAATTGCACTATTTGCCAGCGTTGTTCAGGCGTGAGTCTATTCATGATGAATTGCCAAACCAAAGTAAGAAAAAATCACTTGACAGCTGTTAGTTAAATCGGTCGCCATCTTGAAAAGTAATGCCAACTTAAAGTTCTATACCTCTATAAAAAACGTGCTTTATAAGTTATCTTTCGAAATAAAAATATTCGAATAATATTCGATTAAAAGTAAGGATTATTTAAACACTTTTTGAGTATTTCAATAATCTTGATTTTGACAGCCATTGAAAGAAACTATAATGCCTTGTTAACGAAAATGGGAAAAAAGAAGTAGGAAAGTCCTAATAAATGCTAAAAGTGGTTTACTGAGTTTCGACACAAATTATAACATTATGACATTAATCACCCAAAAGAGGGCTGTAGGCATCTCAAAGGAGAGAGAACACTATTATCAGTATATCGTTAAAAGGTATTGTAGTACTGCGACGGTTTGTTTTATTGTAATGTCTCGACTAGTATAGGGTTTCCACATTATATCCCTCCCAACTCCATTGCCCTGACGAATCTAAGGATGTCGGTCGGTGCCAGTAGTTGTAACATCCTATTCTGTACTTCATTGTCGCCTAGGTACCTCTTTCTAAAACGCATTTATGGTGAACAGCCATCAATCATGTGATCCAGTGATTTAGATTCTTTTTCAGAGAACCCGCACATTGGTTTCGGAAGTATCGGGTGATTTTCTAGCAACTTTCTTTTTGTCGGCTCAGCTGTTTAGCTGTCGTGTAAGATATTACCGTCCAATATCGTCTATAATTTTTCAAAAGAAAGTGCATCGTGCACTTTTTCCATTTTGTGGTAAGTTTGGGCAACTGTTGAATGGATATATGAACAAGCAAAATTGCCATATTTGATGTGAAAAGCCGCCAGAAGCATTGCAAGAACTGCCAATACATCACGAAAAATGCACTGTTTGGTGTGGATTATGGGCCATTTGGCATAATTAGTCTTTTCCAAAGACTACGAAGATAGGAACGTTACTGTGAGTGGCAAGCGCATTTTTTATTTATTTATTTATTTTTTTTTGCCCAAAATGGAAGAGCTGCTATACTTGGCTAATATGCGGTTTAAACAAGACTGTGCCGCATATCATACAGCACGTCAAACAATGGCCCAATTGAGAGCCAAATTCGGTAAATATTTTATTTTACGTTAGGGACCAGTCAATTGGCCGCCAAGATAGTGCGATTTAACGCCTTAGACTATTTGTTATGGGGATAGGTTAAGGTTCATGTCTATAGAACCAAGCCCGCAACAGTTGAAGCCAATACTGAAGAATTTATTCGTGAGATACCGGCCGAAATGTTGGAGAGACTGTGCCAAAATTAGACCCAGCGTATGAACCATTTCTATTCAAATGTACATTCGATCTGCAATGCCCGATCAACAGACCGATTATCATTCTCAGGATATTCAGTTTGATAAAATGTTTTCCCATTATGATTCCCCAGCTAAATATCGATTCTAGAAGAATAGGAGCCTCTCGTTTCGTTCCTTTTCGCTAACCGGACTCTTCCAAATCGCTATGCCCTCACCACAGAAAGATACTGACCCTATTAGGTACCTTTTCGGCCGGCTCATAAATTTTTTCAGTAACAAAAAAAAAACATTTAAAACAAAGTAGGTTTCTTTGTGACAACGAGCAGTTAAGAAGGAATTCTGCGTCATTTACATTGATTACCCTGAAAAGGGTAAAACGATTAAATTCAATATTGATTTGCAGCCATAGCAACCCCATGATAGTTAGCGAACAGTTTTGTTCCTTCAAGAGAATGCACGGAAGAACATCTGTGTAATTGAGCAAAATGCTAACATGCATTTAGCAAGCTTTTTGTTTTAAGCCAAATTTGAAGAAGTGTTAAGGTGGTAAAGGATATTATTCTAAAACCTATTTAGAAGAAAAAAAAATAAAGAAACAAAACATCAACTACCGAAACATCATAATTCATCACTTGTGTAAAAAACCGGAAAAGGTAGGTGTCTAGGACAGTAGCAAGGCTCCGAACCACTATTACACCAAATATACATATATGTAGATGGTGCTGCTTTAGGCAACGACACTCGCTACAGTAGACCAATCACGTGCTTAGCTGGAAAAAAAAATTAATGCAAAAAAACTGAGACAAGGCAAAAATGCCTTGTGGAAGCCATATGCTACCAAGAGGAGTTAGGGAAAATAAAATATTTTATTATTACGGAAGGTATGTAATAAAAAAATCTACTAAAATTGTTGAACTGAACATATAGACGTTATTGCCGCAATAAATATCAAACTGCAGTCTTAGTTCGTGTTAAGAACTAGATTTTTATTAAAAAAAAAAACGTAAAAACGACTTAAATTATGTGGCAACTTTTATAATCCAGTTCTCAATTAGACATTTCATTTACAATTAATTAGTGATTTTTGAACGTGTGACGACGACAAGAAAACTCGATTTCATTTAGTAAAACTGTACTAACAAATGACTGTTTGTCAAAATTTTTACAAAATGTTGTCAGTCTCTAAAGTTGTCACAACTTTTGTCAACATTGACAGTTTTTATTTAACTAATGCCAGTGAGAGAAGAGCATAGAGAGGATCGTACAAGTACATTTTAGTTTAAGTTTAAATTTTGCAACCTGTCGGTCTGGTCTGGTCTGTCTGTATGTCGTTTTGTTTTAAATGAAGGTTGCACAAATCTGTTGCAAATCTATTAATGTTACTTGGCTGTTTGGCTGCTGCTGCTGGTTTTTTTTTTTTTTTTTTTTTTTTTTTGTCACATTTTATTAATGATTGATAAAACATGACACAACGCAAGAAGGCCAAACAACAGAAAAACTGGATGGATGGTTAAATGGCGAAGAAGAGCAGAAGAAGGCATTTACATTTGAGTCAGTCATACAAATCAAAGACAAGATGAATGACATCTTAACATTAAGTTGACTCTGACTATGGAGTTACAAAAGATTTTTGTCTTGGGCAAGACTTATATCTAATTGGACAAGGTCCAATAGTAAATGCCAACACTACTACTTACTACACACGACTGACAATGATGATGATGCTAATGATGGTGATATCTTTTTTTCAGAATTACAAAACAAGATTACGCAAATTCGTTAAGAACTTTTTTTGAAATTAATTTCAGAAATTGATTACAAATTTCAAAATCAGCATTAAAAAATTAATTTATTCATTAACTGAATACAACAAACATTTTTTTAATTAATTTTCTTGAAAGATACATTGACCTCTTCTTCTTTTTTTTTGTAAAAAGATTAAAATTTTGGTTAAAAAAAAATCTATTCAAATTAAAACGTTGTATGTGGGTTATTTTTCTAACTGTCCACACCCTCCTACACTTTAAACAGAAAATTAGATTTTGTAATTTAAATCTGGTTGGTTTGGATTTTTATTAAAATAAAATAAAATAAAATTTGAGCACGTTTTACCATTAAAAGGAATCATTAAAATAATTTACAACTTTAATAACAACAATATATAACAATTGGTGATTTTCGAACCATATATGGTGGTTTAGATTGAAATGTCATTAAAATCTGTTTCAAAAAAAAAAAAAAAAAATTCATTTTCGTTTGTTATCTAGCCATCGCTCGCTAAATAAACGTGATTTAATCTTAAAATACACGAACAGTTTAATTGAAATTTTAAAACTTGTACTTTTAATACCAGATAAATAATTATTTTTCTTTGTTGTACTCATATATTGATAAATCCCAGTGAACTTGTCTGTTTTGTCTTATTCTCTTAAAAAGGTAAAGATTTATTTTATTTCTTTGATGTTTTAAAAACTATTTTTTTTTCATAATTTTTGCATGATTTTTTGTCGTATTTTGCTACAGATTATCACCATAATTGGCAGTAAAAAAATTGTAAGAACAATAGAATAGCATAGAATTAAAACAAATAACGAACTTAAATTGGAATAAAATTACAAATAAGATTTGCAATTATTGGTGTTTTTTTTTTTTGCATTAAGAATAAATAAAAAGTATAAAACTTTTGCTTTCATTTGATTACAAGCTGTTTTATATCAATTTTTAAAAAACAAATTCGAAAACAAATTCTTTGTTCTTTATAACACTGATCTACAAAAAAAAAAAAAATCTCGCCTTTAAATAAAACTATAGGGTGCGCCATCTAACGTTTTTTTTTATTTCGTGAATGGAAACACTTAGCTCATGTCTGATTTGACAGATAATTAGTTTTATCCTGAACGAATATGGTTGTGTATACGCTTTGCTAAGTGTGCCTGCGATTGACTTACAGAAGATGCCATCATCTTTTCAGATGAAGCTCATTTTGATCTTGGCAGGTATGTAAACAAGCAAGATTGTCGCATTTGGGGCACGGAAAACCCGCACGCATACATTAAAAAGCCGATACACCCAAGACGAATCACTGTTTGGTGCGAATTTTGGTCCAGAGGCCTAATTGGTCCATATTTCTTCGAAAATGAGCAAGGTATGGCCGTTACAGTCAATGGCGATCGTTTCGGGCCATGTTGAACGAATTTTTGTTCACAAAAACACACAGCCGAAGCTACACTCGATGTTTTGCGCCCTGTTTTTGAAGATCGCATTATCAGCCACAGAGCTGATGTCGTTTGGCCACCTCGGAGCTGCGATTTGATACCGTTGGACTATTATTTGTGGGGTGCCGTCAAAGATAAGTGTTACGCCAACAAGCCAGAGACAATTGACGCTTTAAAGGACAATATTCGTGAAGCCATTGGTGAAATACAGCTGCACACAATCGATAATGTGCTTAAAAATTGGACCGATCGTGTAGACTACTGAATGGCCAGCCGAGGTAGCCATTTGAATGAAATTATTGTCCATTATTAACCGGAAGGATTGTACTTTTAAATAAAAAAAGAAATTTGAGAAAATATTCAGTATTTTTTATAGCATTTCAAAAAAAAAAAAAAATATTTGGCGGACCCTATATATGGAGCATAATGATTTTGATGCGCTGAATTCAAATCCGTTTTCAGTTTTTTTCCATCGGGCTAAACATTTTTTTATGGGCGTGGCAAATTTTTGTGCCCAAGATATGGTAGTTATGTCAATATATTTGACCGATTTTAATACAAGCACCACCAAACGTTTAGAAGCAAAATTTTCTATAAATCACCTAAACAACACTTTTTTTTGTAATTTCAACAGTTTCGGAGTTATTCACAATGAATTCGGTCCTTTCTTTTAGCTCAAAAAAAAAAAATAATAATAATGAATTGACAAAGATATCAAAATAGAAATGTATGAAATCACTGCTTACATATTCTTCCCACCTATGAGCCAATTTCAGAATCACATTTCAGGAAAACGTCTCGTCTTTTGAGGCGATCCAACTTTGGAGGCGATTTTATATTTCTTGAAATGAAGTGATTCGGTGACATAGTTAAAGATATTGTATTCGTTGAAACAGCCAACAGTCATGGTTCGGCATTTGCCCGTTTTTGACAATCATTTGACATCTTTTGCGAGCGTTGTCGTGCAAAAGAAGAACTTAATCATGTCTGTCTTTGTATTCCGGCTTGTTTTCTCATAATGCACGGCTTAAACGAAGTAATTGTGTGCCGCTGTGGTACTGTAGGTAAGACACCTGCCTACCAACCAGAAGGTCCTCGGTTCAGTACTAGGCCAGACCATCTAAAAAAAAGAAGAGTTTTTTAAACAGCGGTATCACCTCATAACATTAGCTAGTAACTGATTATGAGTATTAGTACTATTGAAAATGGAGTGTTAGGGGAATTATATAAAATTGAAGTAGTTGCAGTCTACTGTAGCAGCTCATAGTATACAACGCCGCTTTCATCCGACCAAGAGTACAAAGTTGCATTATAATTTTAATTTCATTCTAATTGAATGAAATTAGAAAGAAGTTAAACCCATCAAAAATCCAATAAAACATGGTGGGCTGGGTTTTTACAAAAAACCCGGGTTTTTGCCAACCCTGGTTTACTGTGGCGTTGGGTATTTTAATCCAAAGCTTTTTTCGCGATATTATTTATAGGAGTAAGTGACATCCATGTCCACTTGCATCTAAGTATGCCCGTGTGTTGTGTACACCTTATCTGGGTGTACACAGAAACATGTCGGGTAACTGTGTTGCTGATAAGCTTGCTAGGGCGGACACATTTTTTGCGGACATTCGTCTTCAGGCGTTCCGAAAGGCAGATTCATTAGTTAGAGAAGTTTTTCATAGCGTGCTAATAATCAGTCGCTAGCAATGTTATGAAGTGGTGCCGATGTTGAAAATTGTCAGATGGTCTGTCATAGAGTTGAACCTACGATTTCTTGATTGGTAGGTGAAAAGAGGCGGGCTGCTCAAAGAAGTTTAATGCTTGGGTAAGAAATAATGAAATGAAATACTACTTTGATCAAAAAGTGTCCATAATAACCCCCGTGTGGCGGGCCTATCGTTCCGATTTGTACCAACTGTTGTTAGTTTCCCCAAAATTGTAAAAAATCGCCAACACACATAGAGATAGATGTACTCTTGACTACGGTGCTTTTCATGCTGTTATAAGCAGAGCCTGTATAAGAATTATTTATTCAATTGTTTGGAAACTTTATAATTAAACATTTATTATATTGTTTGATGCTTGTACAATGTTCTTGATCGAGGCCCCTCAACATGTCCCTTCTAATCCAAAGGTCACGGGTTCAATCCCCGCAAGGGATGCATTTTAATTGTTGTATATACCGAATCTGGTGATTTACTTTAGCAACAATATAAAAATATTTTCCATAGCAAATGTCAAGCTATGTCTCTAAGATTTAGCAAGAATATCAACAACAGAGGTACCAACCTAACAAACAAACAAAAAAAAAATCGGAACTATGGGACCGCCACACGGGGGTTATCCCGGAAACTTTTTGATTATTATTTATGATATGCTGAAATGTAACAAAATTACATAATTACATAATTTTTGATGCTGATCATTACATGGAATGAAAAGTGGCTTAAATTTGAGAATATTGAACGAGTGGTTATTCATAAATAATTTCAGAGTCTGGTTTACGACAAACTGGGTTATGCTGAATGTTTGGTGAGTTTAGAGAGGAATTGTTCCTTATAAGATACTATAACCTTGTCTGTTTATCCGAACCAATCAAGAAAAAGCGAACAGAGAGGGTATTGTATTCCATCATGAAAATGTCACTAGACGACACATATCTTTAATGATCCGCTGAACTCTAAAGTTTTTATGCACCTACACACCGCTGTATAGCCCGGGCATTGTAACATTTGACTCTACCACTTGTTGCGGTGTCGGCAAAACCCTTTTGACAAAGAAGGATCGGCAAAAATCAAATTTTTCGCCTATAAATCACAGCACTTCTTCAGCAATAGAATTAGGAAGCTACCGGAAAAAAGGTCATAGATAATAAAGATTTTCAATAAGAAAAAATTTTGTTCAAAAATATGTCCCAATAATTTCAAATTGTTTAAGAATTTCGAAATGAATGGCATACAAAGAAAAAATCTGTGTGAAAACTTTGATTCTGCTTCAAAAATTTAAAATAATTTTCTTTGAAAGTTAAAGAAGAACTTTTGCAGCAAAAGAAAAATACGAGCATTTTAATATTTTTTCATTGAAATTTTTTGTTTTTCATTTAGATTTTCTTGTATATTGTGAAAATATAATGAAGCTTTTATTCTCACCGCTCAGAATGTTTCTCTTAACACATACGGTTTTTAGATACAATATAATAATAGTTTCTAAGAAATTGTTTATAATTCTTTGCTAATTATTTGCCGTTTTTCTTTAACTAGTAAAACAACAACAAACTCCCAAAGTCGTTGTTCAACTTTAAAAAATTGCTGACGATTAATGTATGAAAGAGGAGGAAAAAAAAACATTAAAAAAAATTAAATTAAATTAAATTGTGTTTAGAACAATAAGAGTTACGGCAAGAATTTTAGTCGTATTTTCACACACAACTAACGTTTCATTGAGAAGAATACTCGTATTAAGACAGACGGCCCATAACAAGAAGATGAAACTCGTATGTAATGGGAAAAAAAGAAAATAATAAAGACGCTTGATAATGAAATAATTAAATAAAAGTTAATAAGAAATCTTTACACCCAAAGACAAATGTTAATGTATATCAAGAGCTCGCTTATGAACACGTTTAGCGTGGACAAACACCCGATAAAAATTAGAACTCACATTGATTGTTTAGCATAGTACGTAAAAACTCGGCACGTGAGCAGAATTTTCTGTGGTTCGCTCGTTTTATGACTCGTGCTCAAGAGTCTTTTTTCTTAATTCGTGAGCACGAATCACATTTTTTGCTCGACTCATGGGCACAAATTTAAATTTTGTTCCTTAACTCGTGAGCACGAATTATATATTCGGCTCTCAAAAAGAATTGTTCTTTACGAACGAATTTAATTCGAACACTCTTTCTACTCTGTTGTCTAGTAAACCACAGGGTAATTGAAACTAAATACTCGTAACTTACAATTTGGGTGATTTCGTCTTA
Organism: Wohlfahrtia magnifica; assembly: GCA_023159175.1. Lineage (NCBI taxonomy): Eukaryota > Metazoa > Arthropoda > Insecta > Diptera > Sarcophagidae > Wohlfahrtia > Wohlfahrtia magnifica. Next base: position 261,489 of record JAKWBJ010000513.1, read on the forward strand.
AAATTTTGTATGGGAAATTATGTAATTCGGCCTGGGAATTGAATTGTAAATAAAAGAACGATAAAAAGCGTCGTCGTATAAACATGGCATTATATAGGGAGCATATTGGCTCTTCCACAAAGCATTCATTACTTTGTTTCAGTTTTATTAATCAAGTTGATTTCTCAAGCGAAGTGGCTCCATCCATATGATTGTATAATGATGCATATTCTTGCAAATTGGTGATGATCTTTACTTTAGAATTTCAATATTCATCCTGATCAGTCATCTGATGTTTGTCATCATCGCCAGAGGTAAGCTGAAAGGTCAGGGTGGCTTATAAATTTTTTAAATAGAGTTGTCTAGAGGGAGGTTGAAGCCTCTTTATTAAACACTCGAAACCACAATTAAATTTTTTTCGTCATGTCCTCTGCTGAGGCTCGAACCTGGGTCGCTTGTGTTGTTATGCGACTCCATTATTGCGATTGACTTTGTTTTATGTTGCCAAATGGTTAATTTTTAGTAAAATTTATGCTATGATGCCACTAGTCGGTCTTATGAAGACCTGTTCTGTTTCAATAGTTCATAACTAATGTCGAATTATGGGCATATGGCTTTGACAGCAAAACTAAACCAAACCATCGAGTATTCCAAAGATTTAGAATAGACACACTAGATCGTAGAAAACATAGCAAAAAAAAAACTTGTTAGAAGCACTTCGAGAATTAAAAAAAAGAATACAGCAATTAAATGCATTACATCTAATAGCATGTTCACACGATGCATTACATCTAATAGCATGTTACCACGTTCACATTACACCTTTTTAATTTGGTTATTTGCTCTTCAAATTTTGTATTTGAAATAATGTATTTTAGTTCATAATTGAAAGAAAAGAGCGCATTACGAAAAAAATATTGTCATGTGAACTTGTTATAAGGACTACAAAATATAAATTTTTTAAAGAAATTTCTTATGTGAATATTTTAAGAAGAAAAAGTTATCAAAATTATGATTTAGAAGTTACCCGGCTTACAGAACATACCCGATACGGTTATGTATTAACAATTTTTCCTGGGGTGTAACTTATTTCAGTCAAAAGACTTGCATATGCAACAGCAACAATGTTCATGCATGCACTGTCCATTGAAATAGATCCCAATTGCACTAATGAATGACGCATCGTAAATACCACAAAACTAACTACGATAGCCAACAACAGCAATACAATATAATATAATGGCTAACTGAACAACAACTACAACAACAACATCAACTTGTTTTTGTTGTTGTTAATAGTGGAAATATATTTTGTTTTTCTTTCTTCAACAGAGAGAAATAAAACGACAAAAGCGACGCCTTTGACAAAGTACGTGCCACCTTAATAAAGCGGCGACTAAGTGTTGAATGCTTCCGGCAAATAACAACTATACATAGCAACAACAACAACAAATATTACTATTACTATTATAACAGCAACAACAACAGTATTACATACAATATTACACAGAGTCATCCAGACAACAACTACAGTTGTTTTTAAAGTACGTTTTTCTTTTCTTTCTAAAATTCAAAATCCAAACAAGAATCCGCTAAAGAAGACACTTTAACAGCAAAGTCTGAGGAGGAGAGTGAGTCAAAGAGCAAATATTGTAGCGAAAAGATAAAAAAATCTATGTGCGCTAAAGAGACAAAAACAAATAAAACGTATTGATCGCAGTGACTTGAAAAGTCATATTTTTTTAATGTCTTCCTCCCATTTTTTCTTCTCTTCTCTGCTCTTGCTGCTGCTTGTCAAGAGGCAGTTGAGAAAAACTCAAATTTGAAAAAGACAAATAGTTGTTGTTGCTTATATTTCAAAACCAAGGAGTATGTACTACTAAATGTTATTGCAGTTGTTGTTTATTGTTCTCACTCAACTAATAGCAGCAACAATAAGCAACAGCAACAGACATAATTGTTTTAAAGGATACATTTTTAAAAGTCCATAAAATAATGGTTACACAAGTGTGTCCATTATTTAAAGAGAAAATAAAAAAATAAAACAAAACGAAAGACAGACACACAGACAGTCCAATAAAATGTTTGTTCGTCCATTTGGTCGGACAGTGTGTTGTGGCCATATAGACATGGCTCCAACTAAACTTCTTGGGATCACCTGGTTGTTGTTGACGTGTAAATCCCAAAAACAATAAAGAAGTTTTTTATTGTTTGTTTGTTTGTTTTATGCCATTTCTTGTTTTATAGCAATTGTTGCATGTAGTTGTTGCAAGTTGTCGAAGTCTCAAGTCTTGTATTTTTCTAATTGGTTTACGTTCCTTGTTGTTTTGGCCAACATATTTTATTTGTTCTTCTCTAAAATTTCTATCACACTCCTTTGTGACTAAGAAAGTGCTTTAAAGGTATTTATTCCTTAAAAAGTACACAATTCAAGACTTAGATTATATTTTTAAATTCTATGACTGCCCTTCTTTTCGTCTCTGCTCATAATTTAAGTTCGATTTTCGTGTTGATTTAATTTTATTTATTGGAAAATAATTATTTTTTTCTTATTTTTTTTTAATTTCTCGTGCCAATATGAACTGTCTGCCAGCTAATTCTTGTTTGTTTTTAAAGTCCACCAAAGTGAACTTTATTTGAATGTGTTTTGTGTATTGTTTTAATTCAGTTCTGAAAACACAAATTGATTTAGTATGCAACATGTTGCATTGCAGACAAGGAATTTAAATTGTCATCTTTTTTGTTTTTCTCTTCTTCTTTGATAATTTATGACATTTGTCGTGTATTGTTACTGTTAGAGTTGTCAACTCGTCTATCACATATGAATTATATGGAAAATTTAATTTAATTAGGGGAAAAATAGAAGAACTAAAGTAAAATTTTAATTTAACATAATATAGGCAGCATGTTGCTAAGAATTAAACCTGGCCCTTATCGATCACAAGTCTTCAGAGTTCACATTGTAAAAATTTAATAAAACGGGGTAATGGGAGATCTGAAAATCACATTATCATTTAAAATGATATTTGTAATTCGATTTTCTAAAACCCTGTAATTATTTCAGACATTCCACTATAGGAGCTCTAAACCAAACGCTGTTTATATATTAGTTTATGCGAAAACTTCCCTATTTTAGGGAAATGTCCTATCAAGAACTTTTAGATTTTTTAAAAAAATGTATTTTTTTGCAATTGAATTTTCTCGAATTCAGTAATTATTTCAGACATTCCACTGTAGTGGTTCTAGACCAATGGCCGGCAGTGAGAAAATGCTAACAATGTGAGGTGGAGGCGCACATCGTTTGTCTTGAGTGTAGCACAAAATACGCATAAAACATATTTTTTAAAAACCAAGCGACAAAAGCCAGCTTCGTTGAAAGCTGACAAGCAACTTGTTTGAATTTTGCTCACGTTCGTATGAATGCATATGAGGATGCCGAAGATGTTCGGTTCCCAGTAGCAGCTTTGCGGACACCTTAGTGGTATATGTCAGCAATTTCATATTTGCCTGAAATGACCGTTTATGCTTTGAAGATAAAGCTTTAAAGATCTTCTTACAATCCGCTTTCTATTGAAATATTTTTGGGCAATTATAACTAAATAAGGATATACCTTAATGCCCAAAAATACATCATAAAGCTTCTGCTATTCTGAGTTCAATTAGCGAAGTTATCGCATGTCAAATTGAGGTGACGAAAAAAAAATAGTAAACGTTACTGTTTTTTCGATATAACATGTCAGTAATTGTACGCATTTAAAACTACGTTTTCAGTCAATTTGGCAATTGGTAGTTAATGAAATTAATTTTGAAATGCTAATGTCTTTTTAAACAAAAAACTTGTCCAATAATATTTCATTTTCATAAAAAAAACATGTACTCTAGGCGACCCATAGTTACCATACGAGATCGCTAGTTTTTCGTAGAAGACAATGTATTGAAAAATAGACTTCATTTTAGTGCTTAGGCGGTCGAAATATGTATGTATATAAGTATACATCTTTTCAAGAAAATATAAGCTTACTATACAATGACTCGGGAGAAATGCAATGACTCTCTGCAAGAATGACATTTTGATTATGTATGCATATATGGCCTTACCTTCAATTTTATATTATACTCTTTTAATGGTAATATGAACGTTTAATTCAACAACATAAATCGAATTTATACTCGTCTTGCAACATGTTGCAAAAGCCCTTTACAAACTTCTATCATCATTTTGACCAGGCACCTTTGCAGAACATTGCGACCCATGAGATATTGTGCCCCTACCGGTCTATAATTTGTTCAGCAGATCTGCTGCCTTCCTAATGAACATCAGCAGATCCGAAACCATAGTAGTGAATATGTCTCCCAATAAGACCCTATGTCTATCTAAAAATTTCCATCTAAACCTATCAAGAACTCCGCATTCACACAATATGTGTTACGCTGCCACTACTGCCTGTGAACACAGACTACAAACACCCACATCTGTGACCGCCATCAGATGCGCTCTCAGTCCTTAATGGCCTTTAAGAAATTCCGTTAAGAGTTTCAAGTCCGGCCTGCCATACTTGAGAACCTCAGAGCAATGACCAAATTGTGGACCACTCTATGGCGCCAAAGTCCCCAATATCCGGTTTACCCTTCTTCGATTGATGTATTACCATGTGTGTATTTGTCAGCATGATATTTCAATTACCAGAACTATCAATGCTTAGCTACCATATGGCAACAATAAACATGGTGCTCAAAAAAAAATTTTTGTCATTTTTAAAAATTCTTTACAACTGATTTCTGATTTTATGAGTTGAACAGTTTTTCTTCTGGTCGTTATTTTTGAAGTCAGTTAATCAATTATATAAATTAATTTTCGTTTAAACAAAAAACTGGTATTTCGTAAAAAACACACAAAAAATGTTTATAAACATAAGCACACACGCAGATGTAACGATTTAACATAAATTTGCATAAAATCATTAAAAAAAATTAATAAAAATTATTTTCAATTTTTTTTACACAATTTGTTTATAAAATCATCATAAATTGTATGTTAAATAGTATTTTCGTTATTTGGCAAAAATTGGACAAGAAGAGGGGTCTGTTTGTCGGCTGTCCGTCTGTCTGTCTGTCTGTTTGAAGTAAATTCTTTCATCACACATGTAAACAAATTTGAAAACATCCCAAACTGTCTGGTTTTCTTGTTTTAATTTTTTTTTTTTTTTTTCAAATATATTTTTGTGTCCCAACTGCTTGCTGTTGTGCTGCTTTATGAACGACAAAAAACAAAGAATTACAAATAGTTTTTATAAGCAACAACTTGTTGATTATTCCAAGCATGACGCCCAAATATTATACACAAATTATTGAAACCAACACTGTTGCCACTAACGGACACAAAACAACAATAAACTGGCTAAAAAGCTTAAGCCAAAAAACAAAAAATAATATTATAGACAACGGAAAAAAAGCATTTTCATTCACCAACACGTATGTGTCCAGAAACTTCTTATATATAGTATTCGCATTTAGAAAGGGTCTTTCATTAAACGCTTCTTGTCTTGAAATTTAAATAAAGCTAAGTTTTGAAGAGATATCATCGAAAGTTTTTATTCGTTTGAAAGGCCTTTCAATGCTTCTAGGTGTCGCGTATCCGAAATATCCAATTTTCCATAACTCTGGCTTATAAATCAAGCTGAATTTAAACAATGTATTTTGTTACTTATTCGCATAGATCTACGACTTAACAATACCCCACAAGGAAAAGGAAAGGTCTAATGGGGTCAAATTCTGCGATCTCCACGTGAGATGGCAGTATCCTCATATCGCTTGTGCAGAGCGTTCAATGTGTGCCATGTAGCGTAGTCCTGTTCAAGCCAAAAGAGGTTAGTAATTATTGACCCAGAGCTCACGCCGTTAACGTTGATAGCCAGCCAAAAATCCACACCACACCAAACTCTGACTTTTTCGGATAACATTAGACACCCTTGGACTTTATCTGAATTGATATTTTCCTGAGTGTAACGGTTTTGTTTGTTAAAGGACTTATTGATCCAGAAATAAGCCTTATTGCAGAAGATGACATTCAGCTCCTCGGTCAGTTCAATTTTATATGGGTGCAGGCCGAAGTTATGACACAAAATTCTCCATGTTGTGATCTCGAATTTTTCTGCACACTCTCACGGGCAGCAGAAATCATTTTGTCATCGCAAGGGTGTTGGTGCATTATTTACTGAACCAATGGACACAAATTTATTTACCATAATGCAAAAATCCTCTCGCTAGAACGATTTTCTTTTTTTCCGTCACCCCTCTAGAGAGCATATTGGCTTTTCCACAAAGCATTCACTGCTTTGTTTCATTTTCATTAATTAAGTTGATTTTTCTAGTTAATTAGACAATTAATCCACTGTAGCCCCTCCATATGATGTTGGTGAATATCCTTGCTAATTGGTGGTTATCTTTACTTTAGCATTGCAATTTTTCCCCAGTATGTGGCGTTTTTCCTGATCATTTGTCTGATGTTTAGCATCATCGTCAGAGGTAAGATGGAAGGTCAGGGGGGCATCTTTATTTTTTAGATGGGGTTGTCTAGAGGGAAGAAATTGAAGCGTTTAATAACACTCGAAACCACGATTAATTTTTTTTTCTTCATCCTCTGCTGGGACTTGAACCACTCCCCTCGGAAGAAGGATTATGATCACCATTTTGATAAAACAATTTAACTATCAACTCTTGAAATTCGGATGTCCCTATTAGAAGACACGTTATCTATGTGACTGACTGGTTCTATACAAAAAACAAAAACAAAAGAATAACGCAAGTTTTATAGAAAACTTAAGAAGAAAAACTTGCCAAAAAAAAAAATGAGAAGAAAAAAATACTTAATAATGGTTACCGGTTTATTTTTTTGGCCGGTTTCTTCCACCACTTCATCATTATTATGATTGTCATATAACCCAATAATAAAATATGAAATTTTCTAAATTAGTAACTCAACTCAACTAAAACAAGAAATTTTATGAATGAATAAATTTTCTTGTTATGGCCTCTGAATTCTTGTATGAATGAAGTTGAATCTTAAACTCTTATTGCTGCTCTACTACCAAAATAGTTGCCTTTATGTTAATTTTTTCTTTTTTTATAATCCACCAAATAATATAATTTCCTGTTTTCTTCTATTACAGAGGCAAATTTGCTGCTGTACGCCGGGCCATACATAAAAATTCTGGTACACATTTTGCAGCAAAATTTCTAAAACGTCGTCGACGAGCCCAGTCATCAGATAAAGAGATTAAACATGAAATTGCCGTATTAATGTTGTGTAATGAAGCCGATAATATTGTTAAATTGAATGCAGTACATGAATCACGTTCAGATACAGCGCTATTGTTGGAATTGTAAGTATTTTATAAGTTTTGCTCAAAATCGAAAAAAACCTTAAAGAAGAAACATGTAGCAATTATTTGTATATAAACATATGTTGGCAACATGTTTTCAATACATCTGGGAAACATGCTTACAAATTTTAATTATCGAAGATCTGAAACTGGTTATATAGTTTTTGTAAAGCCCTACTCTAAAATTAGAGCCATAAACAATTTTATTTTTTTTTTGACAGTTCAAAAAATGTATTACTACTTGCAAACATGTTGATAATGTTTAATTTCGAAAACTAGAGCAATATTTTAGTAGATTTAAAAATTAAAAGTCTTCTTTAATTATTGCTTTATATGTATAAAAGTAAAGGCGAATAGATCTTATAAAACGTAATCTATATTAGAAATTTCTTAATTCTTAATTTTCTTACCAATAACACGCGCAACATGTTGACGCAAAATTTATAAGTTTGATGTAAAGAAACTAAGAAATCGATTTTTTTCTTAATTTCAGAGCAACTGGTGGTGAATTACAAACATTTTTAGATAACGAAGAATGCCTCAGTGAGGCTCAGGCCCGCATATGTATGCGAGAAGTACTTAAAGCACTACAGTTCTTGCACAAACGCTCTATAGTTCATTTAGATTTAAAACCACAAAATATTCTATTGGCCGGTGAACGTATTGAAGGTGAGTTTACATATAATCGATTATCTATTAAGAAGAAAACAATTCAATTTTCTTTCGTTTACCTATCCTTTACAGATGGTTTGAAATTATGCGATTTTGGTATATCACGTGTAGTAGCCGAAGGTACTAATGTGCGTGAAATTGTTGGTACACCCGATTATGTAGCACCTGAAGTTTTACAATACGAACCCCTATCATTATTAACAGATATATGGTCTGTTGGTGTTTTGGCTTATGTGTTATTATCGGGTTTCTCGCCGTTTGGTGGTGAAACGAAACAAGAAACCTTCCTGAATATATCACAATGTGCACTAACATTTCCGGATAAATTATTTGGAGGCGTCTCATCGGCAGCCATTGATTTTATACGCAAAGCATTGCGAATAAAGCCAAAGTATGTTTTTCATTTTTATTTATTTAAATTTATTCCTTTTTAAATTTAAAAAAAAACTATTTTTTAGTGATCGCATGACTGCTGCAGGATGTCTCGAACACATTTGGCTTAAAGACGAATGTAACATCGATAGACAGATTTTTAATGCGATAAAAAATAAACAACAATTGGAACAAGACGACGATGATGATGATGATGATGATGATGACGATGACGATGAAGATGAAGATCACGATGAAATCGATGATGAAGAAGAAGACAACAATCAACATCAAAATAAGGAAGTTGTAGAAAATGGCAAATCGGCAAATACTGATGATGAGGTACAAATTATTAAAGATAAACCTGAAGCCATAAGTGTAGACAATTCAGAGGAGGAAGACGATACCAATACTTCAAAAAATGCATCATATACTAAAGCAATTAATAATTCATTGAATAAAGTATCCAATAGTAGTAGTCGCTCTAATGGTCTTACAAATGGACATGCAAATAGTTGTACCAATGGTTTGGCAAATAGCCATACCAATGGCTTAGCAAATGGTCATTCAAATGGTCTTAATCATGACTATACAACAAATGGTTTTTTAAACGGTCATTCTAATGGTCATATATCAGTTGTTACTACTAAGGGTCATACTTATAAAAGTTTTAGTAAATTGCGTGATGACTTACACGACAAATCTTCCAAGCTCTCAAGTGTTAGGCCATCCTTGAGCACTGCAGGCATTGTCGCTACAACAACCAAAACTACTGCTGTACATAATGTGCCATCTACAAAAGCCATTACTATACCATTGTGCAGTGTACAGCCACAGCAACAAACACCACCAACACCACCTCAAGAACAACAATTATTACATATACCAGCCAGACGCCATTCTTCAGAATCGAATAAAGAGAATACATTTCTAACCACTAAGAAAATAACTGCAAACAATAGTAACAGCAACAGCAACAGTTGCAATGGTAGTCAAGCAACACTTAAGAAAACATCTTCCACATCGTCCTCTTCCTCTAACTCATCATCAACGACAAAAGCAACACAATCGGCTACAGCTACTATACACATTACACCAACCCCAACACTAAATGCTTCTAATATAGTAGCCACCATAACATTACCAACCACAGCGTCGGGAAACGATAAAGCATCAATTAACACTGCCAATAATCATTCTCTATTCCCAGATGCACCTACTACACCGAAAGTTATACGCAAGGCACCCACTACTGATGCATCACCCACCTCAGTTAAGGCTTTAGTAAAAAAATTTCAACTTGAAGGCGGCGAACAGCCTATTACACCACCAGAATTTGCCACAAACGGCAGTAAACATCATCATCAGCAGCAGCAGTCGCAGCAAAATCAACACACCACACAACAGCAACACCAGCACCATCAAAGTCAAACAAAGTATAATAACGGCAGACCTTCGCTCTCCCCACCAACATTGGCCCACTCTTCGGCCATTACAATAATGAATTCCTCGCGAAGAGCTTCAGAGCCCATAACCGCTATACACAACAACAATAACAATAGCGGTAAGAAAATAACTTCATCTTCGGCACCAGTATCTATACCCGCCTCTGCGGCCAATAACTTTAAGACAACATGCGTGTATTGTGTTTCCTGTACAAATTCCTCAACAAATGGATGCAGGCATCCCAATAATTCCTCAACAAACAACATAAACACCTCTTTACCAAGCACAACAAAGTATTCTTGCATCAATAGCAGCACAAAATCCTTAATCAATGGCACTTCTGCTGTAAGCAATGGTACATCGTCAACATCTGCAACAGCCAGCAATAGCAATAGTAGCTCAACAACAGCTTTACTATTTGGTCAGCATTCTCAGCATCATCTATTAAATTCCGCCCACCAACAACAGCATTCGGCAACGCATCACTCACATCATCATCCCCACCACCATCATCATCATTTACATCATCACGGTGTGGTGGTTAAGAATGCTAACGCTTCGGCAAATGGTTTAAGTTTAGATCAGGGTATTATTTGTTAGCTAAGGGCCTCTAGGGCGCGAAGGAATGCCAAAAGTTTCTTTCATCGTTTCTTATGTTGTATGTAGTATAGGGTGAAAAATTATTCTAAACTTAATAGTTATAATAAAAATAGTAATAGAAATCATAATAATGAACATAATAAACATAGTAGTACGATTAGTTATTTAACTAAAAAGAAGAAAAAGTATTTCAACTATTTTCTATGCTGTTCAGATGGTGGTGTACAATATGAAGAATTTGTTTAAGGTGGTGGTGAGGTGCGTCTGCAAAAAGAAAATTAAAATATAAATATTTGAAGGTGAAATAAAAAATATTGAAAAGTTGGGAAACCTTGTTATGTGCACAGAAATTGTTATAAAATTTTACAAATACATTTCAAAAGTTCTAAACAGACAATTTAAATACGATGTTGAGAGACGAAAATGAGAACGTTTACAAACCAGAAAACTCTTGTCATTTCCTTTTAGCTTAGGCCTTTTAGTACTTTTTTGTTTAACACAAGTCAAGTTAAGGAGGAAATTATAAGAATTTTGTTTTCAATTTATTTCATTATAATATCAACACACAAAGAAATTAAACAGAGCAATTTGTAAACGTCTTAAAATGAGAACTACACAGCACAATTTTCGATTTGGATTCTAACTTAACTAACTAGCAAGGTATATTATTATATATTATATTTAACTTGCATGGTAAAAACTTAACATGTAAAAGTGAGGTATAAAATGAAAATTGCCCACACTTTTCTGAAGCAAAATCTACTATAAAATTGTTTAGATGAACAGCACACACAGGGGTAGCGAACCGAAGGTACTTTTCATATATAGGCTGTGGACAATTAATCTGTTTATTCGTTTTGCATCATGTGGCAAAATAGTGCGCAAACAAAACAAAGAGATGAAGTTTTTTGCTTTTAGTCTATCAGCAATCGTTAGAGAGTGTGTAGGAAAATCAAATGGCAAGGAATTTTGGGGTAGTTATAGTCATGCGGTTATCGGCAACATTTAGCTGCATATTTCTGATTTTCTGCATTTAGAGCAATGATGAGAAGCATTATAACTTTTATAAAATCTAAAAAGATATTAAATTATTTTGCTATTAAAAATATGAAAAAGAAACGAAGAAAAATCTCGTAAATCCAACTCTTAAAGCATCTTTTATTAGGCAAATAAAACTTTAGCTGGTTTACTAAAGTATTTGAATTTGAAATGAACTATAATATAAAATGCTTCTCTAACTTTTCAACTTTTTTTTAAAAACGTAATTATTGTACACCACCGACATCTATATATGTTTAAGGTATAAAATCTAGAGAAAGAAGTTGTAATACAAACGAGTTAAAAAGCAATTATTGTAGTGATTTTTGTTTAGAAGTGTTTTAAAATTAAATTACAAAGAAAAAATGAAACCTAATGCGTCCTTTATTTCTAACGTCCTTTTAGAAATTCCCAATCCTTATATTCATTATTAAATCTAAACGTAAAAACTGCTTCCAAAATCCTATTACCACTTCTCCTCCTTCTCTTTTTAAAGGTCTCTATTTTGTGTGATGCTTGTTTATTTTTTTATCATTATGCCTATTTTATTAGCGTTAAAAAATCTATTTTCTTTATTAACTTTTTAGATATTTCTTTAAATTGAAAACTTTAATTATAGAAATTTAAGAAATTAATATTTAAAATAATTGTTTTGGCAAATTTATATTTTTTCTATTTTTTTGCGTTAATCTTTTTTATTTTTATTAAACCGCCTTGTATTATAAGTTTTTGCTTTATAGGAAATATAAATTGAAAAAATAAAAAACAAAAAAAATAAATTTTCTTATGGCATTAAACATAAAGCATAAGTTATTTTAATAAATATTTTTATATATATTTTGTGGGTTTAAAAGAAAAGGTTTATAAAGCTTTTATTTTACTATTTAAATTATACAACTGTATTTTACAACTGTAATTCAAAGTCTCTTTTTTAAATAAAATTTTGTTTTTCTTTATAATTTAAAATTTCCTTTAAATAATATTTTTTTTAGCTAAATGTTGAAACATAATAAAACTGTTTAAAAGTAATTATAATGAAAATCTAAATAAATGTTATGAAAATATCTTGAAAAAAAAGAACAAAAAAATATACATTTAATTTAAAATATGTAATAATAATAATAAAAACAAGAAATTATAGTTCTAAGTTTTCTTTGATTGTTTTTAAGTTTTAAACAAATAAAAACTAATTATATAATAAATAATTAGAAATATTAATGATAAAAACAAATAATATTAATTAATTATTATGAAAATTATTACTTTACTGAGAAGAAAAAGCTGAAGTATGAAAATGAAGAAAATGTTATGCAAAATATGTAAAAAATTAATATCAATAAAAAATATATAAAAAAAAGAAAATCAAGTATGAAGTTACAAATTCATTGATGGAAGAGTGAAAAATATTAAATATGATTGCAAGTAAACACTAATAAATATTAGCAGTTTAAAGAGAAAGTTAAAGAAATACTCTAGATAAATATTGTCAACTCCCTAAGTGATGTAAATCGAAATGTCGAAATTTCAACTTCATTCGATTTGGTAATTAAAATGTCACGTCAGAAATCACCAATGAAATATATGAAAAAAAAAATTTTTTAATCAGTCGTCTTGGAAGTATAGCAATTCGAACTTTAGTTCGATGTAAATTTTACATCACATAGGAGAATAGCATAGAATAAAATAAATAAAATAAATAAATAGAATAAAATAAATGTTTATGTTTACAACTTTCAAGCCACCATTTAAAAAAAAAATTTTGTTTGTTCTTAATCTCTACAGATAAATTGATGTTATTTTTCTTTATGAATTTCTCATGAGAAAGTTTATTTCGAAAATAGAATAATTTAAATTGATTTTTTTAATTTAATTTTTTTCAATTCCACACTTTTTTTCCGCTCAGAATTTTGTATAGGGTGTTTTTTTACCTGCTTGAAAACTATTGATATCGATACCTATGGCTTGACAGCTGAGAATATTAAGCTGTATTGACATTTCTGTTCAGTAAGGTTTGGCAAATCATCATTAATCGTTTAACGCTAAAACAATTCTTCCGAATTGTGGAAATTTACTTTGAAAAAGAAATCTGTTCGCGAAGTACATAAAGCACTTCATATTTAGTGATAAAGCTTATTTCTGGTATTTAACCAGTCATTTGACTATCCTCAAACCGTTAACGAATCATCATTACATCCATTTAAATTGAGTCATTGGTGCGGTTTATATGCTGGTAGCATCATCGGTCCTTATTTCTTTAGAAATGAGCTAAGCACTGCCGTTACGGTGAATGACGAGCATTATCAAGCCATACTGAATGAATTTTTGTTTTCAAAACATAATCAGCTAAACATCAACGACGTTTAGTTCCAACAAGACGGTACAACTTGCTATACAGCGCGCTTAACAATCGATTTATTGCAAAATTAATTTGATGAAAACTTTTCAGAAGTGGTACTGGTACTCTCGTTCGTGCGCCTCTATATTACTTTTTATAAAGCTATGTTAAGCCGTTCGTTTATGCCGACAAACCAACAACTCTTGAAGCATTGGAAACCAATGTCCAAGTCACCATATGGCCAGATATAATAAAAAAAATAAGTGTCATCTTAAAGATTATAATAAAAATGTCATGCCAACAATATTTCTGTCTTTCATACACTGAATTCGTAATACTTTTCACAACAAATAAAAAAATTATTTTTATTATTATTTTTATTTTTTGGATGAAATGAAAAATAAATGTAATGGGGACATCTTCAGTAACAATTTTAAAAATTAAAATTAAAAATTTATTGAATTTTATGTAAAATGATTCAATTTGCCAAATTTGATTTTCCTCTTGATAACTAGACAAAATCTAGCCAAGAGAGAGCATAAGTGCTTGCAGTAGCTTTGATATCTCAATACTACCCAAAAATTAAAATAGTCAAAGTAACACATATGTATATCAGAAGTTTGAAGAGATTAAAGCGATTTGATTGATTCCATCTAACTAATGTCCTTATTGTTTAATGTCCTTCTTTTAAGAAGTGTTATTTGAAATGTGTTATGAGAATATTTTTAAGAATTTTTATTTCAGTTACCAAATCTTCGCACTCTTGATCAAATGAATTTTCGTATCAAATGGGATTTCTTTACGTACTGAATAGTCATGGCAATAACACAAAAAAGCTAATAATGAAAAATATAGGCAAACAAAAATATATAAAAAGGTATCGATGAAACATTTTAGAAACCTATGTTTATTTTTAGAAATAGTTGTTTGATTTAGACCTGTATTTATCAATCAAACTTAATCTTTTACAGGAAGCCGTTTTTACATTTCAGAGATAACACAAATCTAACTTATGAAATGCCTACTTATAAAGCATGATAGGAGATCATCAGATAACATTTATTGCTTCTGAAAGCAATATTCTATGTGAAGAATTATATCTCCTAAACGATGAATATTTTTCGGGATCGAATACGATTATTTCAGTGTCTATCACTTCCATAGACTATTACTTTTTACTTCTGAAACAAATATTAAACATTAGAAGATTGATAGCTCCTAAACAATTACTAGTTATCGACTATAATCGAATATTTCGATGCAAATCTTTCGATATCGAAAATAACGATTTCAATGCTCATCATTTATATATCAGATATTATATCTGAAAGCAATTTTCTACGTAAGAGGATTGATATCTCATAAGCGACTACTTGTTATTCATTACTATTATCCCAAATTTCGATCGATAACGAATACGATGATTTCAAAATGTTAAACTTTAAACAGATTTATTTGAACATGAGCAGGATAATTCGATCCCATGAATTTTAAATATTAAATCCTGTAATAGTATATCTAAAAAAACTAAATACTGTATTTCATTAAATATTAATGAAATAACTTTAAACTTAAAATTATATTTATATGTAAAATGAATAATAATTAAAATATTTAAGACAATTGCTATGATAGGATAGAAGATGTATGTAGATATCGTGTGGTTATAAAGATTTATTGGCTCTTATCGTAGTTTATGTATGCGCTGTCGTATTTTAATCTATAACAAAAAAGTCGAAAAACGACTACTACTCGAATATTAAAAGAAAAATTTTATCACTATCAGAAGTATTTAACCCTTCGCCTTTAACTATTTCCATTGCCATTTATATTTGTTTATTCAAACGCCCTGTACTGAGGGCAGGATGGGTAATAATACTAATCATGGCAACGCCAAACCCTCTAACAAAGATGTAGTTACTTGTACTTGGTAGCAAATTAAATAAGCCTTGCCTCATGTCTGATGTAGGTCTTTATCGTATTCGTTATATTTGTATAGATTACATAAAAATGTTTCATTTTACTTTTAATCTAGGTATGTAAGACAACGACTACACTAAATAAAGTAAGAGTGTGTGAATATCTTGTAAGAAGCGTATTTTAGACAGATCTTCCAAGTCTATATTAGAATCAGTAGAAAAAAGCATTAAATCATTAAAACCAATAAATTATAATCCGGTAAAATAAAATATAAAACTTTACATATAGTAAAGCGCACAAAGCCATGATAATAATTTTACAACACATAGATGAAATCAATTAGACAATGAGAAATGATAATAAGAATTCTTAAATATACAAGAAAATTATAACTTAGATTTTAAAGAGCTTATTCAAGAAACAAAAAAAAAACGTAAACCATCTGAAAAAAAATATCAATAATTTTTAAAATTGTAAAATTCAAAACCGAAACAAATAAAATTCTTTTTGAAAAGCATATTGTTAAGGCTTAAGTAAAATAATTATTATAAAAGCCCCAAAATATGTTATAGAAAATAAACAGTAGTACTTAAAAGACTGTAATCATTAACAGAATGCATAAGTAAACAAATCATAATTACAATTAATCATTAGCTTATAGCAGAAAAAAAAAACAAAAAAATATTTCTTTTTTCCAAAAAAAAAAGGATTAATTAGAAATTAAATGTTTTCAGTGTTCATTATTAAATTCAAATAAATACATAAAACAAAAAAAGAAACATCGCTAAAACATATCAAGTCATTATTGAAACATAAAAATTTTTAAAAATTAGAAAAAGAGAATATGAATTGTTGATGTTTAAAAAACAGTTAGAAAAAATAAAAATATAAAAATATACTGAAATTATAACAATTATATACCAAAATATACAAAATATTTAAAATTTTAATTATATATTATATGTGTGTCAATTTATCAAGTGTTCAAGTAAGGAAAATATTAAAAATAAAAGAAAACAAAAAAGAAGCAAAATATATTAAAAATTATCTCAAAAAGAAATTATATATAGAGATACATATATTTACTTAAGGTTTCTTTGCCATCCTTCCCACAAAATTTACAAACTGTTTTTTGGATAAATTTAATTATAGAAAAGCTTATTTTTCGCTAAAAATATTATAAAATACGAGTAGAAGAAATATGAATGGATTTTAAAATTTTTAGAAAAACACAAAAAATTAAATATTTACAAAAGAATGGAAATAAAGCAAAATTTATTAGCACCAAACGAAAATAAACAAATTAAGCTCAAATATTAATTAAATGTTATAACGTGATAAGAATTATATAAGAAACTAAAAAATCATATTAAATGTTAAAAACCAAAAAAAAAAAAAAATAAATAAAATGTTAACGATAGTTGTAAGAAGAAAAAGGTTATAAAACCGAGATTTGTAGTATAAACTCCCGTGTTCTTTAAATCGAAATCGAGTGAAACTGAAGTTGAGTAGAGACCAATAGTTGGTCCAAAATATTTCAGAGCTTAAATATTAAAAACGTATAAAAGTGATCCCACGAATGGTTTATATAAAATTTCAAATTTTTTTACCTTAAACACTAACCACTAGATTGCTTCTCTCATTAGGCGCTTCCTATCTCTAAAGTACCTATCGAATAAATTATGTATGGAATAATATCCAACAATCGTGCATAGCGGTTTCACTGGAAAGCGCGTATTTGAATTGTCAAATTTTCCATGATTCTGACTCATAAATCAGGCTGAAATTGATCGATGACATAGGAAATGTTAGCTTTGAGAGTCGTTGTAGTTTCTGGCTTATTCGCAAATGGATACCTGTAAACCTCACAAGAAAAAGCCTAATATGTTCAAATGTCCTATGTGGCATGAGCTGTATCGCATGTAACGACTCCTACATATCGTTGGATTCCATATCATTCAATTTCGGCTAAAAAAAGTTGGTAATCATCGACCTACAGCATTCGCTATTGACAGTGATTGCCTGGCCAATATCGTTTTCCAAGAAATATGAAGTGGAAAATCCAAGCCATCATCTTTCGCTGAAGATGATATGGTCAAATTCCAAAGCCCATTCAGCGAACAGAAGTCATAGTCTGCAGGGTATGGTAATTGAAGTGTTACCAATTCGACGACCCATATTTTATTGTGTAAAATTATTTTTTATTGATTCGAATTACAAAATATGTGGAAATAATCAAAATTTTAGACTCCATTGGAATAAACCCTACTAATGCAGTGCATGCAACTCATTTTTTACACCGTTTAGAGGGGGTATACAGTTGAATGAGTCTGCAATTTTGATTTTTTCTAAACATTTTGTAATTTGAATCAATATAATTTCACACAGAAAATATGGTCGTTTGGTCAATCGTCTAACCATGTATAATCGTTTACCTTCAACTTATGGATCAGTTGAATTTTGTGCAAGGCCCAAATCACAACGAAACGTACGCCAAGTTTTGTTCTACGGAGGACTGAATTCTTGTAAGTGATGTTTTTGACAGATCTTGCACTTCGTCTTCGTACTTATGTTGGTTCATTCTTTATTGTACCAGTGAAAACTAATTTATCTACCTCACTGTGAATAGTGCTCTCGGTAAGACGATTAAGGTGGCCATAAAATGTGCAAAACTTACGAAAAATAGCCCGAATAGAACACCCAGTTGGATGAAACAATCTTATCTTTCACACACGTTGTTCAACGCTATATCTGTTTATGTTGATTGGGCAAAACAAACTGAATAAATAACAGCCAATATGAGAGTGGTAGCTTTAACAATACGGCCACTTTTAACTGTAAAAGTTCGAGAGTACCTCTTGGAAGACCTATGCTACATATATAAATTAGTACATATTAGCATTCTGCTTGAAATTTTTCTTTGACCTTAAATATTTTGTTTTAAAATTTCATTGATTAGCCTTCGGTAGAAATTTTATGACCTTAAATCTTTCAAGGTGAGGATTTCTGTGTGTGACAATTTAAATCATATTTTACCGGTGAGGCCATATTCTATTAGGTGGTCAACACTTAATTGTGTAGGCTTAAATTTATTTTATTATATTTTTATTGATACTTTGCTTTTTAATTCGAAATTAAATAAACTTAAATTTACTTATTTAATTTGGATTTTAAATATTTTTTTCCGATTTTATATGTTTTAGATTCCATTTGAATACAATAAGTATATATAATTTTTTTTTTTTTTTTGTAATAATTTTAAAATTTTTTCGAATATATAATATATATGACAAACTCTTTGTTTCTCATACAATTTACTTATGTATTTATATGTAAATTTATTTCTTAGGTTATATTAAACATAAAAAGTAAAAATTTATCTTCAACAATATTGTAATAATTTCGAATTTAAATTATTATAATAAATACTTGTTTCAATTTAAATTAGTTAGTTAATATTAAAATGTATAAATTATTTTACTTAATTTTAATTTTCAAATGTGTGAAAAAAACAAATTAAATAAAAAAATTAAAAAGTGTTCAATGTTTAAAATGAAAATTCTTTTATTATTCTGGTTGAAAAAGCTCAAGCGCCCAATTCCGTAAGACAAAAGATTTCAAACTATTGACAAGTTTTATATGACAACTGCAAAAAAATATTTAAAAACTGATTGTTTTTCATACAAATTTATATCCATTTAAAATGTTTTATGGAGTCAGATAATTAAGATAAGTTTTTAAATGTTTTGAATTCATTTTCCAAAATTCTACAAAAATTTAAGTTAATTTTAAATTTGAAAACAACAATGAGCACCCTAAAATATATTATAACTTTCTTGTAGTTCTACAATTTACGCATTAAACACATAACCGACAGCAAGCAGCATGAAAGCAAACAGCAAATTGTTGTTGGAAGCATTTGCCACTATGCTACCGACTTCATAAATATTTTAAAGGCAACAGCCCAATAAAATTAGGTTTCATTGTTATATTGTATGTCAAGCTCTCCAAATCCACCAAAATAAAATTGCTTTTTTAAAATATTACTCAAAAATATAAAAATTAATGAAATTATGTGTTAAAAAGTTTTAAATTATAAACATAAATGTTGTGTGATATACGAGTAGTATTAGAATTTTATACTCTTGTTTTCCGATAAATAAAAAAAATATTTTTTTTACATTCTGTCAGAAGTTGGTGCATTATTCACCAAGCTAACATTTAAAAAAATATATTAAAATACGAAGAATCGCCAGTTTTTTATAGAACTTTTAATAATTTTATTTAATTTTACTTCCAAGTAATACAATAGAGAATAATTGAATAATTTTATGTGTACGTATGGTTTTCAGTCGGCGTCCTTTCTGTTTAGCGGTTGCGTTTTTTAAAAAAATCTAACAAAACTCTACAACATAATCAACTGTGTGCTTCTGCAGAGTCGCATTGTCAAGGTTTGGCTATTTTGTTGCTGACAGTTCTTTTTTATTACAAAATGTATATTGCATTGGTATAACTAATTTTGCTTTACTGCCTAAAAAAATAAAAATTATTTTATGTTTAGCAGCAGCAGCAAAGATTGTTGTATAGGCTTTTGCTGTGCTGCCTTTAAAATAATTGTTTTCATATAAACATATATATCCTTATTTGGACATTTTGCTGTCTGCTGCTTGCTGTAGGTTATGTGTTTAATGCTTTAGCTATAAACAACCCAGTAGGCAAAATTAGAACCAAATCAACGATTCTAGATTAATGATGAGCTATGTATGAAACAAGGGTCCTTTAAGCAATAAATTGCTTAGAAGAGGTAAGCGTGCTTGCCACTTAAGTTATAGCAAAATATACTGCCTCAAGTGGAAAAAATCAAATGAACGACCTTCAAGACAAGACTCATACTCTTATTTATCGATATATAAAACACCAAAAGCTAAGGAAACATTAATTTAATTAAATTAGATTATAATTACAATTTATATTATAAATATTATAAAAAGGGTAACTAATCCATATGTCGATGTGGACCCCAGAATCTCTCATGGAAATCGATCCCCGATTTGACTATTGGGGAACACAACTAAGGGAATAGAAATTGAGTAACAACGTAATTGCTACTGCTGATAATAATAATACAGAACTATAACTGTGATCAATTCGAAATCATTAAGATGTAATGGCATTCGAGTGCAAGCAATTGTTTACAGTTTAGTCAATTAAAAGGGATTCATCTGGTTCAATGAACCAGCTCTGGAACATTGATTAACCATTTAATTATTGTTATTAATACCAAATATCTCTGTATATAAACCAGTATTCTATAAAAAGATTCTATAAAAAGGTTTTATGCTTTAGATTAGGCTAGGTCCACAAAGAAAAAGAATAGTACAAGCACCCTGAAATATAAAAGATAGAGAAGAGAAGAGGTAAAGCTATAAAATGAATCAAATGGGGAGAGTCTAATTCACAGCCACAGTGGCTGCAAATACCAACCAATGGCCTTTATAAAGAGGATAATATCGCTCAGTTCCTTGACTGAAAGCTCTCGTAATAACAGAAAACTAAGGTGGTATTCTCCCAGTGCGCAACATTGACAGGGAAGTAAGAAAACCGTCCCTTTTTTCTACAGATTGTGACAGCTGCAACAATTAGTCCCAGTTTATACGAAGATATATTTAAAAGGGAAACATTTAGTTTGGCAAATTACGGGTGTTTAAGAGAGAATCGTTTTTGTCTGTGGTACTCGGCGATACGCTTTGTGGTGATATTTACATTGTTGATATTTACTTAGCTTTACTTTTTTACAATAACAACAGTAATGGAAAAAAAATAAGCTGACTTTCCTAGTGACTGTCTGTTTTGGTGCAGGATTTTTCCAATTTAAAGTTGGAAAATATAAACAAAACAGGTAAACACAATAAATGTATTAAATATAATTCCAAAATACATGAAAACTTTATTATTGAAAATTGTTTTCATAAAATAGCAAATGACTGCACTTAGTATTGCACAAATGTTTATACAAAGGTGGTGGGTGGACAACGAAAGGCTTGATCCATTTCTCATTTCCTGATTTGGTCTATTTAAATCATAATATCATAAAAAAAGGCATTCATTTAGTCAAACCTCAAATAAAATTAAACCCAAAAGGCTATGGAACTTTTTCAGAATTGTTTTTTCGAATGTTGCCGACAAAATTTTCGCCAGTGTGAACGCGAATGGAAAAACAAAAGAGAATTCAAAATGTTTCCCTTTAAAATGTTTCCTCGTATAAACGAGGACACGCACGCCTTTATGGAAAATCACAAACTAAAGCCTCACTTGATAATTCCAATCTTTCTGAATACGCTCCTTGGCATCAGATCCATTGGAAACCAGAAAAACATGGCGAAAAGTGCTTTGTGGACGTTGATGGCAGAGCGCTAGTGATTATGATCCTTATTACGCTGACATCACGATCTATTTGTACCGATTTCCAGTGCCCATCCTCAGACAACCGCACCATAGAAAATGGATTAGCCTAAAATTATGTTTCTCAAAGTTTTCTTTCGTTTAGGAAAACGTATTAAAATTACATAGCATAGCACAATAAAAAATACTCCTATATTGTATATCGCACTTGATCAACAAGAGGGTATTATCTAAAAAATTTTAAATTTCACTTTTTGCAAGAAATCAACTAAAAACTTTAATATATATCTACTGTACAAATTTCAACGTATTCCGATTACTCTTTCATCTCGAAAACCATATTTGAGACCATTTTCGTGATAGTGTAGTGACTACCTTTATATCATCAAAAAGCTATTACTTTGGGTTAATATAAAAGTGGAAATAGAAATACATCGTATATTTTAATAAAAAAGGTATTATTTGTTTACTTACTATGATGAATTCGGATTTTCAAATTCTCTTAAAATGTAACCAGAAACAGTTTTTCACCTCTACTGTAAATTTTGAAATTTAAGAGTTAATACCCTCTTGTTGATCAAGTGCGATATGTATTTAGAACGCTCCTAATATTATGACTCACTAGACGTATGCTGAAGAAAAACACTACTTCCTAATACGTCTGTCACAAAACAAATTTGAATGATGTTACAGACACACAAATTACGGAAATGCAAATCCTACTTTATACTCTCAACTAACTCGTAGGAATACAACAAAACAAAAAATATGTTTAAGACTTCGTGTTTCGAAAATAAACAAAATTTATGTCAACACAAAAGAGACAAACAAATAAATAAACGAAAACAAACATATGTATATGCGTATGTACATATAACACTTTAGATGATCTATTTATAATTTCATTCACTAAAATAAATCAACAAGAATTAAATCAAAAAATGGCCAAAATTTTATACGAGAAATCTCAACATAATTACTTATGTTGAGATTTTGATTTATTTTATTAAAAAGATACAAAACACAACTCAGTGGCATTGTAAGTTAGTTGTGCGGTGGACCACGTGTAGTGCGAATGTTTTAATATAGAAGAAAGGAATCTTGGCGGATTAAAAGTGAATTTAAAAATAAGAATAATTTAAAAGTATTCTGAAATATTATTAAAAGTTTTGATAAATGTATGTATATAGTAATTATTACAAATAAAAGCGAATTAAAACATGCGAATATGAACTGAATTTCGAATAAAAACTGTTTTAAAGACAAATCTTTAAAGACTTTTTAAAAGTTAAAGTTCGCGTTATAATAGACTGATTTGCGGTAGAGTGATTTAGAGGTTTCGAGGTCCTATTAATACCTCCAAAATACAGTATCGAGTATAAAAAATGCAACGCTATATAATTTATATAATTTTTATTAAGGAACCCCCAGCATGTTTCATTATGGGTAGCTGATACCTGGGCAAAAATCTTTTATTTAGTGGCCAGCGAATATAATTTATGCCACCGGAACCGAATAAATCAAATTTGCGTTCATCGCTACAAAGCACCGTAGCTAAATCCTTTGTTAGCTCTGCAAAGTCGGGACGCCTTTTCTTATCAACTCTGCTTATTTGTGGCTTTTTACAGGGAGGACCAGCATATAAATTGACTTCATTTAATCTGCATCTAACAGTATGTGCGCCAAATGGGACGCCCGTATATGTTTTTGCGTAATTAGCCAAGCAATTTAAATTTGTTGGCGACAGCTTCCTGGTTTTCTGTCTACACTTCCAGGAGAGATAAATTTTGAGAAAATTCGACTAACAGTTAATTTGTGTGCTCTCCAACTTCGCTCATCATCATTCCTTCCTCCAAAGCTTTTATTATTGCCACTTTGCTATCGTTTGATAACTGTTTCTTGAAAATTACAAAAAACTTTCACAATGAAAATGAATGCTATGATTTCCTTACTTTAACAGCACGTTGCGTTTTCTTCGCTCGCATATACTCATAATTAATAAATTATTGTGATCAAACTAAAAAAGATAATCAGCTGATAATATCAAGTATGCTTCTTCTTCTTATAACGAATAAAATTTGCAAAAGAAAATTTGAATTGGATAACGTTGTTAGTGATAGAGTGCAATTTCAGATTACAAAACGCAGAGTTGCATCTTTAATGCTCGCTACTGCATATGTAATAAATTCTTGCCAACGGTCTTTCACATCCTAACAGTCTTAAGTTTTCTTTAGTTTTTTTAAGGGTCTCTTCAGTTCGTAAAATAGAAACAAGTGATAGTAGACCAAAAGCGAATTGTGGCATAGTTTTTTTTTTTTATCAAAATATTTATCTTCAGCAACGACTAGTAAGCTTATGTACAATATTATGATCAACAATTATTATTCCACAATTTGGAGATTTGTTTTACATTGCTTAAGGTAAACGGCTTTTGACTTCAATACATTTCTAATTAACGGTAATGCATATGAAGTTGCAAGACATTTACTGCTAATCAGATACACCTCTATGTAAACCTAATAGAAGGACTTGTCAGAAATAAGCCATGCTATTTTTTAATGAATAATGCAAATTGAGTTGCAAATTAAAGCCAAACCCAAGTAAGCTATGCAGTATGGCGTTTGAGAAAAAATGAAGCTGAGTATGCAAAAAATAGTCTCGATACTATTCTTTTGAGTCCAGCACTCAGCGGATGGTCCCTACTAATGTGGTGCATTATGCTGGTGCTAGGAAAATAGGTTGTGGGAAGGAAGACAGAGGGAATAGTGCTTATGGACGTTTGATTTTATTTATGTCGTAGAGGCAGGGAAAACTTTCGCGGAAAGATTGATCCACAGAAGAACGGTGCAGCAAAAAAAACGAATTATCTCTATAATGCCATGTGCGATTCATTGGAAAATCAACTACAAGGGGATGCGCTCTATGAGAAAAACGAGTACTATGTGAAAATATAGTATATATAGAATATAATTAGTAGGAATTAATTCCCTTATTTCGTCTAAACACATACCGTTATAGTACCCATAGAACAATGAGACACACGCCACATTGCGACGACGCTCTAACGAATCGATAGATTGAGCTACCCTATCGTCATTAATAAGCACCTTCGCCCTCTCCTGTATGCGGTCGAGAAGCTCCAAAAAAGACTTTGAAGCACACGCCCATACATTAGCGTTGTATTCCATCGTAGGTCGGATAAAGATCTTGTAAATATTGAGAAGGTCAGATGAAGTGAAGTATTTCCTACACCATTTCAAAAAACCGAGGCAATCGAAATCTTCCTTCGACACTCGACAAAATGTGATTGTTGCACCGATCGTCACAGTGAATTCTTATGCCCAGAATTCAAGAGCATCAAACTCATTAAAATCGATGCTGTTCGACCCCACTCGGAGATTTTCGCCAAGCCGCTTTTGAGTGTGTCATTCATTTTTGCCTTTTTGCCTCAATCTCCAAAAGGCTTGGATTGTGATCAAAAAGATATGAATGACAAATGCTGCTGTCATCTGAGAAAGAGTAGATAAAATTGGTAGTAAGAAGTATGTCATTAAGAAATATTAGAAATAGAGTGAGAGAAAGAACAGAGCCTTGCGGTACCCCTGAATTTATACTGAACTCGTCGGATGAAAACTCATCTATAAACACTCTTATATAGTGATCTCTGAGAAAGCTCAACGATATAAATTGAGAAAAGTGACTACCGACAACAAAAGCAATAAATTTCGACACGAGCGCTTAAAAATATATCAAACGCCTTAAAAATATACAGAGCCACAACTTTGATCTCGCCAGAACCATTAATGGACCTGTTCCATCTCTCGGAGAGCACCGCCAGCAGGTTGTCAGTAAAGTTGTCCTTTATCAAACCGTTGGACTCTAAATACCTCACAAGCTGGTGATTAACCATACTCTCCATAACTTTAGAGAGTGCCGAACAAACTGCTATTGGATGGTAGTTTTCGAGGCTGGTAACCTTGCCTTTTTTAGGGATTGGCGAACTTCCAGCTTATTGGATAAATACTGATGCAATGAAAAACTTGGCTAATGGATGAGCAAGCGACGAAGAGCACTGCTTTAGGACCAGTGGTGGTGTGAAATTTGGCTCAGAAAACTTGTTAACACTACTTGTTATTACGCGTTCTTTAAATTATATTTCCGAATTCAAAACAAGAGTCGAAGTAAAATGTTTTTCCATAGAAATTGCTCGTATCACTGCAAAATGTAATCAAATTCCGTACAGGGTACAATTTTCATTTCGCATATAATATACCTTTAATTAAAAGTGAATGTTGCACTATTACACGAAAGCGTTTTACTGTTAAATAAAACAGTTTGAATATATTTCTCTTTAGGATATTTAATTTTCTGCTGCCGAAATGTTATTCAAATAAAACTTCCAAAGCAATTATATAATATAATAATGCATTTAAAAAAATCATTGATTCTCTGCCTCACAACGCTAACTTTATATCAAATAACCTATGCCAGGCCTATAAATGAAATAACAGAGACAAGAAATGTATCGGAAACTCAGATATCCTCAGGTAAGTTGTACAGTTGGTTCTCATTTACTAAAGCAATAAATAAAAGATGCAAAATTTTCGGTGTTCCAGATACAAATCTACAAGATAATAACGAACTAAAACCGAGTGAAGTACAAAAAGCTGTTTGTACTGTAACATCGGGCGATGTTCGAGCAAGTGCGGAAGCTTTCACCACCAGGGAACTTAAAGGAGTTTGTGGCTCTGCTGAAATGCTGACAGGTTTCAATGATTTAGAAAAGAAATTAACTAAAGAACTACAAGATTTAAGAAAGCTTATCAACGATTTACATCAACACTTTATGGTTAAAACTAATGCTAATGAACAACTAAATCAGACAGAAATTTCAGTGGAACCGGTGACATCTTCTGGCATTTTAAGCTATACACCCGCCAGTTTTAAATTTCAACCGATACCAAATGATAATAAATTGCAAAAAGCGAATGAAATGAATAAAAATTATTATATGACCCCAAAATTTAAATCTCTGGAGACCAAGGGGCAAGCTAATACTTTGAAAACCGATAAAAATGTTAAGGTCTATACCTATTACTGGAGAATGGAGAATGTTACAAAACATTTAAAAGATGGCAATAGTATTAGTATGGAAAGCCCCTTATTTTCAATTAAAGGTAAAGTATTTGTATCTAAATTGATTTTAAATTGAAAAGAACTCTTTACTAATTCAAAATAATATCCATATCTTAGACAAAGCTTTTAAAATTAAAGCCTATTTTCAACATTTACATCGAGATTTCCTTTATTTACAATTGGAAGATCTTACCTCATCACCTCAGCTAACTTTGGGCAACAGCATCATTTTGGATACTGGCATTTTTAAAGAAATCAATAGTGAAAAATTTAAATACAAAATTTCAATACTCGACCAGGTATTTGAAAATCAATGAACGAAGTTTGACACATATTTTTAATTCAATTTTATTTACAGAATAAAAAGCGTTCTTCCGATTTGGTTTCTCAAGAATTTGACAATCACGAGAATGGTTTCTTGATACCCAATAGCGCATTAATCGATAGTCCGTTCATAAAAAATGAAACCTTATTGATACAGATATCGCTATATTTATAAAAAAAAATATTTGAAAAATTAAGAAAAGCATTTATATTATTTAATAAAATGTATGAGTACAGGGTCTAATAAGATTCTAAAAGAAACTTAATTCTAGTACTCCGGATGCAGGGAGTTTATTATTACTAACTTCTGATAATGTTTCATTTGCAATCAATCACTCCAAATGGTAACAGTAAGAGTTTCAAAATTTGGTTTAAATAGCTTCGTGGTCAATACAAATCATCAGTCAAAAAATGAGCGGAATTGGATAAATGGATGTGGTATCTCCCGTACATAGTAAATATTTATTTTTGTATATCTTGAAAAAGATAAGGAGTTTCTGTATTTTGTTCAAACAACTTTCTGGACAATACACATCAAAGGTGTGTTACCTCCCATTCATACTAAATACTTCGATACCTATCTTATCTATATACATCTTATCTATATTGCACAAAACACATCGGGTAAAAGTTACATATGTATCTATGCATTAAATGTTTGGACTTGGATCGGAAGAGCATAGAATGGGGAGAAAGGGTGGAAATTGATAACTAAGATAATAGTTAAGACAGGGACAGCAAAAGACGTCGGGTGGATAGTGACACTTTTCGACCGGTGGGATGAGGTGAGATGCTTCTTTAGATGACCGAGCATTCAATCGATCATTTTGTTTACATTTTTTCTATGCGATAAAGAATTTTTTATCAAAATTGGATGTGCAAGTTATCAGCTTACTTCAGCAAAAGAAGTTTTGAATTTTTCAATCCTGCACGATATTTGATAATTTGATTCAAAAACTTTTGGGTAATATTCTTATTACATTTGATTTTTGAAAAGGATTTCGCCGAATTCGTTCGAATTGTTCGCAAACGACCTGATGCCTACATCCTAGTCAAATAATTTTATGCATCTGTAAGCAAATATGCGGCTTAATGCTAAGCTGGAGCATATTGAAAATATCGGTTTTTTTCATACAACAGGTAAAAAGCACTATATCAGGAATACAGTTCTCATTATCTGACGCTGGATAGGTGCTACGGTTACAGTGAATAGTGTATGTTATCGATATATTCTCAATGAAAAAACAGCAG
Organism: Wohlfahrtia magnifica; assembly: GCA_023159175.1. Lineage (NCBI taxonomy): Eukaryota > Metazoa > Arthropoda > Insecta > Diptera > Sarcophagidae > Wohlfahrtia > Wohlfahrtia magnifica. The sequence goes on from JAKWBJ010000513.1 coordinate 290,346, forward strand.
TGTATATCTTAAAAAACCAATCAAATTTATTGAAAATGTTATTTGAAAAATTTTACCAGATTTACGCTTTTGTTGTGTGGGGAGAGGAGTGGTCCCTAGTATGATTCTAAAAGTGCAATATAACACAAGGTCTAAAAAGTCCCGAACCTAACAAAGAAAACAGTTTTTTTTTTGCTCAAAATTAACAATGCAGTCATTCCAGCGCTGCTTTAACATTTCAATACCATTTTTGTAGAACGATTTACCGTTTGCCTCAAAATAGGCCTTAGTTTCAGCGATAACCTCTTCATTCGTGCGAAATTTTCTACCGTCGAATAATTTTTTTTTTTTGAGGTCTGCGGACAACCAGTAGTCGCTGGGAGCCAAATCTGGTGAATACGGTGGGTGTGGAAGCAATTCGAAGTTAATTTCATGTAGTTTTGCTATCATCATCAACACGTTCTTGTTTTTGGTCAACAGTAGCAAACGAAACACCCATCTTGAAAAATGCTCATGGCAACACATTCTTTTGTTATCTTTACGATGTCAGTTAACTCACGCAACTTCAATTTTCGATCACTCAAAACGATTTCGCGGATTTTTTTATGTTTTCTGGTGTTATCGCCTATCGTCGTCCACTGAGTTCGGCATCACCGGTGTCTCTATGACCACGTTTGAAGTCGGCAAACCAACGTTTTATTGTTGCGTCTGATGAAGCGGAGTCCCTATAACACTTTACAAGCCATTGCTTCACTTGAACGATATTTTTCCCATCAAGAAGCACTGCAGAATTAAAACACGAAATTGTTTTTGATCTATTGTTCTGAAAATAACAAAAGGAGCGTCACTTTTAGCACAATAACTCACAAACTATTTAATATAATGTCGTGAAATTTTAACAGCTGACTTTTGAAGGTTAGCACTAACTGTATGTATTAGGCCTGAGACTTTTCAGCTCATGTGTTATATGTATATTTTTTTAATTTACCTTTTTTACATATACTTTTAATGAAAAATCACACTTATTTATATTTTATTTATAGCTCTTGTTATATTTATATTTATATTTGTTTAGTTGTTTGATTTTATAAATTGAATAAGATCGTATTTAATACAATTATGAATTCAAAAATGATCTGTTTGTCTTCAATTTTGTTCGAAATATTTATATAAATTCAATAAAATAAGAGACTTTTTTCGTGTTCAATAATATGGTTTAAGAAAATTACAAAATAAATATAAAATTATATTTTTGCTTTTTTCGTAAATATTAATATAATTTTGTTTCATTTTTTGTTTGTTTAATTTTTAACGTTACGAATTTAAATGATCAGGTAACAAATATAAAAAATTACAAATACATTTTACATAAATATTGAGGCAATTTTGTTTTATTTTTTAAATTATTTTTTTAATATATTTTTTTATTATTTTTTATATATATTTTCATTATTTTAATTTTTTATTTTATTTATGTTGTAATAATTATTTTATAATTATGTAATATATTTTAAAATTAAATAAAATTAAACGAAAAAGAATAATTTAATATAAATATTGAATTTTAAATATAAATACATTTTTTTTGTTTTTTTTTCTTTTTTAATAAATTATTGCGCAAGCTTACATCACATTTTAAATTATGTTTTTTCAGTGTTAAGGAAAAATATATATATGTTTTTCTATAAATTAATATTAAATTCAAGAATATGTATAACCATGTAATTGGGATGAAATGAAGGGGTGCTTATTATGTATTTCTATTCGAATCGACAAAACTTATGAATACGAACAGATTGTTTTATGCAGTAGTATTTATGAAACTTTATTTGTAAAAAATATATTTAATCGTCTGTATATTATTCAAAAGCAACTTGCTTTCGTATAGTTTTGTTTTTCGAATCGAAATACATAATAATTCTCCTGAAAAATGTGTTGGATATAATCGAATATTCTTTTTTTTTTATTTCTAATATTTTCGAATTTCTAGACTTTTATATTATACCCCAAAAAATAGGATGGTTAGTAGACCTGCTGGATGAAATTAAAAGGAAATCGTCATAAGCGGCGTTTGGGTACCATATGAATTATCTATGAAAAATTTTATAGACCTAATTTTCATTTGCGATTCACTGCTAAAACGAAACGAAATTGAACCATTTCTGAAGCAAATGTTTATGGGCGATGAAAAGACCATGAACGAAGCAAGGTAAAGCTTCGCTGTCGACGGCAAAGCCAGGATTGACACCAAGAAAGGTAATGCTGTATGTCTAGTGGGACTGGAAGAGAACTGTCCATTATGAGCGTCTGCAACCAGGTCAAACGATTGATTCTGATCTCTACTGTCAACAATTAATGAGATTGAAGCAAGCAATTAAATAAATTAAGACGGTCAGAATTAATCATTGTTGTGTACCATCATGACAATGCCAGACTACACACTTTTTTGATGAGCCAGCAGAAACTGAAAGAGCTTGATTTGGAAGTTTTGATGATGTTTCAATCTCTGCTGAACTTTCTTAATGGTGTAAATTTAAATTCCGTAGAGGCCTACAAAATGCTTTTGAATCAGTGTTAAACTCAGAACTCCCAGAAGTTCTATGTCGATGGAATAATGAATGGCTTTAGCCCAAAAATGGCAAAAAAGATTACACTAGTTAACAAGATTTTTGTTCACAGTTTAAAACATATTAATTTAGGCTGTCTAACTTTGGAAAAAATTGTGATGAAAATCTAGGACGTCAAACTTTTGAGATATAAAGAATGAAAAAAGTAAGAGTAGCTGTATACAACCAAAAATTAAAAATGACGAATTTAAGTTATTTTTTCATATAAATTTGTAAAAAGTGTAAAAAGTTAATTTTGAGGGGCACATTTACACCCATACTTCGAAATTCTTCAGTAAGTCAGCAAAGATATTACCGCAATTTGTAATTTTTTAATTTCTTAAAATCTCTCGAACATCAAGTATTAAATAAATCCAGGCAGCCCGTTCATCTCCAGCTAAAAGACTCCCAAATTTTATCTTATTTTGGGGACCCACAAAACACAAATGGATTATAAACAGGGTTAGCAACCCACTGGGTAAGCCAGTTAAGCCCACCCGGTTTTTATTGGATTTTATTTAAAGGTTTTTGTAGTTTATTTACAATAAAAACACTTAAAATTTACGTATTGCAAACAAAAATTAATTCGGTAAATTTTTTTATCTCAAACGAATTAATGAATTAACAATTTTATCGAAAAAAATTTGTATCAAATCACTGCTTATATCTTTTTCCCACCTCTGAGCCAATATCCGAATCCCGTGTCAGAAAAACTTCTCGAACTTTGAGACGATCACTTTAAAACTGAATTTATATTTCTTCAAAGGAAGTGATTTGGTGACATGCCAAAAGATATTGTATCCGTCCGAACAGCCAATGGTCAGAAGGAAAATTTTACCCGTCTGTCCGTATTTAAATTCCGACCGTTTTTCTCATAATGCACGGCTCAAACGAAGTAATTGCAACTGCTCCGATCACCGAACTTTAGCAGTTCATAGTACACAATGCCGTCTTGATCCTACCAAAAATGCGAAATTGCATTGTAGATACTAAAACAACGTAATTGTTCTAACAAACAAAATATATTGTCGAAATGAACGAAATTTGGAAGGAGGAATAAAACCCAATAAAACCCAAAAAAAACATCAAAAAAACCAATAAAACCCGGTAGGTTGGGTTTTTTTTTAACCCTGGTTTTTGCCAACCCTGATTAAGAAACGGCATTAACCACCATTGGTAGCCATTAACCACAATATACATAAGTTTCATTCAGAGAGCAAAAAATAATTTTTGTAAACTTGTGTTATTGATCAGAACACACATATGTATGTTTATTGTTTAATAAAATTCGTTTCAATTACAAGCAAAAGGTGTTTTAATTTTCGTTTCAACCGAACTTTTTCGAACACCCATATTTACAAAAGAAATTTATTTATTTATTAATATGCGAAACCTTACCAGAAGATCAAAACGTGTAAGCATAGCATATTTCCAATACAAAATAATATCGTTCCGAACTTATTTGTTTACCATGAAGCAATAAAGTTTCTTAGAATCATTATTACTTTCCCAATTACATTCGATTTTACTCCAAGATATAAAATAAATTATATTCTATATTTAAAAGCATGGAATCATTTCCAGTTTGATTAGTGTTTTCATTAAGATTAATATTTTATAAATTACTTAATATGTGTATTATTATTAAATATATATATTTTGTTTTTTTTTTGTTGTTTCTTAAAACACTTTAGATGTGTTTAATTTTTAGTTAATTTCTTTGTAATTGAACATGTATTTTTATTTTATTATTAAAAATTTTTATATAGTCAGACTTTAGGAAGAAATTAAAAAGCTTTATTAAAAAAATAATAAATTAAAAAATAAAAAGCTTTTTTCCTTATTTATAAAAATAAAATCAAGTCTTTCTTGAAAGGTAGTTTGAGGGTGTACATTAAAAAATAAATAAATTGAAATATTAAAATGAATAACTGCATTTATTATTATATTTCAAAAATAAATTAAATTAAAAACAAAAATATTTTATAACGGCAGGATTTTTTTATAGCATAAAAGGAGTTAATAAGAGTTTTACAATTTTCATTAATTTTTTAATAATTTTTAAATGCATTTTTTGAATGGAATGTTTTTTATTTTATTTTTATTTTAAATTTATATTTACGAGTATGTAGTATATCCAGTTTTTGTTTTCTTATTAAGAGACTTTTAACAAATATATACTTCCTTTTGAACTACAAAAAAGAATCACCACTAAACTAAACTACTGCGGTGTATAACAAATATTAAAAAGTCTTAAAAAATTATTAAGTTTTCAATAGAACTTATTAGGTTTCTAATGCAAAAAATATATATTTTCGAATTATACACAATTTATTTTAAAATAAAAGTTCCCTATAAACCAAAAATATTTTTATTAAATAAGCTTATAAATTCCATATAAAAAACAAAACATTTATAATTTCTTTAAACTTTTCTTAACAGTAACTATGGACCATGTTTGTTATTGTTTTTTTTTTAAGGATTATAGTTTTAAAATTTAAAAAATATATAATATATGCATACAGTGTAACACTATTATTTAAAATCTAATGACTAAAACGACAAGAATATGAAATCTTTATTTTAAGTAAACAAATAAAAAGTACAAAAAATAAATAAATTATGTACTGGCATGTTTAAGTATATTTTTCCTTTTTATGTATAAATAATACCACACTACTGATAACATTTAATCGCTATAACTAGAGGGGGGTTTTATACTGTATAATAAAACGTGTACAACGGTAATTGAAAGTAAAGAAACCTTTTCAAAATAAATATTCTTAGTTTATAATAATTTTAAAATATAAAAAAATAATTATTAAATATCACGTTTTGTTAACGAAATTTTATATCGTTATAATAAATATAAATTAGGGTCGATTGCAAAATAAATGTTAAGAAATAGCTAATTATTGTCAGGCTTTCAAAATATTGTCTGCATTAATCACACAGATGTGGTACAAAACTTCAGTTCAAATTTATATTTTCGTATGAGAAAAATCGTTCTTTGTTTTTCTGTTAAAGAGACTGAAGAAAAACGCATTTTTCTATGAAAAAAATAAAATATTTTATCCCTACTTTCATTTTAATTAGATTTTTTTACTAATCGAAAAGCATCAAAACGAGTTGAAAACGAGCAATTCTTTTTAGTAAATGTTGTTTGTGTGGTCGCCGCATTAAAAATATTTAAACGTGCAACACATGCGAATGCATAGTATTACCCATTTAATCTTACACAATCAACATGCATTGAAATGAATTGCTCGTTTTCGATTCTTTTTTGCTTATTTTTAGTTCGTTCGCAGTATAAAATTAGTGCTCACGATTTAAGAAACAAAACTCGTAAGCACAAATATTAAAAATTTTAAATTGTGCTCACGAGTAGAGCAAAAAATATGAAACGTGCTCACGACTATAAATAAATAAATTAAACTCACGCGCACGTGTCATAAAACGAACGAACCAAAGAAAATTCTGCTCACGAGCCGAGTTTTTACGTACTATGCTAGGAAGTGATACTACTTTTCTGGCAGCCATTGTTTTTGAAATTTTCGAAACACCTCCAAAACCATGGGTTATATTAAATTTCTTGTAAAGCACACCTCCGAATATTAAAAGCACTTTTCACATTTTGTACAACTTCTTTTTAACACCTATTTTACATTCCTTTTTCTAATTGGGGGCCATAACGCATTCTAAAATGTTCCAATAAAAAAAAAAGTAAGCGAAGGAAATGGATTTGACACAAACTCAAAAAACAAAACTCAATAACAAAATAACGCGTGAACATAGTCAATATAATTTACAGGCAAGCACACATTTGGAGAAGACCACTTGTAAACAGATAATAGCATTAGCTTTAGACAGGCACAGTTGTTATGAATTTCTTACGACCTGATGATCCATTAAATTTAAACTTATTTTTAGTTGTACAAAACAATTCAATATTTTATTAAGAAAAAATTTTTTTGCTTAATTAATCACCAAGGGAGGCACACGTTTTAGCCGCTTCAGATAAGATACTCCAACTAAATTTTAGTTTAGCAGCTGCATTTCGGCTACAATAATCTTCAATTTCATCATCTTCTGCTACAGTTATGGCCGTTTTCAAATTTGCAAAAAGCATTTTCATTAGATTGGTGCATTCATCTGAAGGAGCTGCATCGGCATCAGTTGTTTCATTATATAAACCATTACCACAAACTTCCTTATTTACTGCAACAATCTTTGCGTTACACGTTTAATATGATTACAATTGTAATAAAGTTTGCAGTTTTTTCGGAAGTTTTATTATTCATAGCATTGGTTACTAATTGTTTGGACTGCTTTAATATGTGTCTTCAAAATGTTTTCACTTTTAATACTGATAACTACAGGTGAAAATGGTAAAATATTTATAAGCTTCCTATTCGAAGTCGTATTTTTTTATCACAAAGAATTAGATTCATATAAAACATTAATTATTTTATTTATCTAGAAATTCATTAGGATTTTGTAAGAAAATAATCTCATTACACTGCAAAATATTTAATTATTTTCTTAAACCTTTAAGCCTTGAGTTACTTAAACTGATTTGACTTCTAAATAGTGTATAGTGCTTTGTAATATCCGGATTTATTATTGATGCGCAATAATTGCAAGGGAAAGTTTTTTTGTTTTTCTTTAAAGATAATTTAGACAAAACAACAGCAAACTGTTATTATTTTATTTTTACAATTTAGCCAATTTATTCGATTTTGTTTGTTCAATTTTGTTAAAATGTTTAAAAGCATATAAAAAGACTTATTTGGACTAAGGTAGTTAAGAATTATAAGAGATAAAGTAGGATATAGATTAGTTAAGAAATCAAGTAGTAGAGGTAACAGGTAAGCCAACGAATGCTCAAGAACACTTCGAAGAACACTTTTCCAATATAAACATGTTTTTTTCTAAATTTAGGTTTGGGGCAAAATTGATAAAGTTTTTAAAGAAAATAAAAGACATATGTATGATATATGACATATGCATCATGCCTAATGAAAAGAAATTTCATGTATGAAGTATGATGATAAACGTGTTTTATGGGATATATGTATGTACTCATAGATTTGAGCGAAAGTTACCAAATATATAAAATTGTTTTTGGGGTTATCACTACCTCCGGTGGTGTAATATTGCTTGAAAATTGGAAAAAAAAATTGTAGCCAGCAATTGCCAATGCTTTGAATAAAATGTTTTTTCTTTAAATGAATAGAATAGAATTCTCAGGCGAGCCTATACTTGGAGAAAAGCCCTTGTGGTTAGATAAGAATATTAGCTTTAGGCAGACACAGCTGGAAGGAATTTATTAAGACCAGATGACCCAATGTGCATTGTTTAAGAAATTAATAAAAATACATATATACACTGCTAAGTATTCATTTAGTAAAAAAAAGGACAAAATTTTAGAACCATTTTCAATACTCAGAAATAATTCAAAATTTTATTTTAAAACATTTTTTTTTTTTTTTTTTTTGGATTAATCACCAAGGGATTGATTCACTGAAAAGTCATAAATTCAATTTTAGGCTAGAAGCTGCTATTCGGTTAGAAGAATCTTTAATTTTATTTAAATTATCCAAATTACTTTCTGCTGTAGTTATGGCCGTATTCAAGTTTGCAAAAATGGTTTTAAGATGATCGGAGCACTCATTTGGGGGAGTTGTATTGGTATCAGCTCCATTTTCACAAATGTCATCATTTAAATTAATAATATCTGCGATTATACTTCTTATATCAACACAATTGTTTACAAGGGTGAAAAATTTTCCGGTAATTTTGGCATTACAAACTTCGATATCATGTGTAAAATCATTGCATGCATTCTCGATGTTAAATGCCGTCTGAACTAGGCAATCTGAACTAAGCAAAATAAGCTATGGTTGTTACCGAATTAGTAACATCTGAAGTAAAGTCGGCTTTAATCGTGGCAACACTTTATTAATTATTATTATTAATTAATTTTTATTATTCATAACGTTGGTTACTGAATATTTGGACTGCTTTAATATGGGTTTTGGGCTTTCACTTCTAATACTGACTGCTGTAAGTGAAAATCGTAAAAATTGTATACTCTTCCCATTTGTAGTCGTGTTCTTTTTATCATAAAAAATTTCACATATATGAAAACAAATTATTTTAATTTTCTACAAATTCATTACCATTTCATTACTAATTGCAAAAAAAAAAGAAAATAAAGTCAGAATAATTTGTTATTTTCTTAAATTAACCTAGAATTACTTAAAATGGATTGATTTCCAAATAGTTTATAGTGTTTTATAACGCCTCGCAGTACAATATATTTGATGGATCGATTGACGCGCTATTGTAACTGTTACAAAGGCAAATTTATTCGGTAAATTCAGACAAAACAACAACAAACTATTCTTATTTCTTTTTAGAACTTGATGCAAGAAAATCCTGCCTCTGATTAGTTATTAAGTATAATTGCGTATGACAACTTGGATCAAATACAAATCGATATTATTTAAATATGTATAAATTTTTAAAGCATATAACAAACTTATTTGGACAAAGGTTATTAAAAATATGAGAAATAAAGTAGGAAATAGAACAAAGTCTTGCGATAGAACTGAATTTGTTCTGAAATCGTTCGATGAGATCACATCTTCTTCTGTAATGTAATCTCAGAGATATCAATTGAGAGAAAAAAGTGAGGTCGTGTTAAGCTCTATCAAACGTTGCGGAGTTATTATTCGACTTCTCGCAAGGTAGCTTTTAATTTTTCACTCTTTTAAAATTTCGCAAGATAATAATTTTAGTATCCATAATTTTGAAAAGTGTGGAACAAGCTACTGATCATTTGGCGTTGTAGTTACAACCTTCCAGTTGAGATCTGCAAATTATGACAATAGAAAGGATTTTTTAAGATTACAACACAAAAAAAAAATAATAATAATAATAATAAATATTTTTAATACAACCACATAGATATATTACGTCAAATATGCACCCAAGTCATTATTTCGGTTAATAATTCAACATAAAAATATTGTTACGCTAAAAGAAAACTTTTTTTCTCCGAAAATTATTTTAAGCATTTATTTTGCAATAGACCCGAAAGTGTAATGTAGTAGTAATTGTAATGAAAAACAAAAATTACTCAAAACTTTCACTTTTTTAACTTAAATAACTTATTTTTATTTTAACCACTTACTCAATACCAAATGTATTTGTCTCCTCTACAGCCAATAGTAATTTTTCGTATAGTAATTCTGGTGTAGGATATGGTGGCAAATCTAAACGATTAAAACAAGTATGAGCTCTGGGCAAAGCATTCGGTTTACCCCATTTTTCAATACAAAATCGCCGCGGTCCCGTAGAGCCACGTAAAGCAGAAAAACCTTCATATGGAATACTAGAAGTGCCAGTGACAAACTGCAATAGCCGTAAACGTTGTTCATTGGAGAATTTTTCAATAACCTGCCAGAACCATATGATAACCTGATGATTATCATGATAACCTGAACGATATTCGGTATTCAAACGCCAGTCATTTATATCGATTTCAGCTGTACCAGCTATAACCAATTCCAATTCTCGAGCATCGAACACCGAAACTAAACGTGAATCAACGACTTCATAGAAGCCACGTACTAAGGATTCTGTCTGCTCTTGTACACCACGCTCCAAACGCCATTTGATCATACGCTCCAAGTATTCTTTTTTATTTTTTTCATTTACAATAATATTTTTGCCACCCGGTTTAAGTTCTCGCTCCACCACTCGTCCCAATAGTTCTTCGGTTACACAAAATGTTAAGCCTAAATCAATGCCTGTTCCAATGTCATTATCACGTATCCATTGTAAAGATTGATGAAATTCATTATCTAACGATTCTAAATCACTTAAAGCTACGGGAAGTCTTAGTAAAGCTTTATAAAATGGTCGTGTAAAAAATGCATCCAATAGATATTGATGAACTAAGGCCAAGCCTAAGACACGGCCACTAAAACGGAACCAATCATGGCAGTTATCCACAAATGCCGATAAAGGTGAAACCTGCACCGTATAAGTATCATTGGCCGAATATTCGAAAAGGCCATAGTAAGGATTAAAAAGTTCACGCGATAGTAAAAAGAAGAATTCTCTGAAATAAAATATTTGATTTCAAGTTTATATAAAATATACACACATAGATATATTACAGAAAATTTGGTGAAAATTTATTAAAATTGTATGGAAATGCAAAATAAACATTGACAACATAAGTATACATAAAAATATAAATTTAAGCCTGTAAGTACTATTTTAAATTCTTAGTAAAGTTTGTTAGCAATTATACATTTAACAGTAGCTTCAATTGCATCTTTCACATATACTGTAAAAAACACTTTAACATACCCTGTGAAAACTTTTAGCTTATTTCTTAGAGATTGAACACCTATAGGTAAGACATTTAATAATAGACGGCTACTTAACAGCCTTCGCACTTTCGCTGGTCTTAAGCAGATGTTTCTATGAAAAACTTAGTCTTAGTCTAAAAAGATCGTAAGCTGCATTGACGTTTTAGGCCAGTTCAAAGTAATAAGAAACCTTGGATTTTACTTCTAATGTCCTTTACCCTAAGTCGAACTTGATCGTACATACGTGCTCTGAAAATTCTGTTGCTAGAGTGCGAAACTAAAAGTATATATTGTTTCCTGTAGTTCCAGGGTGGAACAAAGGGCCGCATGAAGTTAAATGTACAGCTAAATGTACAGCTAACATTCTCCTTCACTTTCTAAATGTGTTTGGTGCAAAAAGGAATAGAAGTAAAACTCAAAAAGTATTGCCATGTGAGTTTATACGGTATAAATAGGGAAACATAAGTGGCGATGTACCCAAATTTCGATCACTTAACGCAACAATGTTTACAAATGCTGTTATGTTCTTGACCAAAGCTTATCTGCAAGTTTTTGCAAAAAAGTAATGCATCCTTCTTAAAAACTGGTTTAAATAAAACTATTTTCAATTTTCTTAATTTAATTGTTTAAATACCCATTGTGTGGAAATTTACCTGGCTTAGTTATGAAGCTGTTTAAACTAAGCAAACACACAACCTGCTAATCTAGAGAATATGAAATGCTTTACATAGGCATGCAAGCTTATCTATACCACATAATATGAACTGACGATAACCAAATGTAGATGATTTAATACTAATGTACTCACCTAGATGGCCCTCCATAATCGAGACCCTCTTCGGTGTCCCATAATACGGCCAAACGGCCTCTTTGTAAGTCTTTTTTATTGGCTGACATAATACGACGAAATGCATCTTCCAGCAAATGTGTACGACGTATTTGTAATCTAAAAATAAAACAAAAAACATAAAAAATTAAACATTGTATTGTATTATTAATATAATTTTTAAAAGTTTCAATATTTTATTATATGTAAATAAATTTTTACTCACTTTAATTTATGTGGTCCTTGACCGTAACCTTTCGATTCTAATTTTCTATAAAAACATCTTAATTTTGCTTCGAAATCACGTCGAAATGGCGGTGGCGCACGCTGTAACATACGTGAATTGAGTATTGGTGAACCCTGTGGACTTCGTTCTTCTATGGGTACATAGCTCATAATCTCTTGTTCGAAAAGACTAAAAATATAGAATTGAGAAAAAAGAGGAACATTTATATAATAAACAAATTCTGATATATTTTTTTATGTGTTTTTAGAATAATCGTAAGTGCAACTACAAAATTTAATCATAAATCTCTTTCACTAATATTTTTAAAAGAATATACATATACAAGTATTAGCCAAGGCTAAATAAAACTATTCTATACTTTTTAAAATAATCACCACTATTCTGCATTTCCATTACGTCTCCGCATTCAGTTACGTTTCGATCGAAAATTGGTATTCAAACAAAGAGAGAAAAAAACGAATCGAAAGAACAGCAGAAGACAATAATACTATATTCTCAAAGTATAGAAACGTATGAAATAGAAACAGAAAAATAAGCAAATTGTAATAAAAACTCAAAATGTAGTGCATACGAAAAGGGGTTCAATAAGAAAACACTCATTTTTTGTTTGACTTTTCATGCAAATGGACAAGCGTGAATTTATATTTTCATAATTTTTTTTACATTTTGTATATTTTCATTTTGTATTTAATAAAAATAAATAGTATAATAAAAAATATTATTATTAATAAAAAATATTATACGAAAGATTCTCCGTCACAACTTTAACAATTTTGAAAAACGTAGCTACGATCGTAATGCAGAATACATACAATTGAAGGAAACTGAACGGAATCGAAACTCAGAATACCCAATTTGATAAACGGAGAAAATTTCGAGTCGAAACGAAACACAGAATAGGGGCGATTTTGTAATCAATAAAATCATAGTAAAACTGTGTCAAAAGTTCTTACAATTTTTTTTTAAAGGTTACTGCACACTTACTAACTCTTAATAATATTCTTATCATGATACATTGTAGCTTGTATTTATTAGATTTTTTGTTTAAAATTTTATTACCACGAATTGATAAAAATTACAGGTATGTAATAATAATGTATAACAAGGAAGTGTACATTACAGTGTACTAGAATATTGATTATTGACATTTAAGTGCTAACTTATATATACATAGCAAGGCCGCAATAAAGTGCCTTTTGTGTATGTTTACCACATCCCTCATCTCTATACGCTCTAGCAGGCGGAGCAAGTGTGATTGAGGTTTATGTATTCCTCCATTGGTTTGCTGGAGCCCTATTGCTTGTCAAACTTATCCTATTGTTTGTTTGGGTAGCAGACCCCTCCTTATCAATAAGTGCAGAACAGTGTAAACTGTGTTCTTTTCAAAGACCTAAACACAACATTTAATAGCAACCAAGCTGGAAGATTGGTTTTTATCTAAATTTACTGTGGATGTTTGTAGACTGTGCTCACAGACATCAGAGGCAGCGGAACACATATTGTGTGAATGTGTGGTTCTTGATAGGTTTAGGTAGACATAAGGTCTCACTGGGTGATATATCCACCATTATGTTTCAGATAAGCTGATGTTTATTAGGGAGGCAGCAGATATGCTAAACAAACTATAGACCGGAAGAGGCACAATAGATCCCATGGGTCGCAGTGTCCTGTAATAGTGTCTAATCGATATTATGATAATGATCTTAAATTACTACTATCTCATAGCTGTCCGTAAGTCATCAGTCCAGAACTATAAAGGGATCAACTGGTAGCGATGATTTTAATGCGAATTCCAAAAATTATCTCTGGTATAGCCTTAAGTTCGTAGGCCAGCCCTTTGGAGACCTATGAGGTGACTTTGGTCTATGCCCAAACAGCGGAAATATCGATTGAGATTCGTTCGAAGTTGCTTTGTAACCGGGTGCAGTCTGCCACCTCTAAACAAGATGAAAGTCTTGACTTTGAATTGTTATTCACTTATGGTAAAGTGTTGCAGTCATAGTTTAAGTCAAAATCAAATAACGCGTACTCGACTTAATCCAAACTATAGAAAGCAAACTACTTCTAACATTATACGTAATGCAATTGTAATCTACAGAATTATTGTGCATTACGGGCACTAGTCGTTATTATGCAATAACTGCATGCTGCATTTCAGAAAGTAAAAATGGCTCTCCACTCCTAAGGAGAAGAAGGAAGTACTTCATTCAGGTAGTGTAGCACTAAGTTACAAATGTCTTTTATAAGCAACTTTAGAGCGCAATAGTAAAATGAGTTTTACAAAGTTACTTAAAAATGATGTGTATAGGGAAGTACTATACATATATAAGCCTGTTGAACTGGCAGGAAAAACAAATAAAAAAGTTCAAATATTTTAATTAAAAGACTGTTCTAAGCAAAAGTATAATCAAAGCAAACATAGTGATACTTCGTACACAAATTGCGTACACCATCAAATAATTGTATGGGGACTCATACCTTGGGTATAACTTCTACTCTGTTAAAGGACTTTAAAGTCAAAAATTAATTAAAAAAAATTTTGTTTTGTAAAGGTCTTTGAATATTTTCTCAAATTTCTTTTTTATTTGAAAGTACACTCCTTCCCGTTAATAATGGAAAATAATTTCATTCAAATGGTTGCCTCAGCTGCCCATGCAATTTTAAAGCACATTATCGACTGTATGCACCTGTATTTCACCAATGGCTTCACGAATATTGTCCTTTAAAGCGTCAATTGTCTCTGGCTTGTTGGCGTAACACTTATCTTTGACGGCACCCCACAAATAATAGTCCAACGGTGGCCAAACTTCGAGGTGGCCAAACGACATCAGCTCTGCGGCTGATAATGCGATCTTCAAAAACAGAGCGCAAAACATCGAGTGTAGCTTCGGCTGTGTGGTACGTAGTGCAGTCCTATTGAAACCAAATGTTGCTAATATCCTCCTCTTCAATTTTTGTGAACAAAAATTCGTTCAACATGGCCCGATGGCCATTGACTGTAAGGGCCACTCCTTGCTCATTTTCGAAGAAAAATGGCCCAATTATGCCTCTGGACCAAAATCCGCACCAAACAGTGATTCGTCTTGGGTTTCCTGTTCCCCAAATGCGACAATTTTGCTTGTTTACATACCTGCCAAGATCAAAATGAGCTTCATCTGAAAAGATGATTTTTTTTCTTTTTTTCATTCTGCAACATTACCATGATTTTCAAAGTAATGTCGGAATATTTCCCTGCGTTGTTCAAGCGTATACACAACCATATTCGTTCATCGGAAGGATAAAACTAATTATCTGTCAAATCAGACATGAGCTAAGTGTTACCATTCACGAAATAAGCACTAGTTGAAAAAAGACGTTAGATGGCGGACCCGATATATAGTATATCTGAATAGAAAATATACTTTAAAGCAATAGTATTTCTGTATCACTTATTTAAAGAAGTCACTGTATAGCGGAGCGAATATCTCATACATATCACGTTACCATCTTAAATAAAAATTATTCTTTAAATTCATATTAACAAAAACAGTAAAAATAAAAATTAATTGAACATATTTGCATTGGAAATAAAAAATTAGAAAAACATTTGTAATTAATTATAAAAAATTGGATTTAATACATTTCATGTGTTTAGTACCAAAAAAGCATTCTAAATCAATTATAATATTTATTAGTCATTTCCGTTCAAATAACATATGTACATACATAGATACATACAATTATTCAAGATTTTTTATTTTTCGATCAATGGTACTACATTGCAGTTATTCCCAATGAAGGTCATATAACTACAATATGCAAAATAAACTCTTTCCTTATTACCAGAAAGTAAGTTTTCTTCGGTCACTGACTTATGAGCGAGTTTAATTAAACTATCTACCCCAAGTTTAATAAATACAATTAGAGGTTAAAAAAATCTCTTTGCTAGCATATCTTTAAAAGGCTGAATTTTCTGGAACATATTCGGGGGGTTAGAGAAAAGGTGACTGTAGTGATAGAATGTATCCTTAGGAGTGACTGGTCTTAGCACACCTGATGGATGCACTATATACGGTGGACTATTTGTTGAATGTGCAACATATGGTGCATCAGTAAGGTACGAGACAGTCAAGTCTGTTTAAGGGCTTTAACCTGTCTGAGGGTCGGCTTACTGGCATGTGTGCGAATTGTAGGGCAGTATCGACTGACGTTTTACAGGTTTGGTAGATGTAGGAACCCTTTTTTTCTTTTTTTCCCCCCGTTACTCCTCCTCATGTTAGATTGTTCTGTCATAGTTTGTGTTTTTTGGTCGACCACGATTTCTTGAGCCTTGAGGATTCAACTCGAGTGACATTCTAGTGATATTTTCTGGACTTTTCGGATGGTGTGACCGATCCATCCACACTTTATTTTCCTTATCTGTTTTAGTATGGGTTCCTCATTAGTCATGCCCCACAGTTCTGTGTTACTTATGGCGTTAGGCCAGAATATTCTGCATATGATTCTGAGGCACTTGTTAATGAATACCTGGAGTTTCTGTGTGATGTTATTTGATACAAGCCAGGTTTCACTGCCATACAGCAGTACCGATTTAACACATGAGTTGAATATTCACAGCTTAGTTCGTCTGGATAATGTGAGCTTCTCCATACTGACTGCAGTTGTCCAAATGCCGCTCTCGGTTTGTTGAGCCTGACGTAGATCTGTTTCTGCGCCACCTTTTGTAGTCATTGTACATCCTAGATAGCAGAAGCTATCTACATACTCGATTTGCTAACCTTGAAGCATGATGTTTTCCGTGCTCGTATTGTTATTTCTCATGGCCTTGGTTTTCTTGATGTTTATCTCAAGCCCAACACTACGAGCCAATCTTTCTAGGTCCTCCAGTTTCGACTGCATATTAGAAATCTTATGCGATAGTAGACAAATGTCATCCGCATAGTCCATGTCTTCGAGTTGGCGTGAGAGACTCCATGTGATCCCTCTTCTTTTCGAACAGACTTTGCTCATTATGTCATCCAGTACGATGGTAAATAGCTGAGGTGATAGTGGGCATCCTTGTTTAACTCCAGCATTGGTGTGGAATGATTGGCTGATGTTTCCGTTGTAAAGAATCTCATAAATGGCTCTAATTATTCGAATTATATTGGGTACTCCTTTGCTTCTTAGTGCTTTCCATATAGTCGTCCGCCTGATGGTAATAAACGCTTTCTTGAAATCGACGAATAGTAGATACAGGGGGTACGCCATTCTATGGACTGTTCAATGATTATTCGTAAAGTGTTGGCCTGATCTATGCAGCTTTTATTCGGTCTGAAGCCAGCTTGTTCGTCTCGCAGTATGTTGTCTATTCTGCTCTGAATGACTGCAAGTATTATGACTGCAAGTATCTTATATATGGTGTTAAGTAGAGTAATTCCTCTCCAATTATTACAGTCTTTTAAGTCGCCACTTTTTGTTAACTTTACAATAATACCCTTCTTCCACGTAGGAGGCAGACTCTCCTCCTCCCATACTGATGCGATGTGAGGCAGTAGTTCAACTGTGGTTTGGATGAACCCGTAGAATTTCCGCTGGTAATCCATCTTCGCCTGCCGCCTTATTATTTTTCAATTTACCAATCGCCCCTTTTATCTTATTCAGATTGGGGGGGTTGCATGATATTATTAAACTATTTTTCTATGTTCTAACTGTTTCGCTGTCCTCAGTAGTGTTCGTGACGTTACTAATTTCATTGAAATATTCTCTCCATCTCTGTGTTTGTGCATCATTGTTCGGAGGAACCCTTAACTTGGAGGTAATATGAAGTGATATTCCATTTAAAATCAAGAAAGTACTACCACTTTTTGATACTTATTGCATTCCTACGAGCAACGTGGTGGAAGTGCTAACTAGGCGTGGTGTTACACTCTTAACCTCGTACCGTGACCCATAGAGTTACCAAGGTGTAAGTCATGCCCAAATAACCTGCCTTCAAAATTGGTACTAACATGTGGTTTTTGTCATGTGTGCTAAAAAAGTGATATACGCCAAGTTGTGGTCTCTACACCCGAAACAATCGGAACAATCACGATATGGTGTTAGACGATTGGAGATTAAAAGTGAGAGAGACTGTGAAAGCCGTAGACATCTCATCATCATCTTATTTAAATGATCACTTGGGCACGAAAAGGCTTTCCGCAGGATGGATGCCACGTTGTCTCACAATCTACCATGAAAGCAATCACAAATTCGAAGGAGTAACCGTAATCGTAATCAATTCTAAAACAACAGCCAAAACAGTGGGGGAGAATACCATGGTGGTTTTGACAGCCAATAAAGTTAGGTCCAGCATTTTTTTTTTTTTTTTTTTAATAATGACTACCTTTAAAAAAAGTCATGGAGAATTTCACGTCAACTTATTGGGTCGATTTAATTACTAAGGACAATGCAAGGATGCACACATGTGCAGTTTCCATGGCAAATCAAACATCGATACATCAACGGAGGCTGCGATAGACTGCCAATGACTTAACCCAACTTTAACGTTCAATTAAAATTTCGGAAACTTTGGTATCTGCCCGACGACTGGGCTCGGCATTCAGGGAAGTATGCTATGGTTAAGAGCTAAACGGGGGAAGAGGCTATAAATTGGAGGTGATGTTACATTGCAATTAATGTTTTCGACATACATACAATGATGCAAAAATAATAGGGGCAATTATATCAAAATAGTCAAAAATCTAACTCGGTTTTTATATTCAAACATTTATCAAAAAGATCTTAAAAGTTGTTTGCTTGAAAGAAAAGAACCATTATTTGACAAACAAATGTTGTAACGTTTCCCTGTTGTAGCTTATTTTTCTCTTAAGTTTTCAAGGGAAAACGCAATGTGCCCCTATTATTTTTCACCTGACTATATGTATAAGTACTCTTATTTCTCTATAGCAAATACATCTGGTGCCTTATTGAATTAACACACCAAAGTGAGAGTACCATACAATTAAGCGTACAGGGCAGGTGAGCCCTGAGTATAGCGATTTTCCAACTTTTCGATGCCACTTTTATAGGACGATTTCTTTTTCTCGTCAAAATTGGCTTCAGTTTCAGCGATTACTTCATCATTGGACTTAAATTTGTTTCCAGCAATCATTCTCTTGAGATCTGGAAACAGCTGAAAGTTGCTGGAGGCTAAATCTGGAGAATGTGGTGGATGGGTTAGCAATTCGAAGCCGAGTTCATTCAATTTTGCCATAGTTTTTATCGATTTGTGACACGATTTGTGAGCTCACGCGGCAATCACTTTGAACAGAGCTTTCGCATACCCAAATGTACGTGTAAAATGATAAAAACACTACCATCTGATATATTTACAATGTCAGCTAGCTTGTGCACCTTCAATTTGCGATCGTTCATAACCAATTTGTGGCGTCCACTGCGCTCTGCTTCATTTGTGCTGGTACGACCACGTTTAAATTCAGCAAACCACTTCTCTACCATTTGTCTCGATGGAGCAGAGTTCGGATAATGTTTATCAAGCCATTGTTTGGTTTCTACTGTATTTTTTTTTTATCATAAAGCAATGCTTTATCAAAACCCGATATTCACTTTTTTTCATTTTTTTTCCAATAACAAAAGCTGCTTCACAAAATGCTACAACTCACGAAACAATAGTCAGATTGCTGTCAAATTTATACACGTATCGTTTGAAGGTTAGTACTAAATAAAAATCATATGGACAATATTCTAGTAACGCCAAATATTATTTCATTCATATGGCTGCCGCGGCTGGTTTTACAGTACCCCATTCGAGAACTTTTTCGAGTGTATAGAGTGGTATCTCGGTAAATCGATTATCATGGTGCGATAGGTGTTTCCATTGACCGTAACGGTTGCGCAGTCCTTATTTCCAAAGAAATATGGGCCAATGATGCCTCCGCTCCAAAAGCCGCACCAAACAGTCACTCGTACTGAGTGTATTGGCTTCTGTAAGACCACGTTTGGGTTTTCTGAGCCACAAATACAGTAATTTTGCTTATTTACGTACCCACCGAGATGAAAATGAGCTTCATCCGAAGAGATGATTTTTGCATTTATTTTCATTTTTTTTTTATTTTTTTATTTTTTTTTTTTGCAATTTCCGACCAATTGTCTTTGTTTTGGATATAAACTTCTAATAAATCTCTACGTTGCTCAAGCGTAAATCGATCCATTGCGTTCAGTGGAGATAATATACTGAATTTTATGACAGAATAGAATGACATAAATATTGGCAGATTCGAAATAACTGCTGGTTCAAATTTGAGCCGATAGATGGCCCTCCCGATAATGTGTAAAACGTATCATATTCCAAAAATAAGTATGAACAGGAGAAAAATCTTAAAACGTGATGTTGACTAAGTCACTACGTGACTATGACTAATTCATTAAAATATATTTAAAAAATAATAATTTATATATACGAATTCTAGTAAAGCATGAGTCAAACAACACACAGTTTAATATGAATACATATATTCAAAACGTAGAACTCTGATTAGACTTCCATAGGTAAATCAAAAACAGTGCCAGTTATGCTGTAATTGTTACATATTCTTGACGAATTGATTACTTAATGAAAAAAAAAAAATTTTAATTTCTATTCACTTTCAAAAATGTAAATGAAGTAATTAATTAGACATTTCAAATGTTACTTCAATCCTGAATTTTATATATTATAAGAAACAAAAAATAAGTGCAATAGTAATAATAAAGTTATTAAAAATATATTAATAATTTTTCTAAAAAGGGGTGAATGATTTAATAAAGACGTAAATGATGACTCTTATCAGTAAATTAATGAAATTGTACATGTATGATTGCATGTGTGTTAGTTTATTACAAAATAATAAGAATAAATATATTAATATTATTTAAATTATATGAAAATAAATAAAGAAGTTATTGTCATTCAAGTTTGATTTTATAACACCCTACACCACAAAGTACCAAAATTTGCCGATTTAACAGAGAAAATGCAACAAATTCGGGGAAAAAAATTCTTCATTTCACAATATAGTCTGTCCTTAGCTACGATAACCTGTTTATAGTAAAATCTGTTTAATTCCTTAAAATAACCATCAACTGCAAACTCCACCTCTTCATTGTTAACAATTCTATAAACATCGTACCATTTTTTTCAAGTTTGTAAATTGAAACTAATAAAAGGAACTTTATCTGGCAAATAAGGTGCGTGATGAAGTAGTTCGAATTTTAGCTTCTTTTACTTAATGCAATCAGCAGGGAAACCAGAAAAGTGCTCTTAAAAAATATGTATTAAATGATTAAGTTATTCCTTTGCATGGTAACATCCAACCTCATGTCGTAAAAGTTTCAAAACAATTATTAGAACCATCAAATGCCGCATCCGTCGTATTTTCCGAACATTGCTCCGTCGGTTGTTGCTACAGATACAATATACTCACACTTCTTTATATGGGGTTTCTTTACATGGCAATTCGATATAACGGCCTGTTTGTATTATGGAACACATTCGCTTTAAGCGCAAATTACCTCGTTCTACGGTTAAAAAAACGTAGATTCTCCGTTTTTTTTTTTTTTTTTTTTAATGTAAGGGAAGCAAACGCAACACATATTCATCTCGTTTAAAGGCATTTCGATTTACGGCCTACATTTTCAGAAACTATTTAGGCCGTATAAAGAGGTATGAGTTTATCTTTTAACACGTCACCATGATGCAATTAGAAGTCTGATTTTACCAAAACAATAACAGCTGATACAAAACGGTCTGTACTCTAATGTCAAAAAGTTTTTTTCTTTTCATTTGACGTTTATTGCAATTTGAATGTAATTTTTCTTTTTAACGTTATTTGGCGTTTCTTTATGAAAATATTTGACGTTACAATATATTTGTTTATCACAGAGTGCCACAGAGAACCATTTTTTTGACAGATCATTATTTTTGTTTACCACAGCGTATATTTTTGTGACAGCAGAGTAAACCTCTTGATTGCATCATGCATGTCACTGAATCGTTTCCTTTGAAGAAATACAAAAGCGGCTTCGAGGTTGGAGCGTCTTAAAAGACAAGACGTTTTTCTTGACTCAGAGGTGGAGAAAAGACGTAAGCAGTGATTTGATAAATTTATTATTTCATTATCTTTTTGAGGTCAAAAACGGAACTAATAAATTTATAGTCCTAATACTAAATTACACCCATTGTTGTTGTAAATATACTAGAAAACCCTTAAATAAAAAACCCACCCGGATTTTTTTTTTTTTTTAAATATAATACCCAATAAAACCGGGGTGGGTTTAATTGGGTTAACGAGTTCGTTGTCAACCCTGGTTGTGAGAGATTAAGTTCAAACAAAGAGATCACCATTATTATAAAAGTTAAGAAATTTTTATTTTTAGAAGACTATGTTAAGAAATAAAACGATTTTTTTGCCGAAACCAAAAATGCCTTTTATTCACAGAATTATCAAACTGACTCGTATTCACTTCAAAGGGTTGATTGACTAAAACAGTATAACGTTCATTATATTGGGAATGAGAATAAAAAATTTTAGTATCATAAGCGTAAAAGAAATATGAAAAAAATTTTCATTAAAGTAATATTTGGCAAAAATAAAAAAATAAATTTAAATTGTTTGAAAATTAATAACCATGCGGGCCTTTGAAAAAAATGAATAAATGAAACAACATTTATTTGTTTATTTTTTTTGCAAAATTTTTAAAATGAATATGAGTGAATTCAAGGTTAAATACGTTTAAAAAAGGGAAAAATTATGATAAAAAAAAAGCTAAAGTAGGAAATTAAAATGAAATTAAAATTAAATTAGAAAAAAAATACATTTTGTAACTTACACAGCCCAAACAATATAAGCCGCTTTCGAGAAAAATCCCATTATTTTTAAGATTTTGGAAATTAAAAATATTCCAAATATTTTTAAACTTTCGTACACACGAAGTACTTATTGTGATAATAGAACTCGTGGAACAGTTTTTATGATTATTCGTATTATAAAGGAAAATTTTCATCATACACATTCTATGAGTAAACGTATCCACAATTGGATTTTTTTAATAGTTTTGTGTTTTAAACGTTTTTTTATTTATTTATTTAGTTTTGAAAAAATCAAATTAATCGTACCTAAGAAATCATATAAGAAAAAAGTAAAAAAAAATGATGAAATTAGCGTTTATTTATAACTCTGGTAACGAAATGAAAGATCTTTAGACATTTACATCGAAAAAAGTATATTTAATTTTAATTTATATGGCCTAAATATGAAGGTCGTATACATAGCTTAAGAGCTTTCTAGTACGAGAATGACATTTTTTTTGACAATTTGAATTTACCAATATTTTTAAATAAGTTTTGCAAAAAAGTCGAACAGAACCAGAGAAGCTAAGCAGTCACCTTAAACCGTCAGTAACTTCTACAGAAGTCATTTTACAAAAGAGCCATTTTTTTACATGAATTGCTATTGAACAATGACGGAAAGATCATTGACGACCATAAAGTAGCAATACCTGACTCAACAACCCACATGCAGTTTCTGCGGGGCATTTTGTTTGCGAAATTAACATTAACGCACATTCTACCTTCACTCAAAGTAAGATGAATAGGACTTCTACTAGTTGGTCAAATTATACAATTTGGTGCCAGGTTCTATAACTTCCAGGCATGTAGATATATGTATATCAGCGTATGGAATTCTTTGCCCTGCATTTCTTAATCAAGCAGAATACTGTGTAGACAGCCTTTAGGGCCCCAAATGAACATTGAACAAGAGTCCGTACAACTGTACTGAATATCTAATAATACTTAAATCAATTTTAAGCTTTTCTTTTATCAGATAACATTTTTTTAAACATATCACTTTGGCCGCAGAGATTTCAATTCCTGCCCAGTTGCTCTATACGACCCTACAGGAAGTACACGTGGTGGATATGGTTCAAACTTAAATCGTAAGATAATATTTTAGGCACGGTATAAAGTTTCATTGTAGCCAATACCAATGTCGCAATGGAGGGAAATAACTCTAGACATTGTAGCCCTAAATTTCATCTCTGATGGCGCAGATGCTTCGGAAGCACTGGAAGAGACATTTTATTCTGTCTGTTACTAAGAGCACTGCGTGACATTCTTTTGCCGCCTTCAATCAATTTATAAAGACCCTTATCCAGATTTTTGAAAAATATTGTATTAATGTTCTGTTGGAACCAGATTCAGACTTATGGTTGAATTAATAGACACCTTCCTAACTTAATAAATAGTAACTTAGTAAATAATGCCCTCGATAGAGAATTAACTTTCTTTGTAACACTACAATTTTCAGTCTTCTGAGATAAACGCCACACAGAGGAGTAAGAAACGTCAAAAAGTCAGTTTTCTTAGAGCAAATCACCAAATAGAAAATTTCGCTCAGCTGAAAGAGTAATTAGCAACTCTAGATACGCTCGTCTAAATATTTTTTTTATCTCACGGAATCCTGATCTTAGTTACTTTGCCCCATCAATCTGAGGCAATTCGTACGTATTTCTACGCACAGTCATAAAGGTTAAGGAATTAAGGTGTGTAAGGTAATTTTACAAACTTACAATTTGTAAAAAGGATTCAAGGGCCTCGGACATTATTTTAGATTTGCCAAAGTTCGGTTTTTTACGAAACTCTCTTTTAAATTAAGAATTTTAATTAAAAAATGTATGAATAATAAAATATGTAGATATGATACGGAAACCGTTCGCTATATTTCACCACAAAAAACGCACTATTACGATACAGTTTTTTACAGATTTTTTATCATTCAATACAAATTGTAAAATAAATGTTTCAAAATGTAAATAAATTCAATTTTCGTTAATTTCTTCATTGTTATATTCTTTCTTTGGTGGGAGTGGTAATATCTGCGCTTAAATTTTTTTTTTAAATTATTTAATTAAGTTACAACTCCGTTACTTTTATTTATTTATTTAAAAAAAAAATTCTTTGTTGCGTTACAATTTATAAAAATCATTGTTCTTATTATAGATGTTGAAAGTTATTGCCCAATAGTTAATCGATTGTTACATTTATTGAATTTTATACGCTTACAAAATAATGCTATTGATACGCACCATAAAGACCCAACCTTACAACTGGGCCTCATGGACTGACTCACTCGCGTTAAGTTCTTTACAATACCAGTAATGCTGGTTAATGACTGAAACTGTCAATGTTTGTTCTTTTATATTTTATATATTTAATTTTAATTTATTTAGTATTTTTTATTGTATTAATTGATTAGGGAAGAAGTCTTGCATTTTACCCCCATATTCATAAAAATATTTTCGATTTATAAAAGTTTATAAAACATAATTTGTATGGAAATCTGTTTTACAAACCCTTTATAAATCAAAAAATAATTTTTATGAACATGGGAGTTAGTCTTTAGCTGTTTGTTAAATGATAAGAAGTATTTTTTCATAAATTTCCACTCTTTACTATTATTTAGCGTTGATATGAATGAGAAGTTAGCGTTTTTTTTTTTTATTGTGATATTGTAATGGGGGTCCAAAATTGAGGTCTTATTTTAATTTTCCTGCGATTTTTTTTACGTGTAATTTTTATTCCAAATTTATATTTTCAGACTCTAAATACATTCCGTTTAGTTAATATGGAACGTTACACAAAGGAACACGTGTTTTTTTTTATTATTAAAACAGTTTTTGAAAATGGTAAAAGTTTAGAAATTTAGAACAAAATTCGGTAGAGAAAATGCTTCAACAAATTGTGCCATCAAGCTGATGTTTGAGAATTTTGATTAAACTGGATCCGTTCATAATAACAGTAACAGAATTTATGAACGTAGTGATCGTTCAACTGAGAATATAGCGGCTGTAAGCAGAAGTGCTAAAGACCCAAAAAATATATATTCATCATCGTTCGCAGCAATTAAACATCAAACGATCCACAGTATTCAAAACTTTACATCGCCTCTATTTAAAGACTTATAATATCCAGCTGACCACGCATTACGTCGGTAAATCGTTTCTTGGGCCATCGAAAAACAAGAAGAAAATTTGAATTTTTTTAACAAAACAATCTTCACCGACGAACAATTTCCAGTTCAATGGTTACGTCAACAAAGAGAATTGCCGCATTTGGGGTGAAGAGAATCCAAGAGTTATCTTAGAGCAACTATAACATCCACGAAAAGTTACGGTGTGGTGTGGTTTGTAGTACGGAGGAATCATCGGACCATAGTTTTTTGAAAGCGAAAGTGAAAATGCGATTACGGTCAATAGAAATCGCTACAGGGAGAAGATCCGAAGCTTTTTTGAAAATTGATGACTTAGACGTAGAGAATATGTGGTTTCAACAGGATAGTGCCACTTTTCATACAGCAAGAGAAACAATGGATATTTTAAAATAAAAGCTCGAAAATCGCATTATTTCTCGTAGAAGAGGAGTAAGTTGGACACTGACATCGAGCGATTTGACACTTTTAGTTTTTTTATTGAGTTTTTTGAAATCGAAAGTGTATAGCAATAATAACACAACAGTTCAAGAGCTTAAAACCTACATTATAGAACAGATATCAACCATTGACAACAGTTTATTGGAAAGCGTGATTGATAATTTTGGTATAAGATAGGGTGCCTGCCGAGCCAGTTGGGGGGTCACTTGACCGACGTAAATTTTAATTTTTAACCGGAACCTATTTGTAATAAGCTGAAATACAAATATTTTGAGTATCTGAAGTCTTTTTGTTTTATTACAATTAAAAAGTTATCTCAATTCTAGACACCCTTTAATTTAAAACTTGTTCTTTAAAAATGTATAAGCATTATTTATTTGTTTCAATTTTTATACTGCTTTATACCATAGGACTTTACAAAAATGTACAATTCAAAAAAAGTTTTAAAAATCAGATTTAAAAGCTTTAGAGATTCTGAACTACTTGCTTTATATGGTGAATTAAAGGACACTATTTACCATACTAAACTGGTTATCTCTAGATATTCTGGCAAAAAGAAAGCTGCACTAAGACTTTAGGATAAACTCTACTTTGATCCGGTTCTCACGACCGGCACACCATATAGATTAGTGTATGAAAATGGTCTTCTTCTCCTCCATTTTAACAATTACATATGTATGTACATACAGACGTATACACTAATGGCTTAAAAATAAGTTGAAGAGTTGGCTGTGTTATTTTCGGATCAGCTAAGTAAAGTGAAACTTCGATATAACGAATCTGATGTAGATCGAAAAGTTATAGCTATTGATTCGTTGTACATATGTATCAGTGAGGTGTGGCGTGGTGCAGTGGTTAGAACGCAGGCATAACAACACAAGCGAGCCAAGTTTCGAGTGTTTAATAAGGAGGCTTCCCACTTTCCCCCAAGGCAACTCCATCATAAAAAATAAAATAAAATAAAATCAAATCAAATAAAGAAAAGCAGCCTCCCTGACCTTCCACTTTCCCCTGGCGATGATGACAAACATCAGGCGAATGACCAGGAAAACTCGCCACCTACTGACAAAAAATTACAATGCTAAAGTAAAGATCACCACACCACCAATTTGCAAGGATACTGGCCACCACTACACAATCCATATGGAGGGGGCTACAGTGATTAATCATCTTCTAAGCTTAAAAAATCAACTTTATCAATGAAACTGAAACAGAGGAGTGACGGTGAAAAAATGTATCAGTGAAATCTTTGTATAGCGAAATTTAAAAAACCGAAACTTCATCAATTTGCTTAAAACTTAAAATTTCTTATTCTGACTTTGTTGTTTAGAGGCTTTTAAGTATTCAATACTTAGCACTTTTTTTAAACCGTGACTTTCCCATTTTGGTTCAAAATATAATTTTGTTTAAAATATAATATATTTCGCTATAGAGAATCAGCGAATTTCTTCGTTATAGCTATAGAGAATTTTTGTATAAAAAACTTTGCAATTAAGAAGTTTTATAAGAGACTTGGCAAATATTCGTTAAATTGAGTTTTTCATTATAACGAAGGTCGTTTTCCGTAGTTTCACTTTATCAGACTGTCTCGAAAGCTAGCAGACTATAGCAGTTTTCTATTGGCCAAGATGATGGCGACAATTTCTCTGGCCAAGGTATCTCTGGTGCAGATAAAGAGAGTCATTCGACGGTTACTCTTATTAGGTTTTTGGACAGGGGAACAGATCAATTAGTGAAATCAAAAACAAAAGGCGTGAAAATAAACTTCTGATCATTTTCCTATCTATCAGATAGGATTTCCTGTATAAGAGAAAAATGTTTTTAAACGTCTTTAATTTATAACTACGCCTTTTAACTCATTGATGCATCAGCGACATTGATTTGATTTAATGATAATAACATTGGGCATTAGAAAAATTACAATGTGTAGGGATGTGGATAGGCAATGTTTGGCAAATCAACTTGACAAATGTATCAAGAATTAAAGAGACTATACTAAGAGATAAAAGAGATAATTTATTTTTTTAAAAAAGTCACTGAAACTCGATTTAACATCAAGGAAAATTTTATTATTTTTAACCAGAAAAAGGGGTGTGTGTATTGTATTGAATTTTTTTTTTTTTTTTTTTTTTTAATTAAAAAACAAATAACAATTCATCGATTCTACTTAAACATCTTTGTTTTCTTAAATTTAAAATCTTTTCTGTAGGTTGGTTTCTAACAATTCAATTTAATAAAGAGGCTCGTTTTATTAAAAGAAGCAACATATTCGCATATGACACAAAAATCCTCCATATTCTTGTAGATTGAATTGGCTGACACATCTATTTCATCAATTCAAATTTAATAGACATATTTGAAAATAATTAAAATTATTTTGTTTGTTATTCAATTTTCGTTTTATTTTTTTTTTTTTTTGTCAATAATTAGATGAATTGGAAAAATTTTAAAAAGTGCAATTTTTGCAATACAATGTTTGCAGTTGTTAGAAAGTAAATGTATCAAAATTTTATTATTTTATTTATTATATTCAAAATAGGTCACATGAATATTTTGGTACTACTCTTGCATAACATTCATTAAGGAAGGTTGTCAAAAATCATTCAATTAAAATGTTGCCAGCAACATGTTGCGAATATATTTAAAATTTATTTAATTTAATAACCATTAATGAATGGTTAAATTCAAAGAAAATCGTAAAAAAAAAAAATTAAACTTTTGATGTAGACTAAATGTGAAATAATTAATTTACTATACTTCTCTTTCTCTCTCCCCCAAACTAAAAAACCATTAAGTAATTTTCTACAAATTCTAGGAGATTTTTTTTTCCAAGGAAATATTTCGTATTGACCGTTAAGACGTGTGCTCTGCACTACGATTACTAAAGAAAACAGTGAACAAACCTTGACATTTTATTAAACTTGACAATATTGGATTTTAGACAACCGTGCTTCATTTCGTTAGCACTTATAAGTCTTTTGAACAAATTAGATTTTTTCTTCAACATTTCGTTAAAATGTGTTCCCTGAAGGGATTTTCAGAAAATATTATATAATTTTTCAACATCTTTCTAAACTTAAATATTTTGCGCAAGAAAATTAAAATTGACACTTTTCGAAAATACTTTATTTATTAAATATTTACATAAAAACAATGCTTCTGTTTCAGGCCTACAATTAAAGAAAAAAATGTTGAGGTATTTGTATATTATGATAATGTGCCGCTGTGGTGACTTGAAGTGTGATATCCAGGCTAACTTTAAAAATTTAACCTAATACTTGTGTGCCACTGTGGTATTGTAGGTAAGAGACCCGCCTACCAACCACAAGGTCCTCGGTTCAATACCAGGCCAGAACATCTTAAAAAAGAAAAAAAAGTTTGTCGACAGCGGTATCACCTCATAACATTAGCTAGTAACTGGTTGGTTATAAGTATTATTACTATTGTAAACTTCTCTAAATGCATTTGCCATTCGGAGCCGGCCTTAACCTGTAGGTCTTTTTCAATGAGTTTAAAATAGGATCGGGTGCAGCTCATTGACTGAGAGAAGTCCCCATGTTCATTCATGGAATTTTACGGGAATTAATAATAATATATTATGATATCTCAAATACTATTGGGTGTTCGAAAAACTTCGGTTACAAATTATCTGTAAACGGCTTTAAAATGTAATATCTCTGGTAATATTAATTGCATCGGGCGACATAATACCTTGACATTTTCACTTTGTTAGAAGACATTATTGAGATCGCATTATTCTGTGTAAAGTTATTTACTTTATAATTTGAGTTAAAATTAGAAACATTATCGTCATATTTTGCTTTTATATTATAAAAAAAGTAAGAATTAGTCGTAGCCTGCTGAAGAAATTTGTAAAGTTTACGCAACCGTTTGCTCATTTTCGATCCCATAATTTTGATGTTAAAGATGCACCTCATTCTAATAAAAAAGTTGATGAAATCATGGAAAACATTAAGAAATACCGCCACATAAACAGAATGGACATTGCTAAGGAACTAGGCATTTATCCCTAAACAGGCATTAACCATTTGATGAAAAATGAATACACAAAGAAGCAGTGAAAAATTTAATGGACCGAATTTTCATTTTCAATTCGCTCCTAAAACGGAACGAAATCGCATCATTTCTGAGGCGATAAAAAGTGGATCACGTATGACAAAAATGTTTGAAAAAAATCATGGGCAAAGCAAGGTGAAGCTACGCAGACGATAGCAAAGCTAGGACTGACATCAAAATAGGTAATTTTCTGTGTATGGTGGGATTGGAAGGAAATTGCTTATTATGAGCTTCTACAACCTGGTCAAACAATAGATTTTTTTCTTAACTGTCAACAATGAAAAAAATTAAAGCAAGAAATTCAATTAAAACGATCTGAATTGATCAAGAAAAAAGGTGTTGTGTTCCATCAATACAACGCCAGACCACACATATCTTTGATGACCCGGCAGAAAATAACTGAGCTTGGCTGACATATATCCCGGACCTTGCACCTTAAGATTATCATTTATTTTGACCTCTGCAGCACTACCTTAAATTCCGCAATTGGATTCATTTTTTGCTCAAACAACCCAGAAGTTATGCACTGATAGAAGAATGATTTTGCTTCAAAAATGGCAAATGTTATCGATCACAACGGCACGTATTTGGTTTTATAAAACTCCTTTCAAATATTAGAAAAATGTGTTTCATTTTGATCAAATTTTTGACCGAAATTTTTCTCCCACATAATCAAATCACATATAAATAAAATTATAAAATTATATAATGTATGAAATATGACTTTGATGTCTTTTGACCAAAACTGCTAGGCTTTTAATTGCAGCTCAAAGCGTTTATACAAGACTTCATTCTGCACTATAAGCAGAAACTTCTGAAGATTTATCAGGCGTTATTTCAAAATACCATTTTTTTAAACTTTCACTAGAAATTATTGCAATCTTCTTGCAGTCACTATTCTAATATAAATTTTATTAAAATAAAAAAATTTTTATTAAAAAAAAAAAAAAAATTTTTAATTTTTGAAGCATTAATGACAAAGTAAAAAAGACAAAAGCAACAAAAAGTCATTATGCAGATTCAATGCAACATTCTAGGGTACTTTATCTTAAATTATTAAACAGATAAGCATTAAACAAAAAACTCTATTATCTAGCTCTCATCAGGCAGGAAGTATTATATCGTGCTTTTGAGAAATGCAAAATATATTTTTTACTAAGATTTTGAACTTTAGTGCCATATTTTCCAAACAGAAAAAAAGGAAAATTTCCTTTAAGATATTGCAGCTTTCAACTTCTTTTGATGCAACGTTCTAAAAATCTGTCATTTCGTCATCGCGTATGAGCAAATCACTTTAAATTGCGAATTTCATAACAATATATAGTATTTTTTTAATAATATCGAAATTTTGTTTATTACTTATTTGTTTTATTTTTTTGCAAATAACGATTTTAATTTTTATTTATTTTTTTCACTAAAAAACGAATTTAAAAATATTGTCTAGTTATTTTACTTATTTATATTTCTTTTTAATATTTTATTTACCATTTTATATATTTTTAAATTTTTTGTTTTTGTTTTTGATTTTATTAAAATTTAGTAAGAAAAAATTTAGTTAATTTATTTATATTTCATTAATTTTTTTTCTTTTATTACTTTTTTTAATTAAATATATAATTTTTTTCTTTTAAGTTTATCTACCGTTACTTGTTGACCGTTCGCTTATTTAAATTATTGAACTTTAAATGATTTGTTTATGGAGTGTTTAGCGACGACAATGTTTCTTATTTTTCCAATTTTGGTTCTCTAACGTAATACTTTTTTTATTCTTTTTTATGTTCGAATCAAATCAAATTGGCGTTTAAGTATGCGCCGCTGACACATACAACAGTAGCAGCACCAATTGAAATACAAACAAAAATAAAAAAGAATCATCAGAAATATTTAGGGAAAATAAACGAAACTTCCGATTGAAAGGCGCACGCTTGTACTCCATTAGTTTTCACTATTGAATGAACGTTATTGTTATTGTAAACACAATAATAATGTATAAATATTTTATTTTTTTTTATAATTTTGTGCCTTTTTTTGTTATTGTTTTCTTTCGTTAAAGAACTAAAACAAATTAGCAACCGCTCGTATTATTTAATTATTATTTGAGCTGACAAACACTCACACATACTACTTTACAATAGTATGTTCGCCAATTTTGTTGTTGCTTATTTTATAGGGGGGTTTCTAAAAAGCTGCGTCTGTTATTTTTCTACAGTTGTTACTGTTATTAGAATGAGTAGCAGGCAGAAAGAAGCAAACGACAGCAATAAAACAACAAATAATCAAATCTTAATAAAATGCTCAATATAACACCAACAACAACAATTGAGGACTTCTCAATAAACATAATAATAAATAAATAAAAACAGCTGGTACATGAACATGTATTAATGCTGCCAACGCTACTGCTACTGCTGGTACTGCGTCTATATTATTAATGTACGAATATCCCTGTGTGAGTATGCGAATAATTATTAAAATTGGCGAAAGACATGTGAGAGCATAAAAAAATAATAAAAAATAATTCTACTTTTGTTTAGCAATTAAATGCACGAAAAAAATATCTTATTGAATTTAGAGAAATTAAAAATGACAAACGAAGATCAAATATTAATTGTTATCAACAAAACACAAACATGATGTAAAACGAGTCCTTTTGATGCTGTCATAACAGAAATAAAAACAAATTAGCAAATCAAGCCATACATACATACATATTTTATACGACATCATGAGTAGCGGAATAAAATTTTGAATTGAACACATTTACAAAACTTATAAATGTTTAGACATACTAAGGAAGTTTGATACTTCCATTAATTTTTGTATTTCCATGGCAATGTAAAGCAACACTGCTCCATGAGCTCAAATATACAAAAAAAAAAATTATCAAATTATATTGGGCAATCAGACAATGAAAGTGCGCGAATTGGCAGAGGCTCTAGACATCAATCAAGAGGACACATTATATGTAATTCGCATAAATATTTAAATATAAAAAAGCTACCAAGCACGAGGTATGATGCGATTGTTTACACTCAGCCATAAGCACAAATTTTGGACCAATCCTAAGGAGTGTTTGGGTATTTGCTTAGTCTGAACGAGTTTTTATGTCTTGTTATCACTGTGAACAACACACGGATCCATGTCAACATACCACAGATCAAAGAACAATCAAAACAGGGGTTTTCTTCTAGTAAATATGTAGCAAAGAAGTATGAGGCAAAAAAGTATACACGTACTTTTTTTTGATCTACATACGTGGTTTCATTCAAATTTGGACAAATTCAAGATTGATTGGAAACAACTTTAGCCAGAGAAGTCAATACAAGGCTGAACACGTACATGTGTAGTCGCACACGTCTTTAGGGTAAAAATCCATTAATTGGCCTACGAACTGTTACCCCATCCAGCATAGACTACAGATTTAGTTCCTTGCAACTATTTTATGGCTTGATGGAAAGAGTTGGTAAGTTGGTAAGAGTGGTAAGAGTTTTATGTAAAACTATGAAGTCATGCCTATTCAAGTACTCTGAAAAACCCTTTTATGTAAAGGAAATCAAGAAAATCATGTACCGAACTTAAGAGACTCTATTGAAAAATAAAACGTTTTTTATTAAAGGGGTATTTTTGAAAAATATTTTGAGATTAAGTTGTGCAAAAATATTAAAATAAAAATTAAAAATTTATTAATAATTTTTCTTCCCTTTGTTACTTTCAAAGAACTGAATAATAAATATACATATTATGTATATTAAAAAAATTGAAAACAAAAATAAATTATCATCCATTCAATAAAAATGTGTGATTTGTCTCTCTCCGAATAAACGCTAATTTTTCCATTTCTCATATCAAATTCTATGCCAAGAATTTGTGGACATTTCCACGAAAACACAAATATTTGCCATTAAACTCGTATTGATAGAACAGTATTCAAAAAATATTTAAAACTTTGACACTCTTTGTTTAGCATAAAAATTTTGAATCTGGATGTTAATTTTTATTCAAAACAAACATTGTTTAATGTGCATAGATGATAAAGGTGGAATTTATGAGTTTATAACAGAAAATAAAAATTTATTGAAGAACTTGACACTCTACACTCTGGTGCTAATAAAACAAAATATACAAACACACACACACACACATTCATATTAATATTAACAATAACAATAAAAGCATGAAATTGAGTCATTTGACAAAAACTAACAAAACGTTTAAAAACAAAATAATTGTTCTACAACGACCACGGGCAATATTGTTGATATTGCTCATATTCCATTCGTACATACTTACAAGTACACATACGTTTAGCACATGTACTAATAGAAAAATTGGTAAATAAACAGTCAGTCAAAATAAAACGAAATAAAACTTAACATGCAACAAACCTCACACAAAAATGATCACTGTTATAATTGATGATGATGATGTCTTCTTGTTCTCACTACCATCATGTGTGAATAGTAGGAGTAAGTATTGCCATTGTTAAATAATAATTACCTACTTATAACAAACTTTCTATGCAATACTGCTCCCGTTAACCGTTATCGTTATCTATTACAGGTCTAACGTCAAGATTTGAGCATATTACAGTGACTCACAGCTTATTTCGTGTTCCTCCAAAATACATATAACTTTGAACGCTTACATAATCAAAACTAAGGATGATATTAAAAAGATTTAAACGCACAAGTCTTATAAAACTATTTCTTTAATTACATTAGAATTATGTATTCCTGTTTTTAAATATTTGTAAAAGTAATTTAAAGAAAAATTAAAATATATGAAAATTTCAAGTCACAGCTTATTTCGTGTATTGTCAGCAGTCTTGGAAATAACTTAGAATAGAACATGGTTTAGTATTTGATGTGACCTTCTTTTTGGTTAATTACATTTTTAAGACGATTATCCGTTTATGCAACAAGTTTTTGGTTAGTTTGGGGAGAAAATTTTTCCACTCTTGACCAGTGCAATTTTTACATCATTCAGATTACTACTCTGCTTCTTCTGTATTTCTCAGTCCAAAATTGCACACCAATTTTCTATCTCATTAAAATAGAGATTTTCGAAGAGCATTCATGAGGTTTGGTTAGTTCCATATTAACCATGACTGCAAAATCCTTGATTTGTGTTTCGGTAAAACGTCATTCTTAAAACAAACGCCTATTTTGAGGGCCTTGTAACATCTTATTATTAGGAAAGAATACAAATTTGGAAAAACGCTGAACTAAACGTATCATACTAAACGGTGCAATTAGTCGTTGACTTAACGTAACACCATAGTCGTAATTGTAGCGATATATAATCAAATTTACTTTTATTTATTAGTGGCGCTATAACCATAAACAGCTGTTATTGATGTGTTTATTTGTTATAAAATTAGAAACTTACAATAAACACGCTTATCTAGCAATCAGTTGTTGATGGTTTATAATCAAACCGTATTAATATATACGGTTACACTTATGATTATGACGAGATGATACGTCCCCACTAATCAAATACAGTATTGCCTATGAGATTGGTTTCGAACATCTATGGCGTTACGTTAAGTCAAAACTAATTTAGTCTTGAAGTATACTATGTTGAGAAATACATATAAGGTTTTTGGACGGAAAAAAGTATATTTTATAAAGTAGTACTTATATAAAATTTGGCCCAAATAAGTTATACAAATCTGTGTATAAAGTCTGTGTGATATATTATTTAAATTTCAATTCAAATTCAAGTCTGGAGCATAAATTAGGCTGAATTTTACCGACGGCATGAAATACGTTGGCTTCGAGAGCCGCTATGGTTTGTGGCTTTTTCGAAAACACTGCAAGAAAAATTCTCGGTAGCTAGCTCACATTACATCTACGAGATATTACCATGTCTTCAAATCGCTCGTGCAGATGCACAATGTGGCATGAACTGTGTAGCCGAAACTACATGTCGTTAGTGTTCATATTATCCAAATCAGGCTACAAAAAGATTTTAGGTTGACTACAGCGCCCTTTGTTAACGGTGATGACTTTGCCAAAACCGTTCCCAAAGAAGTATGAACCGATGACGCCGCTAGCCTAATAACCACACCAAAGAGCGACTTTTTCGAGATATATGTAATGCCTTTGGATCTCATGTCGGTATCAACACAAATTTGATAAAATTATTTGTTAGCGTACCCATTGATCCAGAAATAGGTCTTATAGCTAAAAATTATTTTTTGATGAAAAAAAAACCGTCTAATTTTAACTTCTTCAAGGTCCTGTCATCAAATCATATCATGCTTATTGGCGTTTACCTTCAGTCTCTGGGCCAGTTCAATATTGTGGCGACATAAAATTCACCAAATTGCCAAAGTTCGGAAGTTCCTACTTGAGAAAACGTTACAGTAAACAATATTTTATGATATTTTTGATATGATAATTCATATTTCAAATTAGCCCCCGTACAGATAATTAGTAAAATTTTCATTTTGAAGCTAGTGATGTGCAGGTTTTGAATATGCACTGAAGCTTTACATCTTGAGTGAACAAAATTGCTCCGTCAGTCGGTGTCCATCTGTGGGAGCTTTCTCTATACATTATTAACTATTTCCGACCAAATAAAAAAATGAAAATATGTACTTATGCCAAATATGTACTTATGCCAAACCAACAATACCTCGGTATTTAATATCATTTACTTCAATTTAAAATAAATAAGACGGCAACACTTGTTTCACAGCATTTCTTAATAATCCCAGTATAAATTTAACACGATTCGCTTGGGTCAGCGGTAAAACGTTTAGCATTTTAATGTTGTTATATTATTGGCATTTATAACACATGTACAATGTACATATGTAGATGTTATGTTATGTTATACATACATACTTACATACATATGTAATAAATGAATTAAATACAATGAGTGATAGTTTAATTGCTGTTGTTATAAATTTTATCAATTTTTTGTTTTTATTGCGATCAAAAATATTATTATTATAATGACGTTTAGCTAATTTTTTTCAGAGATTATGATCATATCTTAGATCATGCAAAGCTGTTTGAATTTAACAAAAAATAATTGTATGCATATACTTCTTATACACTGGCGAGCAGAACCGAGTACAAAATCAGCATTTTTAGGTTAAATGTGCTATAAATTAATAACTAAAAGGACGATTTTTTTGTAATTTGAAATAATTATTTTTTATTCATTGTAGGATAAAAATATTTATATAGAATAGTATTATGGTTATTATAAATAAATTGCACATTTAACCAAAAATGCTGATTTTGGACTCGGTTTTGCTCGCCAGTGTAGATACATAAATACATACATACATACTGTGTTGATGATGAAGTTTTGGATGATTACATTTTTTACGCTTTTTTGTGGTGTTATAATATAAACATTAGTCGTATAATGGAAATAAATAAGTTATAGTAGATCTATAAATCGACTGTGATACTCTACACCAAAAAAAACCTATATATAGTGAACAAAAAACAACTAACTGTTAAATATATTAAGCTAATATTTAAAGGTGAATTAGTCAATTTCCATAAAAAAAAAATTTACTTAATTTAACAAATTCATTTTAATATGAAAATGAGCTTAATGACTCAAATTTTCATAGCAAAAAAGTTTTACACTTGCTTTTCCTTTCAAAGTTCTTGTTTTATATATATACACCCACGAATTCTTTATAGGATTAAAGTCATAGCTCTGTAGAGAATATGGCAGAACATTTTTACGTTATATATAAGTCATTATTCTACTATTGGGAAAGAATGTTTCGGGTCATTGTTCTGAAACAAGCAGTATTCCCTATTTAAGTTAGACTTCAGAGTTGTATTGTACAAAATTATCTGCAAATATATCTTTTTCTTCATTGTCCCTACTATAAAAATAAGATTTTCAAATGCATTCGGGCTCACTGAACCACGATACATAGCATGACATGTCCAGATACCATACAATGTCAGCAGCCATTATTTACAGCTTTATTCAATTTTTTTAGGGCCTTAATTACAGCAGTGACTTTTGAGACATAGAAAATCACAGCGGTGAATAAAAATTTAATTTATTCCATGGTCGCAAGAAGGCCTAGTTTTAAATGCTGGCATGTCATACTATGTATCTACCATTCTATGATTACAATATGGGTGGTCAAGATGAGGAAGAGGAAGATAATGTCAAGCATTTCTTGTGTCAGTGTCCGAATCTTTCGAATATTAGAACTGTTTTTCTTGACAGTCCACTTCTGCATGCCATATCGGACCTAGCTGATGTCAGTATCAGCGGGCTTTCTTCTTTTGTACATGCACCTGGTTGGTTCATTTCGGACTGGGGTGCAGATCCGTGTGGAAGCTACCTACTATGGGCATCATTGTGGGATCAATATTGGACCCAAGTGAGCTAGACCAGTGTCTGACTATCCGTTGTACTAACTAACTAACTAACTAACTAACTAACTAACTAACTCGTATGACAACCAAATGCTACTAAAAACTTGTATGAAACAAACTTTGTCTTATTTGGAATAAATCTGTTCAAAACATTTTTGACTTCGACAGAAGTTAGTAAAATAAAAACGTATCTTAATTTATAGCTTAAAAGGTGTACGGATAAATTATGGAACGATTTTCACCAAATTTGGCACAGTTTTGAATGGAAGGTACTTAAAATTATTGGCCATTTCTAACCAAAAGAAAAAATAATAACCCCCTAACCCAAAGCTGAGATCACACGATTGACGCAATGCTCCAATTATTGGTACGAGAATCATGCGGCTACAAAAATGTCAAAAATGCACCAATATTTATTGTGTTCTTGTGTGACAATCGATGTGCACAATACGTACTAACACTTTATTTCAATTTTTTAATTTATTTCCATAAAAGTGTGTTTTTATGAAAATATGTTTTTTTTTGTGTTTTATTTAAAAACAAAAAACACAGTATAGGTATACCATCTATAGCGGTGTAATGACGTATGAAGTTAAAAAAATGTAATTGATTCGTGTCGAATTACTATGTGTCTACATTTTGTAAAGAACTTAAGACAGAACAATGCGATATATAAATTTTAAATGTAAAACATTTAATATAATTTTCCATAATTAACTCAAAAAATGAATACAATTATTCAATAAATAATTAATTTACGAATAAAACATGAAATAATATAAAATGAATTCATTACAAGCATGAGTCAAATAACGATCGATTAACGATCACTGTTTATAGTTGTGTAACTTGTTAAGTACTAATATTCAGTTTAATTTAAGACCGTTTTTTGATATCCAAACATACAATAATTATAATAATAATAATAATAAAGTAATATTCATACTTTCAGTTTTCCAAAGAATTGCCTTTTTTACAAACCTATTAAAGAACTTTACATACAAATAAAAAATAGCTTTTAAAACTCATTCAACTGAGTAATATGGAAGCAAAAACTGTCATCACCAAAGGAAATAATTAATGCAATTGAATACTTTTATAAAAACACTCCCTCTTTTTTCTTTATTTAAAGGCAATATAAAAAAGAATAATATACACAAACAAAGTGGCAAATAGAAGATAAAACAAAACTAAAGAAACGCTATAATATCAATTCACAGTTTTTTCCACTTTAAAATTTTCCGGCGCTTTTATAGAAAAGTTGGAAAATTTTAAAGGAAAAGGCGCGAAGAAACCACATATATGCAACCAAATAGCAGTAATTACAGCACACTGGTCTACATAAAATGTTATATGATATAGTCTCTTATGTTATAGTCCCTTATAGGGACTAATGTAGAAACTGCTGTAACGAGAAAGATAATGAGACGACATATGTATCCAAATTAGCTCTGTCAACAGGTGCCTTGGGTGAAGTTCGCAAAATGCAGTGTAAACATCGGTGCATGTATATATGTATATGTAATTCAGTACCTACCTTGAAACAGTCTATTTACATACATATGTAAGTGGATTAACCTAGATTCTACGGGCACTACAAGGATGGCATAAATGTATTGGGTATACAAGTTAATGATGTCGATTTTGACAACATATAAAACAACTATCACAACTATGGTTTATGTCAATAATAACAAATATGGTGTTTTGGATGGTAAACATCTATTATTATAATTCAGTATTCGATAGACGCCCAGGTATAAACACACAGTTTTTCAATCGCTATAATAATATCGAATTTTGTGCCTAAAAAAGATGTTTTGGGGGGAAGTGCGATAAACTTCTTTCAT
Organism: Wohlfahrtia magnifica; assembly: GCA_023159175.1. NCBI lineage: Eukaryota > Metazoa > Arthropoda > Insecta > Diptera > Sarcophagidae > Wohlfahrtia > Wohlfahrtia magnifica. The sequence goes on from JAKWBJ010000513.1 coordinate 331,119, forward strand.
TTCAAGAAAACGGCTGCTGAAAGTTATTGATTGTTGGTAGAAGCTTACGGTCAACATGCACCAACTCACAAAACTTGTAAACGACGGTTTGCGCGATTCACAAGTTGTGATTTCAAGACAGAAGACAGGATCAGGACAGGTCAACCGATATATTTTTAAGATGAAGAATTCGAAGCATTACTCGACGAAGATTATTGTCAAATGCAAGAAGAACTTGCATTATCAATGGGAGTCACACAACAAGCCATTTCCCTACGTTTAAAAACATTGAGATTTATTCAAAAGTAAGGAAATTGGGTCCCATATGAATTGAAGCCGAAAGACGTTGAAAGGCGATTTTGCATGTCGGAAATGATGCTTGAACGCTACAAAAAGAAGTCATTATTGCATCGTCAAAATGAATACGCAGAGTCAAATGTAAAGCCCAGCCAACCAGTCAAATCAACGCCGAAGCCGAATATCCATGACGCCAAGGTATTTAGTGGGATCAGAAGGGTGTTTTATATTATGAACTATTGAAATCGGGTCAGACAATCAACGAAAAACGACTAGAATATTCGACGAGACACGAGGCCATAATCTTCCATCATGACAACGCTCGGCCACATGTTGCAAGATCGGTCAAAAACTATTTGGAAAACAGTGGATGGGAAGTTTTGGCTCACACGTCTTATAGCCCAGATTTTGCATCTTCTTGCTACCATTTGTTTCGATCGATGCAGAACGCCCTTACTTAAAAAAATATTATTAGTGCGTTTTTAAACTTGTTTCTTTTTATAGGCAGATCAATTTTTTTGAGATGTATTAACTGTTTCTAATAAGCAAACGAGCAATAACTCATGTACCCTTTAGCAACAGCAGCAATTCTAAGAGGGAGACAATCTTTTACTTTTTCTGTGAATTTCCAGTCAAGGGGTTATCTTCCTCAATGGCTTGGTGCAGTCAGCAAACCTGAATCAACTCGATCTTCATCATTTAATGAACAGCTCGAGGTTGCTGTAATATCCCTTTTTTCTTTCATTTTCCTTTTGGGTGGTTCGTCATCTTTGGTCTTGATTTGGTTTCAAAACAGTACTTTAGTGCTAATTGTAGTTGATAACATTTTCGGTTAACTAGCCAATTAACATAACTATCTCTAGGAATAAAACCCCCGATTCCTAACTAAGGCTAAAATAAGCTTGTTGGGCCCAATGAGCAAAAAATCAAACATACAAACACTTTTATGACCACTGTGTATCATTTGTCCTCTTGAAAACTACTTATACTTTCAATAAGCTATCAAAACTTAAGATCGCGATGACGGGGTATATTCAGTATATGGCTCTGAGAAGTCTGATTCACGATCATATATTTAATTCTAGTACCTCGAACAGCAGCAATGTAAGTTCCTGCCTCTTGGTTAAGTGTGAACATTCGGAAAATACACGCAATAGTCCAGAGAAGACTTTTGGCCATAAACGAATAGTGAATCAACAAGACTGGCGAAAAGGCATTTAAACTCTGTCTGGAAATCAATCAATTTTAAGCTCTGTCTGGAAATCAATCTCTTTCTTGAGAATGACAAAACTAAGAATATTTAACCCCAATGTAAAATCTGTCCTACTATATTGATGCGAATCATGGAATGCTGCACCACGGGATATCCAGATTATGCAAATTTTTATGAGCAAATGTTAGCGTAAAATTCTTCGCATATTCTGGTTTAGAATAATTAACAACAGCGATATGTGAATAGTAACACAACAAAAAAGCTCACAATAGAAAGGAAACTTTAAGAGGACGATGTTCATTTTGACTCATCATTATACATACAGATTAACAACTTAAAACAGCACTTTTTTTTTAATTGAATAAAAATATTAAAGTTGATCGATTTATGGATTATTTCCTGTTATTAATAAAAATAAATCCAACTAATTTTCTTAATTAACCATTACTTTTAATAATTGCAAATACTTGATTAAAAATATTATCAGTAAGCATTTATCTAAACTATAAGCATATTCTCATAATTCGTTTTTAAATCGTTTTAATATTAATAATTAAAATAAAAATATATATTTTTTTTATTTTTTTATTTCTTAGTCCTGCTTCAATGATTTTGTAGTTAAAAGGTGTAAAACAAATTATCTTTTAAGTCGATGTTAACAAGGTCAATACTACACTTATAACTGAAATGTTAAAATAATATTAGAAAAACAAAAAATAAGAATTAAAACAATTTGTGTATAATTGAAGGTTAAGCACCACAAAATTTTCACTTGACCATAGATATTAAGGAAATTGAAAAAAAAGAATTATAAATTATTTAAAATTATAAATAAAAAAGTATTAACTTAAAGCCAAAATTTAATTTAAAGTGAATGTAAATAAAAAGCATTTATATATAATAGTATTCTAAAATAATTGCAAAAAAACCAAAGCTTAAGCATAGCGGGGACTATGAATCATTAAGTAGCATTTATTCTAACATTTGTAAAACCTACAGTTCTGCTCAAAATTTACTGAAAAAATATAGGAAGGAAATAGGCGGTTTTTACGAGAAATAATTTTTTTTTTATTTTGAAGGGATAGCAGTCTTAATAACGCCAAGAAGCGTTTGAGGAAATCGATAATTTTTAAAATGGATTAAGTTTCAAAATACAATGAAATTGTTGGCAGTGGCCTATAGTGTTTAAAAGTAGTACAACCTCTTCCAAAAAGAACGAAGATATGCCAGTAACGAAATTCGTTACGGACTCTTAGCATGTCAAGAATTAATAAAAAATATTAAAACATTAAATTGGGGCTAAGAAATTAATGATTGACTGTTGGAGGCGTTGTCAATTCGGTTGGCTAGCAACCTGCAATTTTACTTATTTTTTTATACAGTAGCAAGCAAAAGTGAACACATGTTTAGAGGCTGAACTAAAAAGTTCCTGTAAAAATATAAATACACAATCGATTAAAACAAAACCTCACACATTTATTTATTGTTAAGTCCTTAAAAAAGCAAAGGGTATCAAGTTCAAATTTCGGTATGAGAGAAGGGACATTTTATAAAAGAATACGCATATGATCAGTTTTATACGTTCTGTTTAAATAGGAAGGAACTTATATTTTTAATACTCTTTTCACAGCTCTTTGTTATTTGTGGCGCTTTTAAGATAGGAAGAGTATCCGAATTGAATTCGTTCGTAAAGAACGAACGATTCATCTTGAGAGCCGAATTTTAAGAGAATTTCAAATACGACTCGTGAGAAGAATCAAAAACAAAAGAATTGAAAAACAAAATTCGAAACGCAAACCGAGTCGAAAGGAATCAAAACGAGTTGATAACGAGTAATTCTTTTTAGTAAATGTTGTTTGTGTAATATAAAACATGCATGTGTGTGATACTTATTGGTCGCTGCACACAAAATATACACACATACAAATGCATGGTATTACGCCAAAGGTGACCATAAAGAGAAATTTTTTGTATGGTAGTGTTGGTGAATGTTTGCTGTGTGCGTTGAAGAGAAAAACTAAGAAGGTAAACAACAACACAAACATTTTTTAAAAGCAAAGCGACATGCGTCCACTTCCACTCACATCTATTCCACAACTAAACAAAATTTGTTATTTTATTTATTATCTTGTTATTATCTGCTCATTTTCCTTCGGTTCTATACAAATACGCTGTAGATAATTCTCAGCCAGATAAGGCTCCAAAGAGCTTATATGTTCATTACGCATTAAATTTTACACAAACAACATGCTTAGAAATGAATTTCACGCAGCAGTTTAGGTCGAATTTTGCGCAAATATTTCTATATGACACCTTACGAAGTCCAATTGGTTCAAGAGTTGAAGTTGCATGCCCATCCACTACGTTTTCGCTTCGCTAGATGGGCTAACGAGAAACTGTACGATGATGTCGATTTTGCAAAAAAAAAAATACAAAAAAATTTTTTCGGATGAAGCCCATTTTCATCTTGGTGAGTACGTTAATAAGCAAAATTTCTGTGGCTCAGAAAACCCAAACGTGGTCTTACAGAAGCCAATGCACCCACTACGAGTGACTGTTTGGTGCAGGTTGTGGAGCGGAGGCATCATTGGCCCATATTTCTTTGAAAATGGGGACGGAGTAAACATTACTGTCAATGTATTTTTTGGGGGACGGAGTAAACATTACTGTCAATGTATTTTTTGTGCCCGCTCTTTCTGATATTGATGTGAACGATGTTTAGTTTCAACAGGAAGGTATATTAAAAAAACCCTGTTTCGATTATTTAAAACAATTGTTTTGTTTTATATTGAAAATCCAGTGCAAATGTACTCGACTTTAATCGAAATCTCGTAAGTACTAGATTTCAGTATAAATGCGCTATAAAATAAAACCAATAACTGTCAGATATATGTACTATAGTATTAAATTAAATAATAAACACTTGTTTCATAAAAGTGTTTAAGTTGTGAGCACAAATTGTATCTATATAATGCATAGGAAACTCATAAATTTATCAGTACAAATTATATGTATAATATCCGTTAATATCTTAATTAATTATGACACTCTTATTTACGCCTATTTTACGTTGAACGATAATACAATACTCGTATGTATGTGTGGAATGAATATAAATGAAATATGTATTTAGTTTTATTTTTTACACATTTATACATTTTATTTGTTAATGGCTCTAATTAAGAAAATATGTGCTATGCATAGCTGGGTGTGTCCAGAGAGATAGATGTATGATTAGCTTTAGGTCAACTCAGGTATATGAATATTGTTAATTGTTGATACTTTTAATATAATTTTGCATTTTAAAATATTTTTATTGTTTTTTTTATAAAATTTACCTGCATATAATACACTAAATTTGTGATTCAGAAAACATTGAAATTTTAACTTTTAAAATTTAACTTTTTTGCTACCTCCAAAAGGACCGCTATTTATTATGCACATAGTAATATAGCATATTTCAAAAAATGATACGATGTTTTCTAACAAGCTATTCTTGGTAAAAATTTTTTTTAAATATATAGCATTAATAACATCTTTATGAGTGAGTTTTCGCATCCGAACTCCTCTAGAGATTTGTTGCAAAAATCTGGGTAATATAAAATACTTAAAATGTAATTACCTGCAGACAAATATAAATTAAATAGATTACAATTTTTATTTATTTTTTTGCGTTGCCCAATTAGGCACAAAATACTTTGAATTGAGACATTCACCCATTCTCCATTCATGAATAACATGGGATATTTCTATTCCCATGAAATATTCATCCCACTCGGAAGGAAAATTGCTATCATGAATCTCCCATGAAATTTTTGTTCCCTTTTTACAAACTATCATTTTATGTGTGAATTTTTATTGAAAAGTAAAACGTTTACACAAAAATTTTCGTAATTAAACGGAAAAATTGAATAAAAAGAAATTAAAATTGAAAAAGCAATTACCATGGAAAGAATTGCACAAACAAAAGCTGTAAGAGAAGAAACAAAACAAATCAGCAAGATGGGCGGAAGAAACTGGTGAATATAGCCAAACAGTAACAATTTAAAAATGGCAAAAAGAATACAAAATAAAACTAAAAGTGTATATTTATCCCGAAGACATAACCATCGATCAACTTCTATCAAATAAAATTAAAAATCAACAAAACAAAGAACTAAGTGGAACCGATGAAAAGCAAGGTGAGAATGCTATATTCTGTAGTGGCGAAAAACTCATGGCTCGGAGGAGGCCGACGATGCCGTTGTTGTCGATATTTTCTTTTTTTCCAGCAAAAGTGATGTAAAGAAATCAATGGGAAAAAGGAACAAATTTCGAGGGAAAATATTATACGACCAGAGGAGTTCTTACAGGGCTATCATTCCCCACTGAATAATCAGAAAAGGGGAAAACATTTCATAGAAAAATTATTCATGACTGCAACTGTGGGAAATTGGAAAACTTTTTGAGGGAAAAATTATTCATGATAAGGGTGACTACCTATATACAGATTGTAAAAAATAGTATTTTCAAAGCAGAAAAAAAGTTAACATCTTATTTTCATTTGAGAATTCCGACAACACACATTCCGTTACTGTACATCTTCTTTCCTGTAAAGTGTTTTCAAAAATTCAAAATTATTAGATAATCTTGAAATTTGGGCCTTCTATAACAAAAGTTTGGAAATTTTATGAATGTTATGTCATGTAAAAGACATCACATAGTGTTTGGCATAAAAAAACTGGACAAACGTGCTACCAGTTACTCTATCTATATTTAAATAAAAACATCCAGGGAACACGAGTCTCAAAAGATCGGAGTATATCCATTGGTTTAAAGGCAAATCAGCTAAAAAATTCCCCGATTTGTTTTCAGGGCTGTGTACAAAATCATATCCTGCGCTAAAAAAGAATATGAAGAATCGCGTTTTAAAGCCACCAGTCAAACAAAAAAATAATTGACGCTGAGAATTTTAAACAAAGTACGAAAAAAACTGTGTATTAATTATGTTTTTTTTAAGACTTTTTATTTATAATGAATTGCCTGTTAAAAAGGATTACCTTGATAGGGTAAATTATGTAATTATTTTGCATTCAATTTATTTAATAGAATTAAACTATTTCTAAAAGTATCAAAAACTTTTGTGCATCATACACCAAAATATAAATATAAAAAGATAAGCTAATTACTCGTAAGTTACTGGGCTCATACCACCTTTATAAAGGTTATAATCCTTCTTTTTTTAATTTTCAATAATTCATCTAAAATTATATTTTTCGGAATTTTAATAATAGGAACACTGATTTCTATTTCAGCTAATTCATGATTAAGAGCTTGAATAGGTTCCATCACTCAAAAAGTGAGCGGAATTGGAATAGTGGATTGGCACCTCTCATACAAAGTAATAATTAATTTTTTTATATCTTTGGGAAGATAATAGTGAAAGGTTCTGAATTTAGTCTGAATAACTTCGTAGTCAATACACATCAACAGTCGAAGTATGGGCGAAATTAAATAAGTGGGTGTGGCACCTCCAATACAAAGTAAACAGTGATATTTAAATATCTAGAGAACGGTTAGTATGGCAGTTTTTGAACTTAAGGCCGAGTTAGTAAAAACGTATCGAGTACGTAGGGATAAGCTGTGAAATTCTGTAACATAAACAAAGCACGTTGCTGCTTACTGAAAACGTATCGTTGTCGTTGTCACGTAGAAAATAGACAGAATTTAGATTTTTACGTTGCAAGTGTCATTACTTAAACAATAAATGACTGACTAAACTGATTGCTGTGATACGTTTTCACTAACTAACATATAAAGTTTCACAATAGTGCAAAGTCTTATGTTGTACGATACATTTTCACTAACTCAGCCTTTAGTCTAAATGACTTTGTAGTCAATACAAATCATTAATTTTAATGGGGCAGCCCCAACAAATTTATGAAGAAAGTAAATTTTTATCAACACTGCAAAAAAGATGGTTTATTTTCAAACATCTATCAACACTGTTTTATGAGTATAAAAGGCAGTCAACTGAAAGCACTCTGGTCATTCTGTGGCCGTGAATTTTTTTGTAGTGAGTTTTTGATAAAAATGAATGGGCATTTGGAATTGCATCACTGCACTATATTGTATGTGCATTACTGCATAGTATGCACAACATACATACATACATAATTCCCACGACATCCCAAGTGAGACAAGGGGGACTTCTCCCAATCAATGAGCTGCATCCGATTCTGTTTTTAGACTCATTGAAAGGGACCTACAATTTAACGCCGGCTCCGAACGGCATATGCATTAATTAGAGAAGTTTTACATAGTGTAAATACTCATAACCAGTCGCAGTGCTATGAGGTGATATCGCTGTTGCAAATTATCTGATGGTCTGGTCTGGTATTGAACCGAGGACCTCTTGGTTGGTAGGCAGGTGTCTTACCTACCATACCACAGCGGCATACCACAGTATGCACAACACTGCATAAAAAGCGCATCACCGCATATTGTGCGCATTACTGCTAGACATGTGCATAACTGAACTGCAATGTATGTGCACTGCATTAACAATAGAGGTGAGTCAGTTTTTAACTTCCCTTGAACTTTTTATGTGCAATAAAGGCAATGTGTCGACGTTCAGGAATAGGGTTGGTTACGAAGGTATAAACATGACTCTGTCTAATGGTGGCTACTCCTGATCGCCTGAAGGCCTAGGAGGGTGCCTTATAGAAATCCTACGTATTGGGATCTATTTAAGCAAAGAGTGGTGTGAGCTCTGGGGAACTTGTTCCTAAGCCAGATTGATCGTGAGGAGATGAATAGGGTAGTTGATAGTTTCACCGAATATGTGTGAAGTCTTACGAACATCTTGTGGACTGTAGAACTCGGAGCGCTGCGCTACGTTCTATTCAGTACGGCTAAGACCACACGCGGAATTAAGGATTGTGATAGGTTTAAGATCTGTTTCAGTAGGAACAAGAGTGATATCACGAGAGCTAAGCGGGAATCATGGAGAAACTTCTGTGAATCATTGATTCTGTCAATGAACTGTTTAGGTTCAGAAAGGTGCTATCGAATTATCATGGTGCCTCGTAACATTCAGAGCGAATGGTGCCTGGTCAGAATCAGGCTCTTAGTCTCTTGGTATTCTCCTGGAGACTTGCTTTCCTGGTTGCAGGAGGTAGTCATTGAGTAGTGATTGAGTGGTGATTATTCGGCTGCAGTGGCGGAAGGGGCCTTCTTGGATATATAAAGTGCTTTTAATAATGTTGAGAGCGATGCGATTAGGGAGGTACTGTGTAAATGTAGCATTCATGGAATCCTAGTCGAGTGAATAATGAGTCTGGTTAGAGGCAGGATCATCCGCTCAGAACTGAGCGATTTCTACTTGAGGAAATTGGAGTGTTGGGGTACGCATCAAGGTGAGGTACTATCGACTTTGCTTTGGAACTTTGTGGTAGTGGCGTTTTGAGGCAGAAGAGAGGAAAGTTGTTTGCAACGCGAACGAATTGGTGATCTTAGTAACGAGAAGGTTTCTCCCAACCGTTTGCGAGGTCATGTATTCACCGCTTGGGAAACTCTCTTTCTGGGCGTTTTTCAGGGATCTTAACATCAAGCCCACGAAGGCGAAACTAGTCCTTTTCTCCAGGAAGTATATTGGAGGACTTCACAATGATTAGGCTTAATGGGGTTGAGTTATGTATGTATGTTTATAGAGTCAAATATCTGCGTGTTTTCGTGGATAAGAAATTGTCCCCGAAAGAGGACACTCTGTTGAGGTTGAGGAAGGAATTCAATACCTACAATGCGGTAAGGAGTGCCATAAGTGGCAAACTGAGGTCTTAGACCAAGTGGATCTACGACACTTTGTTCAGGCCAGTTCTCATATTGGCCGTACCATATGGTGGAGGACGTTTGAACAAAGCTATTCGGAGAAGCTGCTGTAAGGTGCAAAGATGTGTCTCTCTAAGCATAGGTTAGGAATATGGACATGCTAACATTATGGGGCAGCTGGATTGGGACATTCACAGGACTTTTACAGCGTATGCGACTTGAGCAGAAGGCCCTCGGTTGAATTTCCAGACAGGGAACGATAGCTAGTTGCCTTAATGTATCTTATAGACTTCCCAATGAGTGCAGTCTTCCAGAGATCTTTGCTGCCTTATGGCGGCGGGGCTGATTCATGATTATATCTCTGCTGGTGAGAGGGTGGCCATTTATGTGGACAGCTATTAGAGCACTTACTGGGCGTTACGACAGCATAAAGTGTCAAGATATTTTGTGTTCCAGGGTACAGTGGCATAGAGGGAGAAGTTAGTGCTGATGAATTGACGGACGAGTCTGTAAGACTCCCGATGAGTTTCTTCGTTGACTTGGTGGACCTATAGGTTTGTGGTAAAGCGTCATGGAGTGCCAAGGTCTCTAGGCTACTATGGTCCAGACTTGTCTACTCGAGAAAGAAATTAATCCGAAATCTGAATATGAAGTCTCATGGGATTTTAATAGGTTTTCTTATTGTGCTCTAAGGGCGAAGACACAGTAGTTGGACGAAGATACAACCGATTTCTGCGGAGGGTGTGTTTTAATGAAGGGGATCCTGAGTCAGTGGAAAACATCCTGTGGCTTTGCCCAGCACTATAGAGACGCAGGGTCAGGACTTTTTCAGTGGACTTAGCAAAGTTGCCAGAATTTCTGATTTGGTGGTATTTACATCGGGTTAGATAACTCCCGTTGTCAGAGGAGTTCGATTTTTATTCTATATTTTCCTTTTATTTCATTGAGTCTTTATCGTCTTTTTCTTATTTTCTATTTTATTTTATCTTTTTCTGAAAGGCTTCCACAATGGACCCCTTTCTGATCGCTTGGTAGGTAGCGAGATGACAGCCTCCTCCACCTACCTACATACCATATCCGACCGAATTTGATATACAACTCCCAACTCGGAATCTATTTAAATCTTTTGATACATTAGAATATCATGGCAATTTTGCTTGTGTTTTACTGTTCGTTAGTTAGTTTGACAGAGTGCGTTGCTTTTTGTAATGGTCTTTTTTGATAGCATTTCCTATCAACTGCGATATGAAAAAATTTAACTTATACAAATATTCTTAGCACATAATTTATTCTCATTTCCTTAATATTGTATTCCCTTAAATTTACAACAACAAAAATAAGAATGAACTTACCTTAACAACATTGTTAATTGTAAATCGTGCGCCAATCTTTCTAAAGCCGGTACACCTTCAACTCTTAAAATATTTATTTTCTCTCTTAATGAACGGGAAACATTATTCTGTCCTTGGCGTTCACGTAATATTTCTATTATATTGGGTTGTCTTAAAAAAGCAATAACCTAAAGAACGAAATGAAAACAGCATCCAAAAAAAGTTTATTAAAACGCAAGAAATATACGAGTACTTGATAAAATAAAATTTAATAAAATTAAAGAAAAAATTCATAGCTTAGAAATGTAAGGAGGCATTAGTTTACCTTTTCGTTATAGGCCACAGGAACGTCATTGTAACCATTATTGGTTATAGCATTAGAAGAACTAGGACCATTATTATAAGTCGATGAGGCTGACGATGATGAGGCATAATGCGACATATCGTTTTGCATAAATTGGCTTTGCCTATTTGTCGAGGAGGTTGAAGTGGTCGATGCAGGACGTGGTGGTGGTATTGGAGGATTACCGGATGACATACAATTACCATCTAGAGAATCATACGGCTGACGATGACGTATTATACGTGGACACTCAATAGGCAAGCGTGGATCCATAAATGAAGTTTGTCGATTATTATGATCAATAAAGAATTGTTTACCCGATTGGTCGAGTTTAGTTTCCCAGCAAGAGGGTAAATCACGATTGAGTTGAGCAAATGAATTGACTAATGCAACTAAATCTTTATTATACTGATAACGTTGAAAACACGAAGGGTCACGACGTATACGTATTACCATATGTTTTAAGGCAGCATTACGATTATAAATTGCTAATGCATCTTCGTTGGTATGAAGCATGGAATAAAAATCCGGACGGCATAACATTAGAACAGCTGGGTGTACCGTAAGATTGACATGTTGAAAGTTGAAGACCGACTGAGGAGTATGATGATGTTGGCTGTTGTTGTTGTTTTGATTTATTGTTAAAGATTGCGAGGTTTGTTGAGTTGACGAGTCAATTGGAATAGCAGTGTTATTTGCGGCAACCATAGCATTGGGGCGATTTTCGTTTGTAATAGTTCGGCGAATGGATTGATATCTTCTGTCCAATTGCTGGCGATGATGTTGTTCTCTTCCACCTGGACCATTGAGAGACGATGAACCATTTGAGCCTGGTCTTTGCCAAGAAGTAGTTCTAGTTGTGTGGTCGATATAAAATATGCGACCATGGCTATCCATTCTAGCTTCCCAGGCTGGAGGCAAAGGATCACCAGAATTTTGCGTATTTGTTGGATCAGTTTCAGTAGAAAATATGGCACTAGTTCGTAAAAGGCCTCCAGCAGCCCCTCTTTCAGGTATAGAAGGTAATCGAGTACTTGTGATATGTACTACACCCACATCATCGCTAACATTATCGTCATCAGCATCATCATTATCTGCAATGTTTGTTTGTACACCTGATGAGACACCAGCCGCCAAGTGTACAATATCAGCCGTACGTACACGTTCCTCAGCACGCATCGCTGAACCTTGGAAAGCCGGAGACGAAGGTGGTGTACGTGAGGAAAAGTAACTATAATCTAAGTGACTAGCATGAGCAGCACCACCTAAAACCCCTTCAGTTCCTCCTCCACCTCCTATACTTCCTCTTGGACTAGAGCCAATATATGTGTCGTCTAAATTGTTATTTATAGCCATATTGACTGATGCAGCCTGCATGCGTGTGTGACGCCGTGCATGGTGGGTTGGTGTTGGTGGGCATATTAAATTTGCTGCTGAAGCACCAGCACCTACACCTCCAACACGTTTAAGTAAACGTTGTTGCGGGCGATTATGTATTGCAGGTGTGCCACTTGCTATGCCAGAAGCCACAGAAGACACCTGCTGTTGTGTATTATTCAATACTTGAGATTCTGGAGACAATTGAAAATCCAAAGGTGAAGCACTGCGTGTAGAGCATCCTGATGGTGGGCTACGATGACGTTTGGGTGATAACATTAGACGACTGGGAGACTGAGATTGCCGTTCTTCATAGCCAGTTTTACCATTCGACAATGTTCTTGTTAAAGGTCGATGTTGTCTCAATTGAACAGACGATGAATTGGAAGGAGTTTGAGGAAATTGGTTTACAGAAGTCGTTTCTTTTGTAGGAAATGCGGGAAATTCATACGTTTCCGTAGCTGGCACTTTTTTAGTTGTTATTGTGTTAATATAACTATCTGGTCCTATTTTCTTTTTTATTAATGGTTTAAACTTTACAGCTGGTGGTGATGGCGTAGCATTAAGCTCATATTGCGGACTAGAATTTGTAGAAGAATTGCCACTATTCAATAGAAATAGCGGCGAATTATTACAACTATTAGAATTGCTGCCAAATCCATTCGCTGAGCCATAAGCTGCCTCCAATGAATCGTCAGTGTCCAAAATATCAAATTTAAATACTTCCCCTTGTAAACGGAAATCTCTACCTAAAGCTCTAGGTGGCCAAGATCTCTCCAATGGTCTGTGCTGGGGTTGTCTTAAATGCTTTTGCCTCCTCTGTATTTGAGCCTCTTTATTAGCACTAGCTGAAGCATGTAATGCTGCAGCAGCTCCCAACAAACTTTCTACTGCAGCTGCTTCTTCGTCGGCCTCTTCGTCTATGGTAAAACTTGCTGGTCTCACTATTCCCTGATTATTATCATCTACTTCGAATACAGTCTCAGCCGGTACTGTTTCATAGCATTCTCTTGCTATCCATAAATTGAACGAATCAGTAGCTGTGGAGGCTGTGGGCGTAGAGGAAGCAGGTGATTTTACGCTTGAACGCTTTTCTTTCTTTTTAGCTCCACTTAAGGGTGTAGACGTACCACTTTGAGGTGATAATGTCCATGATTTACGACGAGCTCCACCACCAACACTACCTCCGCCGTCGCTACCAATACTTCCATTGTACGAATTTGTAGGCGAAAGTGTAGTTGTAGACGCTGGTGTCTCACATGATTTGGTAGAAAGTAGAGTTTGCTGTCTTTGCCTTTGCACCTGCTCTTCTTCAGAACTCGTGTAAGAGCTCTTATTGATGTGATTTAAGTCCTTAAGATCTACAATAGAAAACATGTTCGTATTTTAACACATTGTTAATGAAAGAAACTTTAAGAAATAATTAGTCTATAATTTAAAGCTTCTGTACTTTGAAAGGACTGAAGAACGAAATGCATTTCAAAATTAGGTTTTTTTACAAATTCTTATAAATTTCTGTAAGATTTATGACCAGAAATAATTTCTAACTAGACATACATCTTTCCTCTTTTTATAGCTTCTTTAATACGGTGGACTAGATCATAGATATTTGTTTTCTATAACGGTCTATAACGGCATTATGAATACGACAAAATATAATGCGTGTATATAATATAGTTTATTCGTTGGCTTATGTTAAAGTTACCGATCTTTTTGTTATCTCAATTACTTTCCAAAACACAGTAGGTAGTACTCTCTTGAAAATCATTTTAAGCCTTTTATCTTCACTGCTATACCGGAATGATAACTGATCATTTTTTAGCAGGAATTCGACTTTGCTCGCCTTCTTTTTTCTTTACTAGAGAAAGGCTTCTAATACAGCCCTTTCTAAGCACATTGACCGTACAAAATAACAGAGCAAAAGAATGTTTTCAAGAAAATTAAACTAAATATCAACTAAATATCAACATCATTTGCTAAAGATTATTTTAGCGTCTCATATTCAGAATACACTGTACTCGATCCAACCTAACCTGACCTCTAACCTAATCTTAATAAAAATGAATTTGTCACAATTATTGTCTTAATAAATTAAATTTTAAATTTAATTAAATTTATTCGTGAACTCTTACTTTTATCACGTTTCCTTCTCATAACAACTGCTGGTTCATCTTCTTCAACTTTGACAAAATCATTATGGGTCGTATACAATACATTCAATTCCTTTTCATCATCAGCTTTTAAAGCATTTGTAATCGCAGAAACTATACCAACAGCACCTTCACATTCTTCCTCCATATCATCAATATTATTGTCTTTGCCACTGGCAGCGCTTTTATCCATTTGAACACTTAAAAAATTCATTTTCAACTGATGTGTTGTTAGTGTTTGCTGTTGTTGTTTTTCTATGCTATTCAAAGTTTCTGCATTGCCTTCGTTAACGTACTGCGGCGATAAAGATGTTGTGACGTCACTATTGCTTACTTTCAATGATTTTTCAAATGTCAATACAAGTTCCGGTTCACCGGCTGCTTCGTAATACGTTTGATTGCTCTCGTCATCATCATCATCTTCGACGACGTTACCGTCATCGGCAATGTTGTTATTGCCGCTGCTACTGCTACTACTAATTTTGCAGCGTAGAAAATTGTTGGATTTGTTTACATTATTTGTTATCAATGCCCCGCCATCACTTTTGTTTACAAAACAGATGTTACTGACACTGCCACTGTTTCTGCTGTCAGTATTTAACTCATTCTGTTCATTGTTTTTATTCAATTCTCTGTTGTTATCACCATTTTCGCCACTGCTACTTGTTGCCGGTGACGGCAATGTTGATTGATTATATTTAGTTATTGCACCACCCTCCGCCATCTCATAAACTCTTTTGTTTATCAATTCCTCTATATGCGCATTTAATTGCCATTTTCAAAGTAAAAAGTTAAATGGGTTTCATCAAAAAAATTGATGACTAGTAATTATTATATATTGTGTAAACAATGCCATTTTAAAAACCAATAAATTATGTTATTTAATTACGCTCTTAACATCTTTTAATTTTCTTTTCTTTCTTTTTTTGTTTTGATCGCAAATTTCTTTGATTCACTTTTTTCACATTTTCTTTTTGCTCTACTTTGTGATTATAGATTTTTCTAACTGTGCTCTAATTACTCGACGCTCTTAATTCGTATTGAATTTCCCTTTTTACAAAACCTTTTTTTAAAAAAATTACAAATTTGTGTATCAAATTTTAAAAAATTAAGCTTATTGTTTTACCATATTTTATGCATAATATTATGTAAATGTGCAATATTTAATTATTTCCTGGTTATTAATTGCTATTGTAGTTGACTTTGCCTTCGTTAATAATTTTTTCTTATACATCAATTTCCTATCAACTAAATATTTCTAAATTAGTTCGTGTATAGGTTAATTTTCAACTTTAAGTTTAACATTTTTGTATAAAAAATTAAATATATTTTGTTTTTTAATAAAACAAATTAAATTAATCCACACACAATCATTTTTTGCAACTTAACACCAGGAAAAAATTTTCACTATTTGACATTTTGCTGGAAATCTCTCTTTATGTTGTCAGATCTAAAAGATTGCCAAATTTTCAAGTAAACTTATAGGGTATTCGATATTATACAATTTTTACTTCTATGACCTTGCACGTAATTGTAATTCCTTCTCGAGACATCTAAATATGCTGAAAAAATATCGTTATTGAGTATTTTTTAAGTCCTAACCGAACGACTTAGATTGTTTGCTTCTCCTATTATTAATTTCAATTAATTTACCAAACATTTTTAATATATTTAAGAGCACCCTGTTTTTCCTTCATCGATGTGGCAGCACCATATAAAAGCATGCGCCAACATTTTTGGCATTTTCGCAGAACATTTTTTGAGTTTGTCGTGCCGTTGTGTTTTATATTTGTTAGACACGAAGCAAGAAATTACGTTTATTTTGTTCAAATAAATAATTTATATTATATCATTAATTGATTTATAAACGATGGCAGAGAGTGGTCAAATCTCAAAAAAGTAAGTATTAACAAAAGTCAAGCATAAAGATAAGCAAATATTCCAAAAGACGACCCTACTGCCTTGTTGTCAGAGAAGCATGATAGAGAGTATTGAAGGGGATAGCTGATAGATAAAGTGAGGTTATGTGAGAGACTAGTACACGCAATTCTAATTTGCATTCAAAAGTTGTAGAAAAGTGTTCAATTTGTAATAAACAACAAATAAATCTCCAAAATTACATAGAAAATTTGTAATAAAAAGTAACTATATAAATGTGTATATAACTCGAAGGAACTGAATATATCTACCATAATTATAAGTGTGTCGTCATGCTGAATACCGTAAAAAGTTTTGGAAAATTGTCTTCTCTAGCGGTGTTAAAACGAAGTAATGTTTTACAAAATACCACATGCTTATTCCATGCCACACAATGTCTTCAATCACCCAGCAAAAGAACAAAACTGTAACTTTTTTTATTATTTAAAAGTAAATTTAAATAATTTATATTTTTTGTTTGTTTTAAGTGAACTTAAGCGACGTTTAAAGGCTGAACAAAAAGCCAAAGAGAAAGCCGAAAAGGAAGCTAATAAAGTAGCTACTGCTTCAGCTGCTGGTGAGGGTAAAAAGAAGTCTTCAGCTGCTGCTGATGAAGAAATCTCACCCAATGAATATTTCAAATTACGTTCGGCAGCTGTCGCAGAATTGAAAAAATCTCCTGACACCCATCCCTATCCACATAAATTCCATGTCAGTATTTCTCTAGAAAATTACATTAATAAATACAATAATCTGAAGGATGGTGAAATGTTGGAAAATGAACAATTAAGGTAATCAATAAACAAAAATACGATATCGTAAAAAGCAATGATATTTCTATTTCCAACACTCAGCATTGCTGGACGTATTCATGCTATACGTGAATCTGGAGCCAAGTTAATCTTTTACGATTTGCGCGGTGAAGGTGTTAAGTTGCAAGTTATGGCCAATGCTAAACTATATAAAAGCGAACAAGATTTTGAAATTGATACAGGCAAGATACGTCGTGGTGATATTATTGGCATCAGTGGTTTTCCAGCTAAAACTAAAAAGGGTGAATTATCCATAGTACCCAAGGAGGTGAAAAATAAATATTACTTTAATTTGTATTTCAATTAATAATTTTCCCATTTTGTCTTGTTAGATTAAATTGCTGTCACCTTGTCTGCATATGTTGCCACATTTGCATTTTGGTTTGAAGGACAAAGAAACTCGTTATCGTCAACGTTATTTAGATTTGATATTAAACAATAAAGTTCGTGAAACTTTCCAAACTCGAGCTAAGGTAATGTAAAAATGATTCGAAATAAACCGAAACCACCAAATCTAATAAATTCTTTTGTTGTAGATCATATCATATATACGCCAATTTTTAGATCGTTTGGGTTTTCTAGAGATTGAAACGCCCATGATGAATATGATTGCTGGCGGTGCTACAGCAAAACCTTTTGTAACACATCACAACGAATTAAATATGGATCTCTATATGCGTGTAGCACCAGAATTATATCACAAAATGTTGGTAGTCGGCGGTTTGGATCGTGTTTATGAAATTGGAAGACAATTTCGTAACGAAGGCATTGATTTAACCCACAATCCGGAATTTACAACTTGTGAGTTCTATATGGCTTATGCTGATTATAATGACTTAATAGAAATTACTGAACAAATGGTATCGGGAATGGTTAAGGCCATACATGGTACTTATAAAATTAAATATCATCCGGAAGGACCAGAGGGACCCGAAAAGGAAATTGATTTCACACCTCCGTTCAAGAGAGTTAACATGATTACCACTTTGGAAGAGATATTGAATATTAAATTCCCTCCGGCCACATCATTAAACACTAAAGAGACAAATGATTTCTTATCGGAATTGTGTGTAAAGCATAATGTCGAATGTCCAGCACCTAGAACAACAGCACGTCTATTGGATAAATTGGTAGGCGAGTTTATAGAGGAGACCTGCATTAATCCCACATTTATTTGTGAACATCCACAAATTATGTCTCCGCTGGCTAAATATCATCGCAGTAAGCCTGGTCTAACTGAACGCTTTGAATTGTTTGTAATGAAAAAAGAAGTGTGTAATGCCTATACTGAATTAAATGATCCTATAGTACAGAGAGAACGTTTTGAACAACAAGCTAGTGATAAAGCAGCTGGTGATGATGAAGCCCAATTGGTAGACGAAAACTTTTGTACATCATTGGAATACGGTTTACCACCTACAGGCGGTTGGGGTTTGGGCGTTGATAGATTAACTATGTTCCTTACCGATTCTAATAATATTAAGGTAAGTTGTCACTTTTTTTCTGGATAAACAAATATGAGTACATATTTCTTTTATATCTTTGTAGGAAGTTTTATTATTCCCAGCTATGAAGCCAGATGATCCCAATCGTGCCCATCCTGCAGAATTAAATAATGTCGAGGAAAGGAAATAACCTGTTATTACTTTGAAACCGGTTACAAATTTAGAAATTACTTCAATCTTTAATTTATTCAAATTGTTTTGCTTGTCCACTTCTTAGGTTTGACCTGCTGCAAAGTCTCCATGTTTTATATATTTGTCAAGATATTTCTGTTTCGTATCAGTTAGACTGTTAAAAGTGAAAATATTTCCTCTAATAACAAAGAACCAGCATTTTGTAAATTTTTGATTGAATAAAAAATATATTACCAAAAACTAAATTGGAACAATATTGAAACTAAATCATTGAGTTCATAGTAAGAGCGTTTCGTTCTGGCTTACCAAAGAGGTTATCTTATTAAGTGGTCATAGTGCGCCAAAGGTTTCATCAGAAGAATGTTGAAAACCTTTCCTCTATATACCAAACTCTGGCGCTCTTATCACAGTGTATTCAGCTCTAAAATACCAATATAAAGTATGAATAAATATAAACAGTCTGTATGCTTATTATCTCAAACAGCTGACCAATATAAAAAAGTGTAACCAAGTTTCTGCATGTAATATTATTGTTTATACTTTTCATAGCATTCAGTTATTATATGTATCCATAAAATTGATCAGCTGTTGCCGTAAACTACACACGAGAGAAAAAAATTGTTTTGTACGGAAGACGAAAATCTGAAGAAATTATTAGGAAAAATAACTTAATTTAAAAAAAAATTGTAAAGTTTTACAGATAAAAACATGTAAAATGTGAGAAGAAGCAACAAACACTTAAAAATTTTGTAAATAAGTTTTTTCAAGTTTACAGAAATGAAGTGCATGTTAATGCTAATGACAGAAGTCTGAAGTATTTTATAAAATTTGTTTAAAATCATAAAATATAGAATATTTTTAATAATTATCTCTAAAAAATGGATTCAAGTGGTAATCAACGCAAACGCGGTAGGAGATTAAATAAAAATGTAAGTGTTAATGAACCTTCATCCCCTTCAAACGATAATGAGGTCACAGAAGTCTCAGCTGTGGCTATTTCGCCCACATTGGAAGAAGTTGAGTCTTCAACAAATGTTCGCCCGGCTACGGAATGTAGACGCAGCTCCCGTAAAAAAATTATTAAGTTTGATGTTCGTGATCTACTTAACAAAAATCGAAAAACACATAAAATACAAATAGAAGCTAGAATAGACTCAAATGCTCCCTCTACCTCAAAAGCAAATACTAACCGTGGCGCTGAGACAATGACCGCCGCATCGTCTTCTACGGTAAGAGAGGATATGCTATCAAAACAAAAAACGTTCTTAGAGAAATCAGCCATATTTCGTCGGTACTCCATATCACAGGAGCATAAACCACCGCCACCTTTGCCCATACCACCGCTGCTGGGCAAAGGCAACGATAATAAAGAGACAATACTCTCAGCTACATCAACAACAAGACGTTTAAGTCGTACCCAAGAATTCTTTAGCAACGCAATGATAAAACCCAAACAAACCACTAGTCTTATTGTAGCTCAAATCGAAAGTAATACACCTTCAACAACTGCAGCGGCAAAACGCAAAAATCTTAACAAATCTTTAGAAACAGAGGTGAAATTAAAGCAAATCGAAGTTTTGCCAATTGCACAACAGCAAAAGAAAAGAGGCAGACCAACTAGAGTAAAGATAAAAGCTTCTAGTAACACTACATTAGAAGACGCCACGAAGACCTCAAAGAAGTTAACACCAGAAAAGGCTAAAAACTGGAAAGAGTATAAAGCATGCTTAGCTCAACAACATTGTCAAACAACAGAATCCCGGCAAACAGATGATAATAATGATCAGATCTCACCAGGGCCGCATATATTGCATAATGAAGATAATAACGCAATTGAGCAGTCTACAGTGAATACTTCAGTAGAACCCCAAAAAGAAGAAAAAATTGTTTCATTTGAACCACATCAATTATCTTCAAAAGAACATCACGAAAAATCAGAAAAAGCAGCCCAGGAGGAAACCAGTGAAACTGAGCAGCAGTCAGCTATTTCCCAATATAAAGATGATACAACGCATGTAAGAGGCAAAGAAAGCAACAAAGATGTTAAAGATAAGAATAAAATTGAAAAATTAGAAAAATTTGATAAGCAAGGGAAAACTATATCTAAACCTGCTTTAGAAGACGATAGTGCGAAATCGATTAATAAAAATAAATCCTTTGAATACTTACAAAAAGATTCTGAAATCAATCAAGAGAAAGGTTTAGCAGAAAGTAAAAAGTTAATTAATAAAGTCCATGATATTGCTGATTTACAACGTTGTACTGTAGAAGAAGATACCCCAAAAGATGACGAAGTTAAACTAACGGGCTTAGCATCAAAAGAAATTGAAAAGCCTGAATGCAGTAGCAAGCAAATAGTTCGGCATTGTCTTGATGCTGCAAAATCTGATGAAGAAACTAAAGTAATAGAACTCGTAACAGAAATTGAAGATAAGCATGAAGAAAAAATGGGAAAAGAGACTGGCTATTCTTCAGAGAAGTACGAAGAAACAGAAATGGGAGCAACTGAAAATTTAAAAGCACAATCATCAAAAGAACTATCAACCTCAAAACTAAACCCCAAACTACTATCATTGCAGGCTACAACTGTGTCTCAACATTCTATATCAACAGAAGAAACTAGAAAAACATTTTCACGTACCTCCAGTTCTTCAGAATCGGAAAATGCTTCTGATCGTAGTTCCTCCTCATCAGCACCGTCGTCCTCTACTTCATTGTCTTCTCCATCATCACGTTCATATAAATCAGCCGACAAATTGAGGGTTTCAGTAAAACGTATTTCACTGCCTAAAAGTCCATCAACATCCTCACAAACTTCAACCTCTGAAGAGCTCCACGCAAATCTTACAAGAAAAAAGCCACCAATTGCTAAACGTTCAAAAAGGCTGCAAAATAAATTTGTAGGAAAGTTAAAAGATCAAACTACATGTGAGAGAACAGAAATGTCAATAGCTAATGAAAAATGTGAAACAACTAACATGAGCTCATCAAATATGGAAAGCGTTTCATCAGATTCTTTATCGAAAGATCTACAAAAAGAAAATTCTGTAGAAATGGAACTAAAATCAGGCACAATAACTTCGAACAGTCCAGTCTCATCAGACCAGTCCACAAAAGATGAAGAAGCATTAGTAAAAGTAAATACTAAACCGATGGCTATAGTTTCAAAAAGAAAATCTTTTAGAAATCGTAGAGCTAACAACAGCGACAGTAATGATAGTGATAGCGGTAAGCAAGAATCTGGAGATGTTGTCACCGAAATACAGCAATTTAAAGGAAAACTACAAGAAAAATATCAAGAGCTTAAAACAGAAGATACAATTACAGAAAATCGAGACAAACTAAAAAAAAAAAGTTTCGAAATTGAATATATAAACGTAAGAGAAGACAATGAATGCAAAAATAGCGAAGATGAAGCCCAGGAAGCAAGTTCTACAACAGAAACAAAACAACTACATAGGAAATTTAAAAAGCAATCTCTAATGGGGGAAGAAGATGAAAATAGTAAAAATATAGAGAAACCTGAAAATGAAGATGATACTTTGCAAAATCCTATAAATGAGACCATAGCGAAAAAAAGCCTAAAACTTCAAGAAAAACTAACCGATATCAAAGAAATATCTACGTCAAAATCGGTATGTACTGATACTTCTTCTAAAGAAGGCAACAAATCACTTGAATTTTCAGAAAATAATGTGCTGTATTGTAACGAAAATAAAACATTAGAATCGATGCAACTCTCGAAAGAATTAAATAATGAAATCGAAGAAAATAATGCAAAAGAAAGAAATAAATCTTCAACTGATAGACAAACTGAATCACATGCTGCATCTACTGAAAATCTAGAAGTACAAACATCAGAATCAATTAACAAAAGCAATAATTTAGAACAGGAAAATCTTTCTTTAGCAAAAAGAAAATCATTAAGAAAACAAAAAGACAAGAAAGTTAGTGAATCTAACATTCACGATGATACTGTAACTATTATAGAATCTAACACCACAACGTCTTTAAAGGATTACAGTGAATTCCAACAGAATTTGAACATTGAGGAAAATATTAAACTATTGTCTAAAAGAAAAGGTAGAAAATCTCGTTTTAAGAACTTGCATGGCCCAGATGTTGTTGAATCTGAAACCGATAGCAGTACTGGAAAACAAACGCCAATAGCTGAAGTTATTTTATTAAAGGCCAACGATGATAAAGTAAAGCCAAAAACAAGAGAATCTATAGAAAAAGATGAACAATCTGCAGAAACGATTGATGCTGAAGAACAGAAACTTAAGCCAGATATAGAGAAAACTTTAATTAGAGAGGAAGAAGAAGGCATAACTGAAAATATATTAAATTGCGAAGAAAACCCGAATGAAAGTGAAAAGAAAGCAATAGAGATTGCTGAAATAGAAAATGTTACGGATGAATATACTTCGTCGTCAAATTTTTTAAGCTCTCAAATACAAAACGTAAGTATTGAAACAAATACCCTATTGGATATTCTTCGTACAGTGCAATCAAATACAGAGGCTGCTTTAAAAGCTAGTAAACCTACCATTAAAAGCAAAATATTAGATAAAGATGCTACGGAGTCGAACAAGAAATATACAAATTTAGTTATTACAGACCAAGAATTGCAAATTACGCAAGAAGATAGATCTTTTACAGATTTAACAGCCATCGCGGTGTCAACAACCAAAAATGAAAACATAGATAATATTACCCAAGAAGATAAAACTTTATCAGATTCAAAATGTGACGTCGTGGACTTGAAAACCAAGTTTGAGAGTTTAGATAACACTGCACAAGAAGATAAATCTCCAATAGATTTAAAAGCAGACGAAATGAAGACGGAAATCAAAAATGAAAATATTGATATTACTGCCCAGGACTTGCATATAACACAATCTGAAAAACTTTTAAAATCAGCCTTCACTGATGGTGGTTCTGATGCCAAAAATGAAAATTTAAACAATAATACCCAAGAATTACAAGTAGAACAAGCAGATAAACCTGTAAAAGAGTTAAAAACAGCAGAAACGGAGTCGAAAAACCATGCCTCTCCTAAACGATCCGAAGCAGAATCCCCTTTAACACCTAAAGGAAACCATTTCTCACCAACTCATTCAGAATCCGCATCACCCTTAATTAATAAAAAGTCTAAATATTCTCCAACTCGTTCTGCTTCATCATCACCATTGACTCTTAAAAAAGTTACTAGACGTTATGAAAGGCGTAGTCGTCGAGGTGATGACACAACACATAAAACTTTAGAGGAAACATTTGCGGAAATAGCTGCTCAAAGTTCGAAAGCTGTTCTGGCTGCTAGGGAAATCGATATTGAAGAAAGCACAGTTGATACAAATCTTCTAAATGTTGAGGAAGCACAAATTATAGGAGATACACTAGAAATTGAATTGCCACTAGAAGACAAACCTGTAAATCAAGTCGAAAATCTGCAAGATGATGTTGCTAAAACTTTGGAAAACGTAAAATATGGCCCAAATGAGCATGAAACTGGGCAAACTGATCAAAAATCCAACGTTAGCGAAACCAAAAACACTGAAAATAATTTAGAACCACAAGAACCTACTAGAACTACACCAGTCAAAAGAGGTCGTAAGCCTAAAAATCGCTCACAAGATATTCTTACTCCGGTGTCAAAAGATATTGAATTAAAAATTACGCCAAAAGCTCAAAAAGAAACATTAAAAGAAGATGAGCAGAAGTTAATTGAAACGGAGAATGAAGATAAAGTTAAAAAGAATACAACAGAGGATGTACAATCCTCTACTGAAGGGCGCGAGATTGTTGAAGATTTAAAGATTGAAAATAAAAGTATACCCGAAGCTGATGAAGACAATAAAAAATGCGAATATGCTTCTAATTTATCGAAGGAGCAAACAAACACTTTAAATGTTGCAATTGAGACCGCTGCTAATGACAATAAATCGTCTAAAAAATACCACAAAAAACGTGATACCATAAAAGAGATAACAGAAGTGGTTACAGAGCCTTCTCTAGCACTGACCGAAATGTCTAAGGATAACGAAGAAAATGTCTGTACAACACCTAAACAATCAACCAAGAAACGGGATTCATCACAAACTAAAAGTGAAACTAAAACGAATGCTCAAAAAAAAATTACAAAGAAAACAAAGAATAATGAAGAAAGTCAGACCTTGTGTCAAAAAGATGAACCTGCTACAACACCGCCAACATCTAAAAGGGGGCGAAAACCTAAAAACAACCAAGAAACACCTCCATCTACCACTAGCGCTAAAAAGAAATCAAAAAAAGATGTTACTACTGACACTAAAGAAGAGGATGCTGTAGAAATGCAAGAAAAATTATCGGATCTGGAAAACGATTTGAAAGATGCTTCTTTTGATAAAACTTTGGATGAAAAATTGGCAAAAAAGAAACGCCAAAAGAAATTAAAAGAAGCTTTTGAAGCTGCCTTAGCCGAAGATATCGAAAAAGCTAAGGAGTCATCTACTGCTATTTCTACGCCATGCTCTTCCTCATTTGATTTGACAGCTTTGAATAAATCTCCGCAATCGCCAGCAGGGAGTCCATCGAGTATAAAAGATTTAGCAAGCGAATCAACAAAAATTACTTGCATTACACCGGTGGTAACTGAAGAAGATCCAGATCCCTTAAAGGATATTGAAAAATTTATTGCAGATGGTGTCAATCTGTTAAAGAAGGACTACAAACTAGACGAGGACAGCGTAGGTGATGTTATAACATCCACAACAGAGAAGATAAATGAGACGGTCCCAGATGGAAAAACAAATGACGTTGACATTAAAACAATTATTAACACTTTCGAGACTCCTGCCGATACACCTATAAATACTCCTTGTGTTACACCACCACCCAAAAGCCCAACATCTCTAGAATCCTCTACACCCGATGAAAATTCTGGAGTACGACGTTCACATCGTATTAAGCTCATAACTAAAACTCCTAAAGCTTTGGTAGGTAGAGGTTTGGTTAGAGATAAAGAGCGATTATCGATCAAAGATGATGTGGAAACAAAGAGCCACTACACCATGGATGATCATCTTACAGGCCTGGCTGAAGTTGAAGCTAAAAATGCAAAATTTCTTAAAGAGATGGAAGAACGTCTTAGCAATTTTCAAGTTATCAAAGAAAATGAATACCTTTGTGAGCGTGTTATTAGCAGAGAAGCCAAGAAAATGATTTGTGATTGCTTCCTTACACAGGAGGAGGAAGAACGTGGTGAATTAGGTTGCGGCGAGGATTGCCTTAATCGTTTACTTATGATTGAATGTGGTCCCGACTGCAATGTCAAGGATCGTTGTACAAACAAGCGATTTCAAAAATTACTCTGTTCGCCCTGTCGTGTTTTTCGTACCGAAAAGAAAGGTTTTGGGATAATGGCTGATATTGAAATATTGCCTGGTGAATTTATAATGGAATACGTAGGCGAAGTTATAAACACTGAGGAATTTGAGAAACGTCGTATAATGTATTCACAAGATAAAAATCGTCATTATTACTTTATGGCTTTGAGGAGTGATGCCATTATTGATGCCACCATAAAGGGTAACATCTCCCGTTTCATTAATCACTCTTGTGATCCAAATGCAGAAACCCAAAAATGGACAGTTAATGGGGAGCTAAGGATTGGTTTCTTTAGTCGTAAATCCATATTGCCTGGAGAAGAAATTACATTTAATTATCAATACCAAAGATATGGCAGAGAAGCCCAACGTTGTTACTGTGAATCTGCTAATTGTCGTGGTTGGATTGGTCAAGAGCCGACTTCTGATGAAGGTGAACAAATCGACGATGACGATGAGTCTGAGGATGACGAAGAGGAAGAAGAAGATGCAGATACTTCAAACCTTTTAGTACAAGATGACGAAGAAGATAGTGATGCTAGCGTGGCTGACCCAGAAGAAGTACAAAAACGATTGGAAATGGCGGCCGCTCAGGCAGAAGTTGAATTAGCTCCTATACAACTACTAGAAGAAAAAGACAAAAAAGAAAAGTCTACACCCGCCGAAGAGAAAATAGCAAGTGATTCTAACAAAACCGAAAATGAGGAAGATTCTAAGAGTAAGTTTAAGAAATTGCTTTCGAAAATGGCAGAGAAAGTAGCTGCTAAACAAAAGCAAACTAAGCGCGAACAAAAGCTGCAACGCAAAAAGAAATCTAAAGAATCTTCTGCAGATTTAACAAATAAACTAAAGTTTTTGGAAGATCCCGATATCGAGGATGAAGTAGAATTCTTAAAAGAATGCGGTCTTAAAAATCAATCAGATACCTTGCGCCTCTCTCGGTTAATGGTTAGAGCTAAATTGGTACAAACTAGACTGAACCTGTTAGAGATACTCCGTAAGGGGGATTTTCCTTGCAGGCGCTTGTTTTTGGATTATCATGGATTGCGCTTGTTGCACGGCTGGATGAGTGAAGATGCAGGCAACATGCAGATACGTTTAGCTCTTCTGCAAACCCTGGAAACTTTGCCCATTGCTAATAAAACGATTTTAACTGACAGTAAGGTAATGCATATGGTAAGAAATTGGTGTGGCAACAATACCAGTCTTTCGCCTAACGAGGATTCGTCGAGTAGCAATAGTAATTCGCAAGATGTTCCTGCACAGACTTCTGCAAACTTCGAGGAAGGCTCAGATTTAGTGGAACTGCAGAAATTGGCTTTAAAATTAGTTACCACTTGGGAGGGACTACCGGAAATATTCCGTATACCGAAGAAAGAAAGAATTGAACAAATGAAAGAGCATGAACGGGAAGCTGATAGGCAATACGCCGCCAATGCCGAAACTTCAGAGAGCACAGCTGCTACTGATCGATATCGCCGAAATCGTTTTGGACGCGTAGGTTTTAATACATTCAATAGCACTTCAAATCGTTTTCTCAAGCCAAACAACGGAAATCCTCTCAGAACAACTATTACGAAACCAGAAAACATACAAAATTTATCAAAAGCACAACGTCGCGAAATGTTTGCAGCTAAAGTGGCTAGAGATGAAGCTGAAAAACGTTTGGCCGAGGAACGTCGAGAATTCGAAACTAAATGTAGATTCTTTGGTTTGGATCCGAAAAAGACGCGACTTCAAGATGTGCCTTTCTGTGTAAATCCTGCCACAGGGCAATGGTTTTCTATTGATCGTAAACCCATAAATACACCCCCCAGTTATGCTCATGTTCAAGTTCCCGTCAAACCAAAATCCACCGATCCTAAAGATTATCAATTACCAGCTGTTTGTAGTACCCTACCACCGCAATGGAAATATGCTATAACACCACAAGGAAAAATATATTATTATCATATAAAACAACGTGTACCCCAGTGGGAACCACCATCAGCTGCCCAGCTACAGCTCTGTGAAAATGAAGACGATGATTCAGAAAGTGAATTTACAACTACGGCTGGCGAGGAGAGTAGTGACGATGATGATATTCTAATCGGAATGGATGCAGCGCAACTAAAGGCTTACATCGATCGAAAGGTAGAAGCTAGGCGTCAAAAACGTTACCAACGCTTGGTTGATGAACGTGCTATTAGTGTAAGTAATTTAGAAATAGTTTTTTTTTATTCTTTAATTTAATAAATTTTACCTTTATAGCCACGACGTGAAGAAGATCGGATTTATAATCAAATTGAAGTTCGTAAATATAAAGAAAATAAAGAAAAGATACGTAAACGTAAAGAGGAGATACGACGTAGACGAGCTGAAGCTTTGCGTCAGTCTTCGTTAAATATGTGTACGTTGGGTAGCTTAACCGAAACAATGCCTCCTAATGCCAGTAAAACACAAACCGAAAGCGATGAAGGAATAGGAGCTTTACCCATACAAGATTATCTATTATCCTCCGATGAAGACGATGATATCAAAGCTGAAGTCAATAGCCCACTAATAGATAAAATTGTTGAAGGTGATAAAATTGTGGATGAATTAGATGCTTTAACCACCAATCGACAATTAAAAAGACCACTACCGCCTCACCGAGAACTTAATGAGCCCTGTACGTCGTCGGCTCTAACACCTGGCCTAAACCCTACTATTGCTAGACTAGAATATAAAAAGAGAAAACTTGAAAAGAAAGAAAAAAGGTATAAAGACTCGTATAGAGTATACTATTTGTATATATATATTTTTTAATTATTTATATAAAACATTTTTTAGAAAACCTAAGGAGCAAGACGCTAAGTATCGCAAAACTAAAGAAAAATTCCGCTGCGAGATTGCTGGTATTATTGTACACTATTTAAAACCATATCTCAAAGATACCTGTACCGTTGGTCGTATAAAATCGAATGAAGATTTTAACCATCTGGCACGCAAGGTATGAGATTTTTTTTTTTAATTTTTAAACTTAATGCATTAAAATTTTGTTTTTGTGTTTATTTTCAGTTAACCCACTTTGTTATGATTAAGGAATTGAAATATTGTGAATCGGTGGGTCAAACATTAGTTGTTACCGAATCGGTTAAAAGTAAATCGAGAGAATTTATCAAAAAATACATGGCTAAATATGGTGATACGTATGTTAAACCAGCAAATGATCCAGAATTTAAGGATATACCATTTACATTATAAGTTTTTTTTTTGCTAACATTTTAATTACATACTGTTTAAAAACTTGGTTCATCTTTTTTTCAAATTTTCAACTAGTTTAAGTACTTCATTGTATGTTTTAGTGAGTTAAAAAATTGTTTGCTAATAATTAGCTAGAATTGTGTGTAACGTACAATTGTTTACCAAACTTTATTAATTTTACTATTATACTTCGGAATATAAAGCACTAAAGCATTCTTTTTTTATAATTTCATTTTACCCATTAACTAACAGTTTGGTATTTTAATGTATGTTTTTATGAAGAAATACATTTATATGTAGTTTTAATGAATTATAAATAATTTACACCAAACAAGATCAAATTGTATTGTTCACAATTTTTAAATATAAACATACTTATATTAAAAATAATATTTTATGCGTTATTTAATTTTAAGTGTAAAGCTAGCTCTCTGTTGAAAACACACGTGGGAAATGCAATATGTTTCATTATTTACGAAAAATCTTTTTAAAATTAAATGGAGGAACGATAGTATACAATTGTTTCTGTATGGGGGAGGTATACAAGCCTACAGCAGGTAGGTAGCTAGACATTAACAGTCTGACATCAACAGCATTAAGTTTCAAAAAACCTAAAACTGATTTTTTGGATAAAAAATGCATTTTATCTCGGTACCGTTTTGAAAATTGTCCTCTGTCAAAAAAAACTCTAGCAGGTGTAAAGTTTAATGCTGGTGTAATACCGAATGATGTTTTTATAGATGACACAGAATTGTCAGTCACTTTCAGAATATACTTTATTGGAATTGTAATGTTGTGCAAATCTAATTCAAAACTTAAGAAAATTGTTTTATGAAATTGTGTTTATTATAGATGTCAACCGAACTTCGGCTGCGTTGCCTAACGGTAAACAGAAACTTGTAGTTGCTTGTATGGCAATTGAAAGTGATAGATTTTTAGTTATCAGTTGCCATAAGTAATTCAATTTTTGGGGACTGGAAACGCAACTCGTAATCACCGATGAAAAATTCGATGTTGTCTTAATGCCTAAAAAAAAGAAAAATTTATTGTTTTTTGCGTTTTTCATATAAAATTTCGAGAGAAAGAAACGTTTTGTTTTACTGGGTCAGGCAGTAATACTCGAATTTTAAATATTTTATAATAAAATTTCAACTGAATTTCACCATAGCAGTTTTATCTTCGTGGGGAACACATATATCCTTTTTGTTCCCGTTAGGGAAAAATAATGACAAATGCATAATACATACATATGTACTTGATAAAAATTCATTTTCAAGTAAAGGCAATTTTAGTTAAAAAATTTTAAATTCGCTTTTTTAATGACCTAATATTTTTCGAGTATAAAAACCAAGAAAAAATAAAATTCATAAAATTTTTCATTTACTTAAAATGTACATTTTGTTTTATTTACGACTTTTTTAAGGTCGATATTATTTACTTACGATGCTAATTTCTAATTCTAATTTCTTTAATGATATAAGGAAAAAATCAAATATAAACATATAAATATTATATTTAAACAAAAAAATAATTTTATATATGTATATATATATATATATATTAAACATTTCTTTATTTCATCTTTTTTGTTTTTTATTCAATAATTGTATGTTTGTTTGAATAATAGCTTTCATCATTAAATACTAACAATTTATATAAGAAAAAAATTATAATAAATCTTAAAGAAAAATTTACAATAGTTGTCATTCTTAAATACAAGACAGACACCAAGTAGTTGGTAAAAAAAACAGAACAGAGTAACAGTCAGTGTAAGAGAAAAGAGGGAAGAAGATGGAAGATTTTTTTATTTTTAAAAATCTCAAAAAATAAAATAAAAATATAGCTGAAAATTAAAACCCAAATTTAAAATTTAAATGGTTTTTCTTAATGCCCATAATTAAAGGAAAATATGTTTTTAATTTATTTTTGTTTTTTAAAATTATAATAATGCTACTCTTCTTGTTCTTCTTACTATTTCTGGCTAAAACACTTTTGTGTTTTTTTGTTTTAATATACATGTAATAAATTAAACAGAAATTATTAATATACTATATATAGTATTTAATCGTCAAATACGATTAATAATAATAATAAAAAATAATGTATTTTTTGTTGTTGCTTGTTTGTTTTTCTATGTATTTATGTTTGTAGGGTATGTAGGGTAAAAGGTATGGTACGATGAATGTTTTAAGTGAAAATATAATAGTTTTTGTTTTAATTTTTATTATTATTATTGTTTGTTTGTTTTTGTTGTTTTTTTTTTAACAGTTACAAAATTAAATGAGTACCATAATCTAAATAGTACAAGTCAAGAGAAATGGTTTTTGTTTTAATATTTTCTAAATATTTATAGTTTGTTTCAGTTGATTTTCCTTTTTCTTTAATTTCCAATCATTTTAATATATAAAATTCTTTTTTTAGTGTTTTCTTTTTGAATCTGATACCGTTGATATTTTTTGTTTTTTGCTTTTGTTCTCTTTAATGTTTATAGTTCTTATAGCATAAATAAACAAAAAAAAAAAAAAACTAAAATGAAATGTTATGTAATGAAACAAACAAATAAAAATCGTTTAAGTGTCACAGCACCAAATTTTCAATTTTGTAATCTGTAAGAAAAAAGAAAAAAAATTTGGGGGGAATTTTGGATATATTTTGATTTTATTTTTAAAATTTAAAAGAAACATGTGGATATGTTTTTTTTTTACTACCATAAAGCATAAAAATATTTCGAAAAGCGGTTAGTTAGTGGTCTGTGGCCGAATAACCGTATTCGATATGGAGTCGTTTTGATCGAATAAATTTATTATGGGATTACGGCATTCGATAACGAGTCTACGATCGAGTGTAATCTCGTAAACGTTTTTCGATAGTAAAATAGCTATCTTAAAAAAACAAAATGTTTTATTAATAGCTAATTTAACGAAAAGTTGTGGAAAATGAACGTTTTATTTATTTTTAATTTAAAATACAATTAATTAATAAAAAATTTGTAGGATAAGTTTAAAAAATATAAACTTAAACAAAACAAAAATATTTAATGTCTTCTGATTCTGATGAATATAAATAAATTAGAAAATAAATAATTTTTAATTGCCACACTATTCCATACGTTTTAATTAATTTATAAAAGTATAAACTTCTATTAATGTTGATAGTGTTCTCTTTGCTTTTGTTCTATACATAATTTATCTCAACATATTGTTGTTTCATATTTTATTTATTATGAATTCATTCACAATAAGCATGAAATTTCGAAAAGATAGCAACCGAATGCGGTAATCAGGAAACTTGATATGTATCGAAATTTACATTCGTACGATAGACTATTCGATATCGAAAGCGTAATTCAGCCATGATTTGAGCAACTTTATAATAATCGAACAAGGTGAACGAAAATAAGCCTTAATTGTTATAATTGTTTGGAACCTATTGATTTTAACTTTTCTTGAAATCTTTTTTCTCTATATCGTTTTTATTAGTTTGAAAAGATATGAAATGTATTCATAAAATGACTTACCTGCTACCATAAACCATGTAAATGTAAATTTCGGGACAATACGGAACGCACATCATTCGTAAACCTTAATGCATCCAACATGGGTAATAATGAGAGTAGAGAAATATCCATGGGATCTGAAAACCAACTTTTTATTGGTATAGCATTATTGGGAAAACAACGATATGCAGCAGGAGAATTGTCAATTATGAATATCTAAAAAAAAAAATTAAATAAATAACAAAACGCCGCAATAACCTTTTTTGGGTAAACTTACTCTATTTAAATCATTACAGATTGCTGATAAATCTTTGGTATATGAACCATAATCTGGTGTACAATGTTGACGATAATAGCGACGTCGTAATATATTACGACCATTGTCTAATTGGTCAGCGACCGCAGCGCCATAAATTTCCATACTGGCTGTAAAAACGACCAAGTCATACCATTGCGAAACCTTTTTTATTCAATATTATAAAAAAGAAATAGAGAATTTTAATTATAAAATCTTAATCATAATGAAAGTTTTAAACTTACCACATCTAAAAAGAAATCGACATGCGGCCTTTTATGTACAAAAAATCGAACTGGATGACGATCTATTGTTACTTTAACTGTAAAATCATGAGGTGTACCTGGTTTCACCGTATTCCTAGGCATAGCATTGTGATGCGAATGTATCAGTGTCTCATCCAGATCTAGTACTAACGTCTTTCTTTGCACAATGCTTAAGCGATGTCGTGATACCGGTGACAATGGGAAGAGTTCATATTTGACAGGTTGATACTGGACAAACTAAAGTGGTTCATATCAGTGTTTCTTTTTTTAAAACTTCATATTCATATACTTGTTGTGTATATGTTTAAAGTATATATACTATTATAGGTACATATTAACTAACATAATTTACAATATAAACAAATAATTATTTATTTAATTTATCAAAAAAAAGCGTAAGAATGACGAGCGTAAATTTAATTTTGATAAGAAATTTGTTTATCTACTCGTATTTTCAAATGTTAATTAAAGAAAATAATAGTCTAATTTAAAAGATAATAACAATAAACATGATTATTATTAGGAAGGTATTTGTCAATACTTTCTTACATTAAAAAAATTTTTTTCTTCTAAAATAAATGCGAAAAATTTCACTTTCCCAAATCAAATTTAAAATATAATTTGTTACTTTTATTGTCAGTGGACTTTCGCAAAAAAAATACAGTTGTTGCAATTAGCAATATACAAAAGAAACAGTTTTTTGCTTCTACTGAAAATTTGAAAATTTAGAGCTGACTTACTTTAGCGGTAAAAGTTTGATACGTATTGGCTAAATATAACCAAGAATTCTTTATACTATTTTGATATTTGAAAGATGTTCTTTTAATTTCAACTTCTCGTCGTGAAGGCATAGAACAATATTCGCATATATGTCCGGGGATATAGAATATCAAGATTTTTGAGTTGATTTTCCTTATTTTCGGATTGGAGACCAGTAATTACATTTTATTTACCCAGGAGTTGATCTATAAGATATTCCAATGAACTTTGTGAAAACACAAGGTCTATAGTTATGAGAGCCACCCTAAAAACGAAGGAGCTGGCAGCTTAGCAAGCAGAGGAACTCGATGGCTTTTCATTGGGCCTAAATATTTCGGTATCCCTTTAGATAAAAAATCAACTCTTGCGTTGAGAGAGAATTTATGGGCATATACCTTTGGACTGAGACAAGTGAACAAGTTTTAAGTACAAACTGATAACATTGTGGTCTTCAATAACATCAACATATTTTAGGAAGTGATAAAACTAATCAGTGTAGATTCTGGAAAACGTACTATCGAGACATCTGAACACGTACTATGTTATTGTCTTGCTCGAATTTAAAAAATTATAAAAATACAAAAATTTCAATCAGTTAAGGTATTTAAGAAAAATAATTTTCAAATTTTAAACTAATGTTTTAAAATAATTATTATTTGCTGTGCAAACTAATAAAGCGACCGTGTTTAATAAAGATTTGCATTAAAAAAACTTTGTCAGAAAATAAAAAGCGGCTTTAGTAAAGCAATAAGTCACACAGTTAATGAAGCAGTTTTTTATAAACAATCGTAGAAGAACTAATAAGTTATTAATTTCTTTTTTTGTAAATATATATTTTAAGTGTTACTAGCAAATACTTAAAATTAAGAGAATATAGATATTTTAAAATTCTACTTACGGCTCTGACTTGACGATTGAACATAAAACATATGCAGGTCCATACTTTTGATAATAATACCAATAATGCACGGAATTTCATTTGAACGAGGGAAAACATTGGTAAGCAGAAAACTTACCAATGTACAACAACATAAATGTCTATTAAGAACTTATGATATTAACAATCTTTTATTGCTGGATCATGAAAAAGTACTCCAAATTAGTAATAATTTCCAATCAAAAAATAATCCAATTGGAGATTAGAGTTGATCAATTAAAAAAAAATATTTATGTTTAAGCTAAAAGAAAAAGAAATAACAGTAAACAAATTAGCATAATTTTTCAATACTTTTAATATTCATAGGCTATTATCACAAATTTTATGTTATATCTGTTATAATAAAGAGTAAAAAAAAACTTTACAGAAAGAAGATGGAACTGAGAAAAAGAGAGCAATAAAAGGAGTAAGAGAAGCGCGCGCTTAAAATATTTTTTGTTCATGTTTTGTGTAAAGGAAAAACAAACAACAATACATACAAAACAGAAAAATACTTGCACTCTAAATCTGTATGTCATAGCAGCGTTTAACAATAAAATCAATAAAATGTTTTTTGCTTTGAAAGTTTCTTGCATTTTTTGCACTAAAATGTAATTAAATCACATGTTCAGTTAACAGTGATTAAAGTTATTTTTTTATTTAATTTATAATAGATTTGTAAAAAATTTGTCTATTTAACCAAAAAAAAGCAACACACTTCACAACGTCTGCAAACAAAATGCGGTTATATACGAATTTGGTGATTTGATTTGTTTTCTACAAGATAAACGCCGCTTTTTTGTAGCAAAAAAAAAAACAAATGTTGCCAAGTTCCATTTAATACCATAAAAAGTCGCAAAGTAAAAATAAAACAATACTTATTTAGCACTTTAGTTGTACTAATAAGAAACACTTTAAAAAAATATGCAATTCCCTTTTGTTTTATCATACTAATAGCATAAGTATACTACTATGTCCAAGTATTTCAAATGAGTTTTATGTCCAACCAATTGAACGGATTTCATTCGTTATAACCAAAATCACAATACAAAGTTAATAAATTCTCCAATTGAGACTCATCTATGTAAGCTTTAAAACACGTGCAAATTTAGTTTGAAAAAATAACATTTTTTACATATCAGCCTCTAGAGAACTTACATTTATGCAGTATATAAAAAGGTAGTATGTGGAACTAGTGTTTAAATTGCTTGCTTTAGATTAGCAATAGCACTTAAATTTTAACTTTGCTTCAGTTTTTAGCTTCAAATTAAAAAACAGTGTTGCTGAGTGATTACTGAAAACTTTAAAAAATAATAAACAAAAGTGAAAAGCAATAGCAAAAAAGTAAAATAGTAAATATCTTGCTTAGTATTACTATGTGCATGTTCTCTGCTCAAGAAGTTAGCAAAGCAACTATTCTATGAAGAATTGCTTTTGCTGTAAGCAATAAGTTGTTCACTTTATGTTTGCTTTTGCTTAAATGCTTAATACTTATTCATTGATTGCTGTTGCTTGAATTTTATGATCGTTTGTCGTTTCATGGAAGAAAATGGTCAAATTGTTTTTCACTTACATATTTCAGTTCTGACTCTTTGATTTTTAATTTTTTTTTTTTTCATGTTATTGGTAAGTCTCAAAATAAGCCCATATTAAACAGTTAACAATAACTTATTGCTTACAGCAAAAGCAATTTTTTCATAAAATAGTTGCTTTGCTGACTGAGCAAGTTATTTACTATTTAACTTTTTTGCTTTTGCTCTTTACTTTTACTATGTAGTTTTCTTTAAGTTTAGTTAAACAATTATAAATGCATTGAAAATGGCCAAGCATTTTTTAACGCTTACAGTTCATTTTTTATACTTAGTTTTATCGTGTTAAACAAAAATTATTTATTGGCAGCCCCGCTTTGAAGCAAAGTTAACTTTTTTTGCACTTCACAAGAGCTTACAGCCATTTCATTCTCTTTTCGCTATCTCTCTCTCATTCTTGGAAATGAGCAGGTTAAAAATAAGCGGCTAAACAAAATTTTGATGACAATCTGCTGAATTATCAATTACATAAATTAATAGTAAAAATATAGAAAAGTAATTTAGTTCTTCCTATTTTTTTTAAATTATTGGCTAAAATCCAAAAAACAAACGTAGAGCCTACAACCCGTGAATTATGAAATTTCTAAATATTGACACTTTTTCTTATTGTATTTTTACACTTTCCCCTTTTCTGTTTTATTTCTTCAACACTTCTTCTAAGAAAACTTTCCGTGATTTTCCTTTGACGTCGACATTCGTTATGGGCATTTTTCTATTCGTGTACCTTTTTTTCTTTATCAATTTACTCGTTGTTTCGCTAATTGTATTTACGCTTAAAAATCTTTCTTTTATTATATTAGCACTTTAATTATATTAACGATGGTAATTTTAGTCTCTAGCTTTTATTAAATTCTTTTTTGCATTAATATTTTAGTAAATAAATATTCACTACGCGCTTGAACTTTGCTTTTTTCTGCCGTGTTGCATGCATGCTATTTTTCCTAAGTTAAAGCAAACGACGGCGCTTTCACGCCGCTTGTTCTGCAGCAAAGACATATAAACGAAGCCGATGAATTTTAAAAATAATAACTAAGTAAAATCAGTTTATTAATTACTTCGTCGTTAATTAAGTTTCTATCCCGAAAAATATTTTTTTAATGTATACATTATTTTTCTTCCAAAATATCTAATATATACACAAACAAGTTTCTAATATATATTTATATAGGAAAAACAAACAACGCTAGCGCCGTATATAAATCTTGCAATGGCTTTGTATTGTTTTGTGTTTTTATTTGGTTCGGATTGGTCTTGCCATTTTCTAAGAAATGAAATGTTGCCATACATATAAACGACAGAATAACATATATTTTATATATTAAATGGAATATTAAATTCGGTGCTATTTGTTTCTTTTATCTACTAAACTAGAAAATAAAAAGAAATCTTTTATTTTAAGCGTTAGCAAAATTGTTTATATATTACTGTTTTCAAATTTCAACCCTGTGTTTCAGTTAATGTGGCATCACATTTTATAATTTTTCGGCGAAAACTGCAGAAAAACGAAGCGAATTGTTATTTTGCAAACGAATAATGCTAGACTCGTGTATAAGAAGGCGTCATTTTTCAAATGCAATTTATTAATAAAATAGTGTCAAATTTGGTGCAAAAAATGTCGAAACATTTATGAAGGACTTATAAAATATGTGAAAGTGCAGTGAATAGTGTTATATTTAAGGTGTTTTACGTTTTAGTAGAATTATTGATACAGAAAAAACCGGACACAAAACGAGTACATGTAAAAGCCGCAAAGGCGTTAAACAAAAAAGTGTAGAGTAAATTTTTCACAAGAGGAGAACAGAACAAAATTTTATACTATCTGACGATTTGTGCAGCTGGAAGCATAAAAAAATTTAATTACATATATACTTTTCACAAGTGTTTTAAAAAGAGCCAAAATTGTGGAAAAACAGGAAAAAACTCCCAAGCGGAAGAAGAAGGCTGCAGCCAGTAAAATGACTGCAGTCTTTTCGCCGCAACCACCGCCACAACAGCAGGCGGCTGGCCAACCACCTCCGGGTGGAATGATGCAACCACCACAGTCTACAACACCCAATTCGATGCAACCGCCTCAACAACAGTCAGTAGTAGGCGGTCCCGGACCGGGTGGTATGATGGGTCCAGGTGGCATGCCACCTGTAATGGGAATGGGCGGACCTGGAGGACCTCCTATGCAAAGGGGACCACCAATGGGTGTTATGGGTGGTCCACCTGGTGGCTCAGAAGGTATGATGGGTGGACCTCCCCCCGGCCAGCATGGAGGAGGTGTACCACCGCCTCCTAGTCCAGCGCATATTCAAAAAATACTCGATGAGAATTGCCGAATCATACAGACTATACAAAATTTCCAAAACATTGGCAAGTCGTATGAATGTACTTCATACCACATTGCGTTGCATAGGAATCTCGTTTATTTGGCTCAACTGGCGGATCCAACAATGAATATTAATCAAATCTTGCCACCACCTCATATTCTGCAAGCCCAAGCCAATCAACAGGGCCCTCATGGCATGATGGGGTCTGGTGGTCCACCTCCACCACAGCAACAACAACCACAGGGTGGGCCACCTCCAGGTGCTCAGTCCCAGATGGGAGGACCACCAGTCGCACCTGGTATGCCACCAATGCAACAAGACGGTTCGGTTCAATCACCATCTGGTGGTCAAATGCCTCCATATGGACAAGGTCCACCACAACACCCAGGTATGCCTCCCAATGGTAGTCAACAGCAACAGGGACCTCCTCCAGCAGGACAACAGCAACCAGGAGGTCCTCAGGGTGGACCTCCACAACAAGTTCCATATAGAGGAGGTCCCCAGGGACCAGGACCTCAACAACAACCTCAATCAGTGGGTGGCCCTCAGCAACAGCCGCAACAACAGACTAACAGTTCAACACCAGGAAGTAAGTTTATATTTAAAGAATAAGTCTGAGCCTTGTATACAATTTTATTTATAACTACTGTAGTTGCATAAATTGCACGAACTTTAATCGTTGCTCTTTACTTTATTTAAATTAAAAAATGTAATTTTCTCTTAGTGACAAAAATATACCCCTAAAATCACGCTTCGTGCGTGTGTTTTTTTGTATATCGGTCGATGAGATTCAATAGTTAATTAATATTTTGTTTTAATTTTCACTTGTTTTGCAGACCAACAACGTCCTAATAGTGGTCCCTCTGGTCCGGGCGTTCCATCTCCTGGTCAAGGACCACCACAACAGCAGCAACAGCAACAACAACAGCAGCAACAAGGTCCTCCTAATCAGCCTGGACCACAACAACCCCAACAACAGCAGGGTCCGCCTCCACCACAGCAAGGTCAATATAGAGGTGCCTATCAACCACCACAACAACAGCATTCCCATTACCCTGGCTATCCACCACAACAGCAACCACAATATCCACCTCAAGGTGGATATCCCTATGGTCCCCCTACACATGGCTATGGACCTCCACCGCCAAACGCCCAAGGAGGCTATCAACCACATGCTGGCATGCCTCCGACATCTGCAGCAAGTGGACCGCCTCAACAACATCCTTATGGTGCTAGTGGCCCAGGTCAACAAGGTCCACCTGGTTCTTATGTTCCGCCGCCAACCAATCAACAACTTCCGCCCGGACAACAACCACCTCCAGGTCAAATGTATGGTCCTCCAGCAGGTGGGCAGGGTCCACCACCACCTAATCAATATGGTCCACCACAGGGTGGTAGTGGTGGTCCTCCGCCACCAATGGGTTATGGCGGTTATGGTGCGCCACCACCCAACAACTATGGGCAAGCAAGCAACGCACAACCAGGCAACTATGGTCCTCCACCAACGAGTAGTGCCCAATCTCCATATCAACCGTATCAACAGGCTGGACCTGGACCTCAAGGATATCCAGGTCAGGGACCTCCGCCCCCTCAAAGCGGTCAACCGCTACCGCAGCCACCCCAACAAGCCGGTGGTCCTAGCGCTCCTACAGGAAGTGGTTACAGCTCATCACCTAGCCCTGGACAAACACCTCCACCTAATCAACAACCAGTTGTTAGTGGTACCAATGGTCCTTCATCACAGCCACCCTCTAGTGTACAGTCTACACCACCACCAACTCAGCCACCTACTAGTAGCTCCGGTACTGTGACAACAGCTGGATCAAATCAACCACCCCCTGGTCAACCAGGCGGTCAACCACAAGCTCCTCCACCTGGCCAAGGTCCTCCACCCCCATCATCACAACAACAAACTTCGCAAAATTATCCGCCAGCCTCAAATAGTGCACCACAATCATCGGGGCCCCAACCAACATATTCATCACCACCAACTACAGGTCCCAGCGGAACTCCATCACCCTATGGACAACAACAAGGTGCTCCAAGTACTGTACCACCCAATACTTCAGGACCACCTGCTTCTGCCAATGGTGGACCTGGACAGGGCCCACCCCCACCAATGGCACCAAATCAATACCAACCACCACCTGGAACTCAACCGCCCTATGGTGCTCCACCGCCGCAGGGTTATGGACCACCACCACCAGGTAGTGGCTATCCACAACATGGTTATCATCAGCCGCAGAGCGGCTATGGTGCAATGCCACCTCAGGGACAATATCCACCACCATCACCACAAGGTTATCAAGGTTATCGTCCAGCTGGCGCACAACAAATGCCGCCTCCAGGAGCGCCACCACAAGGTCCACCACCGGGTGCATATTCCTATTACAGTAATCAGCCGCCACAGTAATGAAACGTAGGTAATTTGAACAAAATAACATAAAAACAAATTAACAGAAAGAAATTGCAAATTGTATTATTAAGTAATGTAAAGTTTCGACAAGAAAAACAAAAAGGTCAAACGAAATGGAGCAATAAGTCGTGATCGTAGAAAATATAAAGTAACATTCATAAAGCAGTGATAATTCATGGCCTAATTGCATATTCAACCCCTGCATTTTGCTACTTATAAATATATGATTACTGCCGTATAATAATTTTAACTTATAATTACATATATAAAAAAAAACAGTTGAAGTTTTGTAAAATTTTGTAATAGCCTATACTCTTCTCTTGACTATTTATTCTTGGATTTGAGTAACTTGTAAACTGCTTTATTTGACTCTCTAAAATTTTTCTTACCCTTCTATTTTGTCTTATGACTTAATTTTAAATTGAATAATGTTAAATAGTTTCTCTATAATAAATTATGAATTATATTTTAATTTTCTAAGTAATTTCCTTAATATATTATTCACTCCTATGCTAAATATTTTTTTATGATTAAATTTATTTTGTCTATTTCTTCCTACTTTCAATTTCCCCACTAAACATATATTTTTAATTTTTGAAAGTTTTATTTTTAAGCCTTAAAATATAAACATTTTTGTGTTTTTATTTTATTACTTATAAGTTTAAATAGGTATTTTGAAATAAAAGTATATAAGAGATTATATATCTAAAATTTCTTTTCTTTTTGCAAAATTTACGTTGTTAAATAGAGTTTGAAATAAATTGTAAAATCTAGCTAATCATTTTATTAGCATTTTTGAATGATTGATATAAGACAAAACAAAAAAAGTTAAACTATTTACAATAATTATTATGTGTCAACTTAATCAATTTTAAATAATTAATCGATTATATAAAAAATAAACACTTTGCTATGCATTATCCTAAAAAATAAATTAAACGAAAATTTTAGCCGTATATATAACGAATTTTTTTGTGAACGATGAAACCAATTAAGACATAAATAATCTAAATAAAAATTAATTAAAAAAAATTCTTTTAAAGAGTATTTTTTTTTTCTATTAGGAAACTTGAGGTCAACATGACAGTTCTTATTGGCTTTGGAACATTGTACCAGCTTTTATTTCCTCTAAAAAAAGACCTCGATCTGAACCACTCTATTAAAAGATGTAAACCATTGTTTGTCACAAAAGATACCCTAACATTTGATTCTCTTCATCTCTTCTGGTTCATGCTGTAGCAAATTTTCCAATGATCGACCACCTATTGATGATAATGTCAAAGGCGAACCTTTCGAATGAGACTACTTTTTGTATATAATATTGAGAGTTCAAATTCGCTAAATGTTGCTTTAAAGTTTTTCAAATTAAGTAATTTAGAAAACTAAATATTTGTTGGTATGTACTATCATTTGTTTTTAATTAATTTTTTAAGACGCGCTGACAAAAGAAAATGTTTCTACAAAATAGTGGTTACGTTTTTTTCATCAAATAATTGACAATGTGGCCGTAGCTTACGCAAGCATAGGAAATCTATAGTATTCTATTGGTATGGTTTAATAGAGAAAGAAATCTAAAAACAGGGTATATACCTTCTTACAAAGTTATCACTAAATGTCGTATATACAGACAAAGCAATTTATTAAACAAAACAAATTATATATACCTTGAAAAGCCGATACACCCAAGACGAGTCACTGTTTGGTGCGGATTTTGGTCCAGAGGCATAATTGGGCCATTTTCTTCGAAAATGCGCAAGGACTGGCCGTTACAGTTAATGGCGATCGTTATCGGGCCATGTTGAACGAATTTTTGTTAACAAAAATTGAAGAGGATATTAGCAACATTTGGTTTCAACAGGACGGCGCTACGTGCCACACAGCCGAAGCTACACTCGATGTTTTGCGGCATGTTTTTGAAGATCGCATTATCAGCCACAGAGCTGATGTCGTTTGGCCACCTCGGAGCTACGATATGACACCGTTGGACTATTATTTGTGGGGTGCCGTCAAAGATAAGTGTTACGCCAACAAGCCAGAGACGCTTTAAAGGACAATATTCGTGAAGCCATTGGTGAAATACAGCTGCACACAATCGATAATGTGCTTAAAAATTGGACCGATTGTGGAGGCAGCCATTTGAATGAAATTATTTTCCATTATTAACCGGAAGGATTGTACTTTCAAATAAAAAACGAAATTTGAGAAAATATTCAGTAGTTTCTTTAGAATCTATAATATTGGGATATAAGAACATAGGGCTACATGATACCCTAACCCACAATATACTTAACTGAAATTATTAGTTTATTTTTTTACATATCACTATAAATTTTGAAAATACATGATACAAATATACATCGTACACCAAACGAAAAAAAACGGTCACATTTTAATATTTCTGAATTAGATTTGTATTTCTCATGAGCCACAGAGTTTACAAAAAAAACTATCGAGCACAAGTTTTTTTTTTCAATTAGAGACCTTTTTTTTAACTAAAATCAACCTCTTTTACTTCCTTTAATCTACTTGTATAGAAATTTCTTTTATCTCCACTGAAAATTTTCCTTTAATTTTATGAATTGTGACTGTATTTTGTTTAGTGTGCAATATGTTTAAATTTTTAACGGTCAATTTCACCAAATACAACATCCAAAGTTCCAATAATTGCACAAATATCGGCCAACATATGTTGTTGTCCAAGACGATTGATAGCAGCCAAGTGTGGGAAACCGGGAGCACGAATTTTACAGCGATAGGGGCGAGTAGAGCCATCCGACACTAAGTAAACACCAAATTCCCCTTTCGGAGCTTCAATAGCCGTATAGGTAGCGCCAGGCGGAACATTAATACCTTGGCTATAATATTTAAAATGATGTATCAAAGCTTCCATTGATGATTTCATTTTTCGACGACTCGGTGGTGTTACCTTACAATCATCAGTTTTAATTTCTCCGCTGGGCATTTGATTAATACATTGCTCGATTATATTTAAAGATTGACGCATTTCTTCCATGCGACATAGATAACGATCATAACAGTCGCCTTTAGTTCCAATTGGTACATCGAATTTAACTAAATGGTAAGCATCATAGGGTTGTTGTTTACGTAAATCCCATTTAATACCGGAACCACGTAGCATGACACCACTAAAACCCAAATTTAAAGCCTCCTCCGCCGGTATTATACCAATATCGACCGTCCGCATTATCCAAATTCGATTACTAGTTAAAACATCTTCAATTTCATCTAAACGTTCGCCATATTTTGAAATAAATTCATAAATATCATCCATTAATTTTAGTGGC
This sequence comes from Wohlfahrtia magnifica, assembly GCA_023159175.1. Taxonomy (NCBI): domain Eukaryota; kingdom Metazoa; phylum Arthropoda; class Insecta; order Diptera; family Sarcophagidae; genus Wohlfahrtia; species Wohlfahrtia magnifica. Next base: position 375,933 of record JAKWBJ010000513.1, read on the forward strand.
ATGTCCGTGGCAACCCCACCTGGTCTTATGTAGTTTGCATGCATGCGGGCACCACACACGCGTTCATAGAATTCCATTAGCTTTTCACGTTCTTCGAAAAGCCAAAAGAAAGGTGTAATGGCACCAACATCAATAGCATGGCTACCAATGCCCATTATATGATTCATAATACGAGTTATTTCACCAAATAATGTACGTATATATTTGGCTCGTATAGGTACATCGATGTTAAGTAACTTTTCCACTGCCAGCGAATAGCATTGCTCATTACACATCATCGATACATAGTCCAAGCGGTCAAAGTATGGTAATGCTTGTAAATACGTTTTATACTCAATTAGTTTTTCGGTGCCACGATGTAAGAGTCCAACATGGGGATCACAATGTACTATAGTTTCACCATCCAATTGCAACACCAAACGCAAAACGCCATGAGCAGCTGGATGTTGTGGACCAAAATTTAGTGTTAAATTACGTACCGTTTTCTCTGTTGGTAACATATTACGATTCCAAGGTGGTAAGCGCCATTTTGAGGTTACCGCGTCGGGATACATAACTGCTGCCGAAAACTGTTTCATGAATTCTGGATCAGGATACCATTTCGCTGCCTGGCGTATTTGCAATTTTTCCAGTGGAAGCATTTTGTTTTTGAAAATTTTTTTTAATAATTTTCTACCAATTTGTCGTCTTGCATACATTTCACAAATTATTCAATTCGATAATTACTGATGCAATGACTACTGAAAGGTGGTGTAAATATTAAAATTCAAAGTAATCAAACAGACGTTTGCAGAAGTATTTCTGTAAGACAAAAAAATTTGTTTATATTCGTATCATAAAAGCAATGAGAACGAACAGTATTTGTTATCTGAGATATCATAAACAACAACTGTTCTGCTGCAGGTTTGGCACTTTATTTTTACCCTTTTCTATCAAAATAATTTGCAGTTAAAAAGAAATGTTTTCATTATTTATTTCAATAACAAAAAAATAAGACAATAATGATAAATACAAAAAGATGGAATAGTTTCTTGTTTAAGACTAGTACGCACAGAAATATTATTAGATCCTTTTAAATCTATTTATTTTTTTCCGCCATGTTTATAATTTCGTTTAATAATTTCGCTTCCTCCTCCTCACAATTCTCTGTACTTTTATTTTTAGATTTCTTGAATTTTTTTAAGAATTTACCCACAAATGTTTGGGTAGCTTCAGAGTCTTGATGTTCGACAACAATACGTTTGGTGGCTACACTATGAATGGGACCAAAGGCTAAAGCTACCACAGTACAAGCTAAACAAATCACATTGTAGGGCATACTGAAATCGGGTGTAGGCAAAGATAAAATTAAAGTTTCAGTGCGTAATGTCAAGATGTAGGAATTGCGTGATGCATTAAAGGAATCGGCGAAACGATAGCCTGATAGAGGTATAGATGAGTAATTACGTGCTATAGGCAATTGTGTAGTTATTACTGCTGAACCCACATAGTGTCCATGATTAGCATCTGGTGGATATTCCAGCCATTTCAAGAATATGTAATCAAAATCGAAAGATATTTCCACTGAAGTTTTGCCTGGCAATTTGAATGCCATTTCCAAGTAGTATGGTCTTTCACGTTGTACACCCGGACGGTAATCTATGATTTTAGGAGAAATTAATTCACCAGTTTCGCGATTTCGTATTTTAAGTGTATGCATATAGATGGGCATATACCAGGGTATGTTTTCTTGCAGTATGATGAGCATATTGTTATAGTAGGTATTGGTTAAATGGGTAATAACTTTACCCTTTTCCTGACCATAACCCACTATGTAACGATGTGTTAGGAGAGGCGGTGGTGAAGGTATAAGAACCGTATTTTGAGGCTTACGCAAAACCCAGGCGATATTGAAGAGTCTGGATTCTTTTGAGGCTTGCATATCATATACACCATACTGACTGGTATAGCCTCCCCTTGTTGTCGTTGTGTTGTAGTTAGGCAAAGGTGTTATTTCATATGGCAGAGGCATTTGTAAATTGACGTATATTTTACTAGAGTCAGCCAAAGCACAATAACCATTTAAACCTTGGCCAAACATGCGCCTTAAAGAAAAATCATAATCATTTGCCGAGCCCAACAACTTGGGATCGTATACCAAATTAGCAGACTCTGAAAGTTCCATTACACATTCGTCTCTGTTATTACATAAAGTGCGTACTTTAATAGCCAACGAGTGATAATTGGTGTTGTGCACATTGCCGGAGTTAAGCAATGAAGCAAAACCATGTTTACTATTACAGGGCAAAAGTTTTTTCCAAGGCGTTAAATTCTCCGTACAAACAATTTCTCTTGGCAAACTGGAATATCTTATATGGCGGTTTACCGTACTACTTGAACTGCCCACGAACTGGGGTTGAAAACCATATTTAGGTGTTATGGTATTTGTTTTATCCATAAAATTTAACGAGGCACATAATATACCTGAAAAGGTACTTGTCACACTCTTCCATTGTTCATCTACCGCTGTTTCGGTAAGATTTTCTCCGACAAACCAAGCCCATGCCTCAGCGCCGGGAGCATTATCGACTATGGGATAGCCCCATGATTCGTAACGCCAAAGTCCTTGTGTTAACGATATATGCAGTTCTTTTACATCCGAATGCAAGAGTATTTCCGCTAAAGATCTGGGTATTAATCTGGTATTGTGCACTGTAAAGAATTGTGGAATTTATATTAGATGTTATTGGTAAAATTTAATTTAAGCAACACTATGTACTTTTTGGTAAATGTAATTAGTTTAAAGTCTGCAGTGGACTCATTATTTAGTTAAATTCATTATTTAGTTAAAGGTAATTTGTTTTACAATTGCAACCTATATATACTTCGAAACGAAGAGTTGCTTAGAGGCATGCACTGATTTCTTGGTACAATTTAACTGGTAGAACGAGAGACCTCTTCGAAAAATTTTAGACAAGGTAATACTTAGAAGAAATCTCTTCAAACTTGGAGCACGACGCGTATGGAAATCTATTTTCTGTAAGACAAACGATTGTTTTAAGATATCTAAAAACAGATATGAGGATGTGCTCCAGTCGATTTAAAGGTGGATTAAGTCTAATAGTGATGATTAAAAGCATTTGGAAAAAAATCTAAGTTTCCTTAGCTTATTACGTACATACAATAAACTTTTAAACGTATAAAATCTACTCACAGTTGTTTCTTTTCCCAAAGTACCATCTGGTTGTAAATTGAAAATATGTATTTATAAAGCCAGAAGCTAATGGTTGGACAACCAATTCTTCATGGTATTCTTCATTTTTGTTGTTGTTGATTGATTTTTGTGTCGCTGATTCTGCCGGTTTTAGTTTTATTGTCTCTTCTAATACTGTTTCCGTTTTATTTAACTCTTGTGCTTTTAAAGAACTAAAGCTTATTATTAAAATAAATACAATATACAAAATAGCTTTCTTCATTTTATTCCTTTTTAATAAAATTCCAAAAAATACATTTTCATTCAATAAATTTTTATTGACGAATATATTTCAGCTGTCAAAAATAAGAGCTGCCGGATGTAATAAAAACATAATCCATAAACATTACTTGTAGGCTTATAAAATATGGCAGCGTTTTGATTTATGTAATTTACACTCAATGCTGTCATATTGTTTATCTTATTTTGCTAGTTTTTTAAGATGCAAAAAAAAATTTTTTTTTCTTAAACAAAGTTTTTTCAAAATCTACGTAGTTTAGATAAATTTATGTATTTATTTGCTTAAATCAAAATGTAGTTACAAAATCTTCGGAAATTTATTTTATTAATAGTTAATATTGACTAAAGACAATGTTTCGGCAAAGCATGTTAGGCGTATGGGGCTATTTACAATGTTTTAAATGTTCTAGCATATCTGCTACAATCACCAGATCTATATCCGATCAAGAATTTGTAGGAGGATTTGGATAGACGAGTAAAAAATCATGTACTAACCGACATTATGAGATGAAGCAGGTATTTGTATAAAACGTGTACAATATCGAGATAGCGATCACCAAAATATGTTTCAATTTTATCCAAAAATGACTGGATACAGTTATAAAATAAGAAGAATTAACAATTTAATATTAATTTTCGATCTGTATGTTCAGCGATATATGGTATTTTTCGTTTTTCTTTATTAATAATTAATACAAAAAAAAAAAAAAAATTTGACTGAAACATAGTGAATTTTGTAGGAAATTTATCATGCTATCTAATAAATATATTAGTTTATTAAAAATCTCTTTAATAAGAACATTAAATTACTATTGAAGTTGAAAGAGCTTACTTTGCCAATAATTACCCTTCCTGCATACCTTGGAAATGTGCCCTTCCTATAATTCTTTGGGTCATTATGACATAACAATGGAGAAGGAAAAAACTATATATAATTTTCTTTTAAAGGCATAATATTCGACCTTATAATCGATAAATTCAATTTTAACGTTCAGATCTTATAATAAAATGGCAAAATTTTGCGTCTGAACATAAAAATTGGGTTAAATTTACCCAAGGAGTGCAGAAGGGTTAAGTTCATCACTGTTTTATATACAGTGATGTAATTTACGTAATGAATAAATGAACTTAATTTTTATATATGTATTAAATACGTACCAATGACATAAATGTTCTTTGTTTACGTTTTTAAATAAATTTAACTATAGAATACATGCAGTCTTAATATTTTTTATATAATTTAAAAAAAAGTTTTTTAGCAAAAAAATGTTCAAAAGTTTTTTTTTGGACGAAAAAAGGATTTTTTCCCAAATGGAGATTTTTTTTAAATATGACAGCACTGTTCACACTATACTGGCCATTAAAGGGATACTCTGTATACATATATAATTTATACTTCTTCGTATTTCAATAATGGTAAAGACGATTATAGTTATTTTTATTTTTAGTAAAAGAGATTATCTCAGTTCTCATCCAAAGTTTCCAATGGTTATGTAAATTTAAAATTAACGTAAAAAATACAGATGCCATATCTCATAAATCATTAATAATTAAAAAAAGTAAAATATGTTGCGTTGTCGTTTCATCTAACGTTTGAATGTGGCTGAATATATAAGTAAAAAAGAGATAGCTTTAGTCTCTAGTAAACATATGTTATAGACGTCAATATTTATTTTGATAAAATGTATTTTTGCAAAAAAAGTTTAAGCGGTTTCAGTACTTCTCTACAGCTATGACGGAAGCATTAGGCAAAGCTGAAATACTGATGATTTCTATGAGAATTGGGATGTCACGCGGTTTAAGGGTTTTTTGTCTTAAAACTCTTAGTTAATTAATATGGTAGTAGAAAAAATTGTATTCTTTTTCTTTTATGGTCATTTTATTGTTCTGTTTATGTTGTGAAAATAAGTTTCTTAATTATATGAAATAAAACACTCATTTGTTTATGAAATATATTTTATTAAGTTTATTCAAAATACTAAGGTACCTAGAATTTATAAATCTAAAATATGGAGCAATAAAGTTGCTACCTAATGTTGAATTTTGCCACTGTGTAAATTTTATTGTTGATTTAATACATAACACTAATGATTGGTAAATAACCGTTAAATAATTATAACCTTTTTCATTTAATAAAAAATATTTTACCCTTGTGTCATAATTTTCTTAATATGCCATTTTATTGTTGTTGTAAAACGCTGTTCCTTTTTTGATATGTTCAATTCAGCAAAGTACTTTTTGTTACAACACTGTGTGCGTGCTGAGTAGCTGAAAACCTTACAATTCAGTTAATCGCTATACATTTCTTCATGTGAATGCAAAGTACAAAATGGCTGTAGCACTTGCGACGACGTTGTGTTCGTTGTCGTTCGTTGCCAGTTGTGTGTCGTAAGTGCGCTCCGCTTAAAATTATTATTTTCTTGATTTAAAATAATAAAAAAATTACATACATATATATAATTGAAACACATTAACAAGATAAAAAAAAAAGAGCAAAGAGAGGGAGAAAGAGAAAATAAGAGCAAAAGAGAACAAACATTTTTTGATTGATTGAAGAAAAATGGTTGCAATTTATTAAATGAAATATATATAATGAAAATTTAACACGTTTTTTATGCAATTTTTTGAATTTTGTTTAAACTTATTTTTAAGCATTTTATTAGAAAAGAAAATACACTATTTCTGTTAATCACTAAAAAAAGAGCACACACGCAAAGGCAGACAAGCAGCAATTAAAAAATATTAATTTTTTTAAGTGTGAATAAATGAAATATTTTTTAACTTAAAAAAAAATAATTTTCTCAACTTTGATTTTTTTTATTTGTTTAAAAGACTTTTTCTATTTTAATTGTAATTATTTTCTTTTAATTTTCTTTATAAACAAAAGAAAATTTTTTTGAAAAAAATAAAATCACCGTAAATTTATGTTACGAACGGATGAATAATATTGAAAAGAAGAAGCAGCAGCAAATAACAAAAAAGAATTCGTTCGGTTTTTTTCTATGTGCGATTGTTCGAATCGCGTAGATTTGCTGGTAATGGCATGCTAGCTTCGCACGATATTTGAACGTCGCGTAACGCCGCTGAGGCAAAAATTCAACTGTCTACCTAGAGTAGACGCTCGTTTGTTCGTTGCTCGTTAGTGAATAGAGTATATACTCTCATACTTAAAACGGTAAAAACAAAAACAACACAAACACCCGATTTGTTCAACTTCGTTGTGTGTGTTAATATTACGATAGTATATGCTGCTGTCATAAAAATAGAAAAAACGAAAACCAAAAACCTGTTATAAACAAGAGAGGTGTGTGCAAAATCAAAAATAAATTTTACCGAGAGAGAGAGAGAGCGCAAAAGCGAGCATATTTTCATTAAAAATTAAGTGAATTGTGCGAGAGTGTGAAAAGGAGAGAGTAATAAAGAGAGTGGATTTGTTGTTGTTTTTCTCTTGTAAAAAGAGTTAAATAAATTACCACTAAATGATTTATAAAATGTACTGTTATTTCTAAGTTTATTTTTGAAACTAGCAAAAACAACAAAGTATTCAACAATAATTGTAATAAAGAAAACTCAACATAAATAAAAAGAACAAACGAAATAAATATATGTAATTCATAATTGCAATAACACAGGCGTTGGATTTTGGATTTGCTTCGTAATTTTATTCATACCCATACACTCCTGGGCTACTAATACTGCTGAGGTCATACAAATCATCCAACAACAAACAGCTCTATACAGAATTTAAAAAGGTGATTTTTTTATTTTATTGAAATTAAATGTGTAATTATAAGTAATAATTTTGTTTTTTTTTTTTAAGAAATATTTGTTCAATAAAATTCAATTTTACAAGAAAAACAAAAATAATTAATTGTCCTTCTTAATTCATACAAAAAGAAAAACAATAAAAATTAAATTTTGAAATAGAAAAAGTTTAGAAAAAGAAAAATCATTACTGTGTTTATGCCAGTCATAACCAGCAGACGACACTATTGCTCTCTTTTTTAGTGATTAACTTTTTGCCATCGTTTTTTATTATTTTATTATGCTCTCATTTCCCCATTTTAGTTGTGCTCATTTCTTTATATTTCTCGCTCTAATTTTTGTTTTCGTTTTGATATAGCAAAAAAAAAAAAGAAAACTCACAATGACTTAACCAACAACAATTGCATTTGTTTTTGTTTCATTTTGATTTTTTTCTTTTGTTCTTAATTTATTTTGACATTTCTTCCGTTTCACATTGTACTTTTCTGATTGCTTGCTCTGGTTTATGTTTACTATAATATTTTGTTCAGTGTATGCGACTATATAAAATTTTATAATAAAATTTTCATTTTAGTTGTTCCCTTTTATGATGTAATAAATAGTAGATGATGTAATTTAAATATGAACAACATTTTTTATTTACATATTTACCTCAATTGATAATTTTACTTGTTACTCATCAATGATTCTGTTTGTTAAGAAGATTATTTAAATTAACCTTGATTATAAAAATTTATTTAAAAAAAAATGTCTTTTAAACCATTAAAATTGATCTAATTTAAAATGTATCCTCAATACGTAGTCAGATACAATAAAATGTTTCTATGTATGTATGTATAAAAATTCCAAAAATGTGAAACAATACTGAAAAAAATCGCTATTAAATGTATTTTTTAACACTAACCTGGACTTAGAGTTAAACAAACTTCTTGTCTGCCTGTGACATCCCTTTTCTGTACAATGATAGCATAATAATTTAATATTCACTGAAAAATTATTAACGAGAAAGTAAATGTTTGGATATTACTCTTACTCTAACATTAAATTAAAAATATGTGCTATACACTTCACCTACTATCCCAGAGCGGCCAGATATTTGAATAGTTGATTAATGCTTTCTAACAGTTTGACATTGTCCTCGATTTAAACACATTGGTCATTATCGGTTTTATTGCCATTCGGTTATCGGTAACTACGTTTAACTCTATCAGCCTTATATAGAAAAACTATTAAGATATTCTTAAAATCCACACTTATACTCGTGAAGAACGAGAGGTATAGAAGAATGTGATGATGGATACATAATATTTTTGGCACATAAAAAATAACACTTTCATAAAAGAAATTAGAATTAACAAATATCAAGCGTTACATGGTAAAAAAGGGATTGAGTTAGTACATGATTTTAAGTTGTCCCATATACAAATTAAATTGAAAAACAATCTAATTTCTTTACCATTTTGATCATGTATTTGTATCAATATCTTTTTCCTTTCCATAAGATCTCTTTTCAGGACTTTTTCTACATCAGCTTTTGCAACATTCCTAGCCGTTTTGACATTTGCCTTACTATTCTATACTACATTCTGGATTTTGACATTATTAACTATAGATAAAAACATTTCAGATTTGATATTTTTTACAATTTCTATTACAACCAATGTATAATAAATTTAATACAATATTTTCAATAGAATTGGCAATAACATTCGAATATATTTAAAACCAACTGGCAACCCTCTTCCCAAATAAAGTAAGACGCGCCAGCCAAGTAATGACACCAAGTGTCAACTTTTTTACATCAACAACAATAATATTGTTACGGTATTTTGGAAACTTTGCATATAATTCGCACGAAGAAATTAAAAAAAAAAAAAAACTAAAAAGTTGTGAATAAAATGTAAACAATACGTAAAGAAATTTTTCTGTGTATATGTATATTACTACGGTAAGTATAAAAGATTTGTTAAAAGCGAAATATCGTTGCAAAATGTAGTGAAAAAGAAATTACGACAATAAAGATTCACGAAGGAAAGTTTAATGAACAAAATAATCCCGAGAAGTGTAACAAATAATAAAGAAACAAAACAGAGAGAGAGAGAGTGATAGGCAGACGACACATCTTAAAATACAAGGTAGCAATAGATGAAAGTGATGAGAGATGATGATGGTTATCACTTATCTAAATGGTTTATATGAATATTTTTTCATTTAAAATAATGGCGTACAATCAGTTTTTAATGCATTGTCGGAACATCTAGGTATTAGATTTCCAAGGAAAACCTATCAAGGTTGTTAAACCTGATGTGAGACAATTTAATCTAATTTTTTTTAGTGACGTCATATACGAAAGATGCACTTGCCTTTCATAGAAAATCTTAGTACACATTCCTTTGTAATTCTAATTTTGACTGAGTCATATTTTCCCAGTGTTTTAAAAATAATTTACATAAAATATCATACTATCTTTTTTACATATTCAATGATTTTGTAGAAAATGCTTAACAAGACATATTACACTTTTTTTATTGAGTTATTAACATAACGAAAAACAGAAACCGAAAAAAAAAAAATCGTAAACACTCAGACAGTATTCGTCTATTTTATATACCACCCTGCTTCCCGCTATTGCACTCTCACTCTCTCTTCCTCTTTAAAAACATTTGTTTTATATTTTAAACTATTCGACAAAGAAAAAAAGAATAAAATCTCTGTGTCGTTGCTTTTGCTCTTTCCCCATGTCAACACCTTAAAGCTCTTCTTTTGTGTATCGTCCTCCTCTATTTATCTTCAATACTAAATATTACATTAGGAAAAAAGCGAGAATTTCTTATTAAATACCCTCAAAAGGCTTTTTTTACATTTTCTACACAAAAGCTATATGTTTTCGTTAATAGTTGCATGGAGAAGAATAATTACGGGGGAATTTATAAACAAAACAAAAGAATGTAGATGTATGTATAGTTGTAAGATATTGTTGTTGGTTGCTATTGCCTGTGTTCATTTCGGCTAGTGCTGTTTCTTCTTTTTATATTTTCGTTTGCCGTTGAAATTTTAATTGTTGTTGTTATTTTCTTTTTGGTATGTACGTATACGAAAAACAACAACTATGACGAACAGAAAAAACAAATTTTTAAGTAAATGGCGACCACGCCGTTTTTATATTCGTTAAACATCGTTTACAGTGCCAGCTTTTTCTAGTTAAATGTTTTTTGTAGAGAGCTGCTGGCATAGCAGCTAAAGACTAAAAATTATAAACGTACATTTACTCAACGAACACCGAAAAATCACAAAAACATATGCATATTATTATTGCTGCTTATGTGTATATTCCCACCACTATAAACTTGAAACAAAAACGAATTAAAAACGAGTTTTCAAGATTTTTCTCTTTCTCTAAGTGCGCCAGAAGTTACTCTTATGCTGAACTTATAGTTCTCTTTGTTTTTATAAATATTAGATTCGCTCTTGCCTATTCTCTCTCTCTTTGAAATAATTTATCTCTAAATGAGAGTTTAAATTACTGCGTTTTTTTTTTATTAATAAAACGCATTTGTTCATATTTGTTTTAGCTTAAAACGTTTTAACTCACATAATTTATTCGTACATACATACATACTTATGTACATATATACAATTTTTGAACATTCTTTTGCTTATCTACAATAACAAAATATTACTAATGTGTATTATAGCGAAATATTTCTAAAGTATTTTTTTGCATTTGTTCGAATAAAAAACATGATGGTTTATCATTTGTAATTTTAAAAACGACACAAAACAATGAAATCGATAGTGTGTGTTTTGTGTGGTGTCTGCTTGTTTGTTTTTCATGTCCGTCTGTCCGACTCTGTTGTATTTGTTTCCTTCAGTTTTATTGTAGGTCGTCTTGAAATAAAATCAATTTTTGAAATGCTTTGTGTGTAGAAATAAAAAACCTTTTTATATACTTAAATAATTAATAAATGGGGATTTGATAAATCCTGAAAGTAACGTCTAATAAAGTATTTTGCTCTTGGTAGTAGTTCTATTAAGAAAAATTAATTATAAGCTTTTTCACATTAAAAATGGCGTAGCAATGCTTAAATTCTGATTTTTTGAGTTTTTTTTCGTCCAACATGGGTTTTCATATAAGCGTCGGCTACAATAAATAAAATAGCACTAAATAGACAAATAACAACAACAAGAACATTATAAAACACAAAAGAGAAAAAGCAAACAATGAATAAAAATACTTGATAAGCTCTCTATCTCTCTTTTAAAACCGATAAATTATACAGAGAGAACTTAATATCTCTTGGCATAATAATATACATGCTGCAAATGCAATAATGGATAATAAATAAAATGTACAAACTAGTATCTTCCACTAATAATGAAAGAAACATAGTATAAGCTTATTGCTGTTGTTGTTGTTGTTGTTTTTTAATAGATTATTGGTTTAATTGATTAGTACTTGATGAGAGATTGAAATTCATGCATATGTACATATACATATACACACACTCAAACTCGTCAATAAATTGTAAATATAAACAAAACGTATAAAACATGCAAAATTCGTAAACTACACTACATTACTTTCTACACCTAAAAAAATAATTGTTATCGTTACATACCATAAACTTAATTTGGGATACAAATACCAAAGGAAAAAATATGTTGCATGTACAGTGACTGCACCTCATAAACGGACAAGAATTTTTCTCATAAATAAGTTCAGATATTTTTTGCTTGTATATTCATACATACAGTAGCCCGATAAAGTCTGCATACACCTCTCAAAACTGGACTTAACACAGAACTATAGGGTACTCACATTCAAATACTTAATAATTAGGATATAACTATATCGAAACCGCATAAATACTCGTACTTGAACATGGGTATCAAGTTTTTATGTTAAAGAATTTTGGAGTAAAGTTGCTTTGAGTGATGAAAGTATCTTTATTATATTTGAATATAACGAAAAACATACAGTTTTCAAAATAACCTAGGAGTTCCTATATAAAAACTTAGTACCAGCGATAGAGCATATATGTAGGCAGTTTCGTATGGTTTGGTGTTGTCAAAAAGTTTCTTATTCAGGGTGACCAATTAATTGAACGCTTAACGTGTGACGACCTAGTCATGCAATATCAATATATTGAAGAACATTAACATGGAGCCACACTGCTCAGTTATATCTTTATTATCTAGCTATGGCTTTATGCTAAAATATGCACCAGACAATGAGTTTGTAGTGCTCATCGTTCATAGCAGCAGAGTGCTCTTAGCACCTGATATTATACAATGGGCTTGTTAATGCTCACCAAACCTCTTTCAATACAGGAATGCGATTTATAATTTAGAGATTTATATCTTTTACAAAGACACTGGCTAGTAGTCGAAATTACTAGGGTTTCCAGTATCTGAATTCTCTGGTCAGACTCTTCGTTACACTCCTTTATCCTATCTGAGGAAATCCGGGTTCTAAATGATATTTACTATGACTATGTAGATTCCACATTGAGATTCCTAGTGGAAACGAATAGGCATCTGTCAAGGTTATCCTCGGTAATTCGATGCAAGTTTTAAGAATAGGGTTGGCAATGGAATTTTTCCAAAAGGATTGGTGTCTTTCAGGGTGTCTTTCCGCCTCCATGATTACTGTAATGTATTTCAGGATCCGGAATAGTGGGGCTCCTAGACAGGTTTCCTTACAGGTCTTTGTGTAATGGTTACGCACGAAGAAGGGCTGTGCTCATCTGCGATTGATTTCTGTCGGGAATGTAGATCGATTAAGGAGGGGGAGAGCGTAGACTACTTCATTTGCTGATATCTATCCTTGGCTCTCACATTTGGCTCGCTCTTTTTCAATTGTTTATCGGAGCTATCATCCCTTGCTATCAGGTTAATAGCCAAATTCATTAGCCAGTCGAGCTAAATTCCGACTTAGTTTAAAAAATTGTGCTTCCAAGCTATGACTTTGTGCTGATTGCCAAGTCCGATTATTCTAAACTTGTTGACCAGCCATGTGGCCATGTGTGCTCAGTGTGCCTTGATTTAACGACCAGACTACTCGAGGATATGTAGTCGCCCTTTAGGCGACGGTAGCTCAAATCCGAGGTGTGGTTCAATGTCTAATAATGTTTCGAATGTGACGGAACCTTTTTTGAATAGATTTCGTAGCAGTAAGCCAAAAGTGAGCATCACCTGTGTTTTTGCAGTTAAATCCGAAGTTATATTATAATTTTTGATTAAAGTACACATGGTTCGGCAAGCGTGAAATCAGTTTTTTTTACACCTACATATGTATGTGAGTGTCATTGGTAGCTTTGACACCTGGACACCCTAAATTTTGTTAATTAAGATATTTTTATGCACTGACGTGTTAACCTCTTTAATAGAATTAATTTGCTTTAATGTCTCTATTTTTAGTTTCAATTTTCAAATTTTATTTTAATGACATACAAACCCACAGTTAAAATGTCATTAAAATATATTTTTTATTGACACTTTAGAGCGGAAATGGTTATAATAGTCCATTTACCAACATTGTATATTAAAGCAGCTCAACTATAATAAGATTTTGAAATAATTGATAAGCTAAGATCATATTATCAGACATTTTACTATTTTATTACGACTCAAATTGCTATTTTAGATTAAAAAAATTTCCACTTGTTCTATTTGTATTGTTTACAGCGAAATCGAAAATAAAATGCGTGTTTTAGCAAAGTTACGAATAATTGGACATTAGTAATCGTTTAGTAATCGGTTGAGTAGATAGATAATCGTGCCCAAATATTTATTATATTCTTTTTATTTATCTCTCTTTCTCTTTTGCTCTCTTTGTGTTGTTTGGCTTCTATATACATACATATGTACTTGAAAGAAATTATAATACATAATAATAAAATTATAATGAATGTTTGTTGAACTTGAATTTATTTTAATATTTAGTCGCTACACACACACACACACACGCAATAACTATGTACTATATTCATTATTTTATAAACCCAAATTTAGTTTTTCTCAAATTTAATTTTATACCACAACAACAAATAATCCGTGTTCGCTGTTTGATGACAAAAAATGTATTGCCAATAATAATGATTTAGTTGTACTCGTAGTAGGTACATATATTAGTTGCTTGTATGCGTGTGTATTGCATGTGTATAGGTGCGGTTATCGTTTGTTACTCTCTTTGCTGATGTTTTGCTTAATCATGTTTCTTTCCACCACAAAAATTGCTAATGTCGATTGTTAAATGTCGATTCGGGGGGTTTATTAACTCTATGAGTACGACTGCGACTGCTGATAACGAATTAGCAAAACGTGTGTTTTCTGACAACTTATCGCATTAAAAAACACACGTTTTTTATTATTGCCTTTAAGATTTTTTCTTTTAAGATATACATAGCTCCTTGTATTAGCTAAATGATTTTAATTAAACTATAATTTACTATTAAACATTAGTAGTAAAAGAAAAAACGAACGTAAATTTGTTTTTTTTTTTTTTTTTTTTTTGCTATACGAGGGCAGTCCCCACATAAGACGATAATCAAATTTAGGAAAATTTTTCTTTATTTCTGAACATAGCCTCCTTTTGGATCGAAACATATTTTTCAGCAATATTCAATAGCTTTGATAACTTGTTTATAGTAAAAACTGTCCAGCCATCAACTGGAGATTTCACCTCTTCGTTGTATTTTACCACCGAGCCATTAATTTATCTTTGGAAATGGAAAATAATTCAAGGGATATAATTCTGGCGAATAAGATGCTTGAAAAAGCAATTAGAACTTTAATTAATTAATTGATTCATTGGATATTACAATATTGGATGTGTGCATTCTTGTTTCGTCACTTGAACTCTATAATACGCTATATTGATTGCTTTTTCGTCTTTTGAAGATAATACAAGTTATCGTTAAACGCTAAGTCTTTGCCTGCAGATGGAACAATCTGCACCGTTTTTGGACACTATTCTTTTAGCTTTGTTGCATTGAAACATCGCCAAATATTCTACTGAAACTTCTTCAAGACGTTCGTTTTGTTTTTTTTTTATTTCTCACCTTGTTAGCTCCTCCTTCGGAGTCGTATACCGCCAGAGAGTGCCAGGGTATTTAACAGGTAAGAGTCCTGTCCCCACCTCTCTGGAATCTCGCGTCTAACACGCTCCTTACTCGGCTTGACTTCTCTACTAATAGCACCGTCACTTATACTAATGATCACTAGGAGGTACAAGATACCTAACTTTACATTGAGTAGTATAAATGCGATCAGGTTAAGTTTGAATCGCACGGTCAAATATTTGGTCTTATTCTTGACCCCAAGTTAAGTTGAAAAGCCAACTTGGCTGAGAGAACTCATAAGGCAGCTACTGCTGTACAAGAGCAGTAGGTGCAAAATGGGGTGTCAATCTCAGCGTTATTCGCTGGATCTCTTAGGTTATTAGAGCCTTCTTTACGGAGTGGTCTTCTGGTGGACCGTTCTCGATTGAGATTGCAATGTTAGAATCCTTGTTAAGGTCAGGAGATCTGCTGCAATCCAGATCTCAGGTGCGTTAGGTACTATCCCTATAAGAGCCCTTTTTGTTATGCTTGGCTGGCTTTAATCCAGAATATTCATCAGGCAATGGGTTAAACTAGTAGCGGTGAAACTGAACACCCTGCCACGCTGGCGTATTATCCGCTCAAGGCATTCCTCTATTACATCTGACGGATCACGAATACTGGTTGATGTCAACTATGTTTCATAGGGAGTTCCATACCGTGATTCCTAGCTGGGATGATTAGGCCTCTGTCTATCTATTTGGGAAAAAAGTGGGCAATGGAATTTTTTCCGAAGTACTCAATCTTAGGGTATCTCTCCGCCTTTCGGACTACTGTAGTGTGTTTCAGATCAAAGTAATGCCCATTTATCGTGCTGTAGAGCTGATACCAATGATATATGAATATATCTTTTTCGATAGCCAGGCGGTGATCAGATTTCTTACGGGTGTGATTTTCAGCTCTAGGCTGGTTAGGGACTGTCGTGATACCCTTGGGATACTATCAACGCAGTTTTTTGTCCACTAGATTTGGGTTCCTGGGTGCAGGAACATGCCGGGCAACTGTGCTGCTGATGAACTAACTAGAGTGGGCACACTTATTCTGCACATCCATGGGCACACGAGGGTGGATGTACTTCTTACCCCCGCCAAGCAGTCTATTAGGCGGAAGTAGTATTTTGTTGCACACTGATAGAGCCTGTACAGAGGAGGGTTTTTGTTCATTGCTATAGTCATCTGGCTCAGACTGGATAGGAAGCGTACCAATCAACTGGACCATCGAAGTATCTCCTTTGCTGTATTCACAGGTCTTTGTGTTATTGGTATTCCCGCCCAAATGCTATCTGTTGTGGTTGTGGATTGGTGACTAACACAGATACAACGATTCATGTGGTATCACAAGGCTCAAGTGTACCTTGATTTGACGAGGATGCCACTTCCTCCCATCCTATCCAAACTATGCAGTAACTGTATATAAAAAAATGTCAACAAATTTTCTGTTCGAATTGAAAGGGTGAATTAAGCATCAGACGAGCAAACTGAGTTCAGCTAAGAATGGCAAGAGGGCAATATCTACTACCGTCATATATAGTTCAGGACGGCTAATTGTTGGCCTGCTCTCTTAGATAATAGCCTGCAATTTTTTATACAAGTATTAATTTTTATTTAAGAATAACTACAAAGCTTTTAAAGTTTACACATTTATGAAGTTAAATGTTACTGAATAATAAAAAAATATATTCTTTTGTTTAAAAAACGTGAGCGGAAATGCAACACATGTACTCGTATATGTTATTTAAAGTCTTTATTGAATCGAATACTTAAACGTTTAGTATGCATGACATATAATTACATAAAATTTCGTTTTCATTTTTCCCTCTAAGTATTTTATATTTTAAATCTGAATAATTTTACATAGTAGTTCTGTTCAGCTTTACTTTTAAGTTTAATTTTATTACCGCCCTCGTAGGACATCACATGTAAATATTAAATTGTTTACAAAATGTAATTTTTAGTTTGTTATGCTCTATTTTATTGAGTTTTTTTTGTCCAGAGGGTTTCTGTAGAACAAATAAACTTGTTTGTTCAATTTTATATGTGCTCTATTTGAAACCCAATCAATATTGGAAAACCATACACAAAACTCATTCAAAACATGATTGTTATTGCTTGGTTGGGATCCCTACGGCCTCAGCCATCTCACAAATTGACATTTTTCGTTTTTATTTTAAAGATTTTAATCGACTAGGTAAGTATTTATGATTTTTATAACTTTTATCAATTTTTTGTATACTCTTAATAGGTTATATAGAGTAAATGCTAAATTTTGAACAATTATTCAAATAAGAAAATTTATTAAAAAAATAAACAAAAGATTATTTGTAAATATGTAGATATTTATTGGTTTTTATTAATCAAAACAAGTTAATCATTCTGCTGAAAACAGTACCCCTCCTCTAACCACAAACTTACAATTTCCTGTATTGTATGCGTATTTTATAAATAAACAATAACATTTCGATCCAGCCATAGTTTAACGGTTACAAAAATTCTTTAACGATATAAACCATACGAGTATGTGTGTATATGTGTATTTAAATGATACCTTATAGTCTGTCTTTTCAACTTCCACTCACTCATATTCTGTTTTACTTTCTTCCTTTGTATTTATGATTTGTTGTTACTGACTGCTTTGCCTTTAAATACACACAAACACCCCTCCTTCCCACTACATCTTGCTCTATACTTATCATATTTATTTTAATAATGACAATAACGAAGCGAAAAAGAACAAACACACACAAGAACAAAGTCATTATACGGTATAGTGATGACATACTTTACAAATAAAATACAAAGGCATAAAACAACAACTACGAGAAAAATATGTGTATGCATACATATACATATTACGTATTTATGTATTTTAAAACAAATTTTTCCTACTTAATTATTTTGATGTTATTGTTGTTGGTTTAGGCGCTGCCAATTTTGTTTATGTTTATTTTTCTTAGTTCATTTTTTTTTTTGTAAAGCCCAAAAGACACAGTGAGTAGAAAAAATTTAAGGCATATGTGTATGAGAATGAGAGAGAGTGTGCGAGTATTATAAAAGTAAACAAAAGATTCTCTCACGGAAAAGATTATCAAAAAATTGCTAAACAATATACTCTCGCTTAAAAGAAATTTTTGAAAGAAAAAACTACGCCATTAAAAAGAAAGTAAAAGTTTTATTTTACATATTTTTTATTTAATGGATTATTTTTTAAATTTTAATAATAATTATACATATTAATAAATATGGTTTTTGATTAGATTTATGCAGATTAATATCTGGATTTTTAAAAAGCTTACTGTTTCAACTTTTAAATTTTTAAAACGAAGTCCATCTGTGTGTGTCCATGTAAACCTTATAGTTGTAATATAATTCGCATTTAATAAATAATAATAAATAAATAAATCCTCTTTATATGTACTCTTAAGTAAAAAATTACGTTGAACGCAATTCAAAACCACAAAGACGCAACTCAGATCGATGAATATTAAAAAAATCTAGGTATATAGATGTATCTGTGCCGATAAGGGAGAGTAGCTTAAGTCGACTTAAGCTTTTTTACTTATCGATACAGAATTTTATGATGAAAGTCAAGATATGAAGAAGAGGACATCGAGTACAACTAGAGTTTTTTTTTCTGTAGAAGTGTATTCTGTTAGATTTTTTCTAGATTGTCTCTAAATATTATAAATCGTGTCGTTAAGTAAGAAAAGCTAAAGTTGACTTAAGCTATTCTACCATATCGACACCGGTATGTATTCACAACAGAAAGATTAATTAGGCCTGACTGAACTTAACACCATAACCTAACTATAGCCATAATAGATCAAAATTCTATTGATATATGTTTTGTGCGGTTACTGTTTCGGCGTCATCGTAAGTCAACACTGATTAAATGAGGTTGGTTAGCCGCATACGTCTAATTGAACCGTAAGTGTGATTAAGCGCTTCCTACCTGTAAATTTAAATAAATCACATCGCTTGTACAGAATGTCGATCTAGAGAGCGCGTCACTGGCGCTGATGGTAAGGACAACATTTAAAGAAAATTCACACCAAACACACATGCCGTCAACAGGCACACATAGTTGCCTATGGTTGTTTACCTTTAGCTTTTGGGTTGGCTAAGTTTTGAATGGGTGCAGATCTAAATCACAAAGCAAAATTCACCAAGTTATGGTCTGCCAAAGGCCAAATTCTTGTGAGCATCGTGAAATCGACTTGCTCGAAATATCACGCACACTCTCAAGCAGAGTTTTCAACAGATCTTGTGTTTCGTCGTCATACGGTTGTTGGTACATTGTGTACTGAACCCGTAGACTCAAATTAATGCACGGCATTACGAGTAGCCCCTTCGGTAGGACGTATATCGCAACCGTACAATGGGCGAAGCGTGCGGAACATTTCCCATTTTGATAAGACATTGTGGTGATTGGAAAAACAAGCTAAATAACTGACAGCCAATTCGATAGATGTAGCTTCGACAATCTCTATTGGTAGATAGGTTATATTGATTAAATTTTATGTACGTATATCACTTTTACTATAATAGGCAATAACCATCACAAGTAAGAGAAAGCCAGTGATTTCCTGACTAAACAAAAAATTGAATACATACATACCTATAATCTGAAAATTTTGCCAATTAGTTTTAAATTTCTATGTTTGTGTATATGTATCTATTATGTGAAATCAAATCTAAAATAGTTCTTTTTATTAAATTTATCTAATGCCACACTAAAATTTTGTAATATGTATGTATGTACATAGGTGAGTACGTATGTACTAACTGACCTTTGGCAACTTGACATATTTACTCAACTATAAACTAGAATAATGAAAGAAAGAGAGAAAAATATATATTTTTCTGGGAATTTCTAACATTTAGAATAATTTTTTTGCTCCTTTTGGCATTTGAAAATATTTTTTTATTATCATCTTGTCTCTGATTTTGTTTTAAATCTGTTTTTTACTGATAAGAAATGTGGTCTTTTTTGCTGCTGTTGCTTTCATATTTATTTAATCACACGAAATAATTTTCCATTTCGTTTCACTTCGTGTTCTTTTACGGTCCCTTTTTTAAGCGTAAAACTTTAATGTGTGCCAATGTATGCGTATGTAGCACACACACATATATATACATACATACATTCATCCATACATACATACATACTTTAAACCTGTCCTAATATCAAAATGTTAATGTTTTTCTCTGTTTCTTTTATGATGTTTCCTTTCTTGACGTTTATACTTTGTACAGGTTTAAGAATATGTACGTTTAACGCTAAAACAGCTGTTCAACTTTTTTTTGTTTTAGCTTTGGGTTTTGCTTTATTAGCATTTTCAGTGTATGTAGTTATTACCGTTGTAGTTAATTTTTGTTTTTGCTACCAGCGTATACATCATGCCTGTGTGATGATTTGGTTGAAAAATAAGACTGCGGAAAACGAAATTTACGCACATCTGCTAATGATTTTGTTGTTTTGTATTTCATTCTTCTTCTTCTTCTTCTAAATCATACTTCTTTGAACCGTTATAATTGTTGTTGTAATTCCAATAAAGAAATACAAACAAAGTGGTTCTTAGTGTTGTGAAGCTTTATGTTTTGAAATGTTTTAATAATTTTCCTTAAAAAATATGAGGGTTTCGTGTAGTAATTTAAAAATTTAATTGTTATTATTTTATTTGAACTTCGTATGAATTGAGTACTTAATCATAATTTTTCTTTGAATTTTTATTTCAAACTTAAAAAAGTTTTGATTTAAAAAAATCAGAATCAAAAACTTTCTTAATTAAGTCTGACTGACTGACTGATTGATATTCAGTTTTGCTAAGATCTATAATTAACTGATCCATATTAAGGCAGGTTTGCATCTTTTTAAAATTTGTTTCTTTTTATTAAGAACATAGGTATTAAGGCTTTTAGGCTTCACATCTTGTATATACAGGAAGATTAAATTTAAAAATCCGGTTTAAAATTTTGTCAAATTTGTTGTTGTTGTTAAATACAATTGTTTCGGTTAGAAATATATAATATATTATCCATATGGTTGACACGGCTGGTCTATGTACCCCATTCGATCGGATAAATTTTCGAGAACTTTTTCGAGTGTATGGGTTCGTATCTCGGCAATGGCATCACGAATGTTGGCCTTTAAATGCTTAATTGTTTCTGATTTATCGGCATAACACTTGTCTTTAACAGCACCCCACAGGAAATAGTCAAACGATGTCAAATCGCAGCTTCTTGGCGGCAAATCGACATCACCATTTCGGCTAATTAAACGCCCATCAAACGTTTGACGCAATAAATTGATGTGGCATGAGATGTGTGGCAAGTTGCACTATCCTGTTGAAACCAAACATCGTTCACATCAATACCATTAAGAGCGGGCACAAAAAATCGGTTATCATGGTGCGATAGATGTCTCCATTGACTGTAATGATTGTGCCATCTACATATTTTAATAAATATAGGCCAATGATGCCTCCGCTCCATGAGCCGCACCAAACAGTCACTCGTAATGGGTGAAATGGCTCCTGTAATACCACGTTTGGGTTTTCTGAAACCCAAATACGATGCTTATTAACGTACCCATCAAGATAAAAATGAGCCTCATCCGAAAAGATGATTTTTTTTTTTTATTTCTTTTCCATTGCCGACCAATTGTCTTTGTTTTGGAAATAAATTTGCAATAAATCTCAACGTTACTCATTTGTGACAAAATATAATAACATAAGTATTGCTAGATTCGAAATAACCGCTGGTTCAAGTTTAAACCGATAGATGGCCCACCCAATATATAAAAATAAGTTGTCCAATGTTCGAGGACCACTAAACGATTCACAAACCAATACGTGCGTTGGAAAGGTATAGTTTCACTGATGGTTTAGCGTAACTGTGCGGTGCCACGCCCATATAACATTTTTATTGATATGTTTATGTCTTTAAAACGGCAATAGTAAGAGTTTCTGAATTTGGCTCAAATGAGACGGAGTGGTACTTCCCATACAAAGTAAACACTGATCCCACAGTTGGACTATTGCTGAACACTTTCGATTTCAAAAAACACCACAAAAAATCTGAAGGTGGTTAAATCGCACGGCCAATTAATTTAAGATCCATTGTTTCTGTTGCTGTGTGACAAGTGACACCATCCTGTTAAAACCACATATTCTCTACGTCCAAATCATCAATTTTTCGCCACAAAAAGCTTTGAATCGCCTCCCTACAACGACTTCCATTGACCGTAATCGCATTTCCATTTTCGTTGAAATATTCTCGGTTGAACGACGACTACGTTGATAAATTTTGTTTCTGTTATCATGAAGTGATCCAGTTTCTTCAAATTTCTCAACCATCAGCTTGATGGCACGATCTGTTGAAGTATTTTCTCTACCGAATTTTGTTCTAAATTTCCCAATTACATCTTGAAAACTTTTGGCATTTTCAAAAAATGTTTTAATAATAATAACACGTTGTTCTTTGCTGTAGCGTTCCATATTAACTAACCGGAATGTATTTACAATCTAAAAATAAAAATTTAAAATAAAATTACAGGTAGAAAAAAATGGCAGCAAAATTTAAATGATACCTCAATTTTGGACACCCTTTATAATGCGCTTCTATTAAGAAAAATTTGTTGAATAACCCGTTTTTTGCAATTTGAGAAATAAGGAGAAAAACCGAATAACAGCTCAAAAACATGGTTAACACACTTTTTTCAATAAATCAGGTCTTATAGGAATAATTTAATCTATTTTAATGCTCATAATCCATAATAAAATCCATCCTTCTGTACGGTCGCGAAATTTGGGATAATGCGATACGTGATATGGGAAAGGTGAAAGTGTTCGTGAACTGTTGCCTTTGCAAGATCCTTCGCATATTCTGGCCGAGAACTATTTCCAACCATTTCCTTCTGGCGAAGGTCAGGTAAATAGCCCCTTTCGAATGAAGTAAGGGGACGTAAATGACATAATTGGACATACCCTTAGAAGACCACTTAACGATATCGCCAGAATTACCATAGACTGAAACCCGCAATGGAATGGAAGAAGTGGCCGTCCTGCTTACACATGGAGAACACAGATTGCAGAAGTAAATATTACCGAAAACAGGTAGGGGTGAAGTGAAGGTATTGGCACAAAATAAAGAATTGTTCAAGAATTTTACTGAGGACCTATGCCCCTTGTAGGAACGACAGAAAATTATTATTATTAAAATCAGAGATAATTTAAGGGGCTTAGCAACAGTTTAAGTACTTGTTTTTGTATTTTATGTTTCTATTAAAGTAGTCCCGTTTTACCCATGTGCTTATTTTTAAGCATTTTTCTTAAATTTCCCAAAAGATTTCACTTTCAAAGGCTATCGTTATTTTTTTTTATTAATTTTTACATTTTACGTCGTTTTTTTCAATATAATTTGTCTCTTTAGTTCAATGTATTGATGCCTGTTTGTTTAATTGTTTTCTTTTCGTCCCTATGTTACACGTTTTCATCAGTTTGTTGTTGGGGTTTTCTCCATTTTGTGTGTGTTTGTAAAAGGTTATTTAACTCGAAATATGTACATATTTTTTGAGTTCGTAGATCTGTCTAGGTATCTACATATTTACACATCCATACATATATTCATGTATATGTGTATGTGTACGTTTATTGCAAATGGTATCGTCCATATTCAAGGTCATCACTACCATTTCTTTGGGTGCGAGTGTGTTTTTTGTTATTCTATTTTATGAATACTTATTTCTCAGACACAAAATTTCTTACTCTCTGTCTGCCTCTCTTATTATTGTCTGTGGATATATGCGTAGATTTAACTGCTGTTATTTTCACCAATGATAGGTATGTAACTTCTTTTCGACTTCGAATAATATTAATAGCGTTGCAGAATATTTAGCAACAAAAATATGCGATAAAATTTTAAAAACGTGCGCAACGTTCTAGGTATTTAATTTTTAATTTTATTTTTGCTACTTTACTACTATAATTTTCTTTAGTGCACACAGAAGAGCAGTTTGCTCGGATTTAGAAAATAGTGCATGGATTTTTGACATATTGACTACATACGTCTCACGTTATTCCAGTCCAGGTGTACTTAAAAATAAAATCTGAATTTCATTTTCTTTTAGTACATAAATTAGTATTTCACGCATACTTAAGATGTTACAATTTCCGTTTTAGATCGAAGTTAAAAAAAAACTACGAATCTCAAAATCAAAAAGGAACCCTAAAAAATATGAAAATAACAATAAAAACTAGAATACATTTAAGAATAGTTCAATAACCTTTGCTCCTGATTTCCTACTTTGTGGAGAGTTTTTGTTGAAGTCTGGAAGAACACTCTCACTTTAAATTTTGTTAAGAGAGTTTTACATTAAGAAGTAAGCCGTTGTTGTTGTTTTCTTAAATATAGCTGAAACACTAGTGCAAAGGCGTGTTTAAGAAGGTAATATTGTCTGTCTGTCTGTTTATCTCTTTGTTTAATTAATTGTGTGCATTAATTTGTTTAAAGTTTTTCTTGTACAGCAGAAGGTTACTAAATAGAACATTCCAGGAACATTATATTTTTAAGCTATAGGTACGTAGCTCATCGCAAGAAAATATTTATGAAAAATAGAAAATTTTCGTTATGAGGGTAAATGATTTTTCACTTCCAAATAATATTAACTTATTCTTTTACCTCTCTTACAGAGTGTTTCATTTTTTGTGTTTAAATATTTTTAAAATACATATGTACAAACATATAAAATATCTATTACATATGTACATACATAAATATATTAATATCCACATGAAATTAATAACTTATTTTACTTTCTTCCTTATAGATTTTGCGGAATTTTTTTTTTTGAAGTTTTACTTTTAATAAAAAAAAGGAATTAAAAGAGGTGAGTAATCTTAATAAACACCGTAAATTATAATAATTCTGTAGTAAAGTTAAGTATAACCTTTGAAATTTTGGATTTTTATGCCATCTGTTGTTTTGCCTGTTAGACATCATCATCATCATCATCATCATCATCACACATTGACCTCTGTTTCTATCTGCCTGATTCTCTCTTTTATTGTCAACACCGTCGTACTCTTTTTCTACGTGATAGTGCAGCTGTTGTCATCTTCATTTGTTTATTTATTTATCACTCATTTTAGTGATCAGCTGTGTTGGTGGGACAGAGACAAAGTAAGAAAAACTATAGAAAAATAATCATAACTTTTTAAAAAAATTAGCGACATTATTCGTATGTATACGGGGAATAACAGATATTTTTATCAACAGAAAAGCTTTTTATATAGTCTCCTTTAAAATTAGATCTTTCTTCATTGAACCCAGAAGATGCTAAAATTGATGAAAGCAATACGATGCTCCTTGTTTTCTTTTAATATTACAGTCTATTGCATCAGACGTTCTAAACACAAGTAAGAAGTATATTAAAAAAAGCAAATTATAGTCTTAACGACCCCCATCGCGTCTTGGGTTTGAGTTACCAGAGAAAATTTACGTTATTTTCTAAATTAAAAAAACTCAAAATAGTTGCAAGTGGCTAAATCTGAAAAGAATGCTGAGTGAATACTTAGTTCGTAGCCCAATTCATAGTTTTTTGTAATGTATCTCCCGTATATGGTCTTGATGAAACCATAATATTTTCTTTATGAGACGTTTTCAATATTGAATCTGTCCAAAAACTCCGTATAATATTCGACCCCCATCGCGTCTTGGGTTTGAGTTACCAGAGAAAATTTACGTTATTTTCTAAATTAAAAAAACTCAAAATAGTTGCAAGTGGCTAAATCTGAAAAGAATGCTGAGTGAATACTTAGTTCGTAGCCCAATTCATAGTTTTTTGTAATGTATCTCCCGTATATGGTCTTGATGAAACCATAATATTTTCTTTATGAGACGTTTTCAATATTGAATCTGTCCAAAAACTCCGTATAATATTCGCCGGTAATCGTTTAACCGATTTTATGGTAAGCGCATAACATTTGCCATTATTGACCAACAGACACACTTTGACCTTTTTTCGCGTTCACCACAAAAATCGCATTGTACGTTGATATCTAGTGTGTTGTGATGAATTTATGTTTACAAAGTGGGGGCAAAACTTGATCGAATTGCACCTAAAAAATATAAATTTGTCTTATAGCTTAACACTTCTATAAAATGTTCACACATTGTCGAGTGTAAACATTCGCGCGATAAGCTTTATTATATAGAAATATTCATGCAAAATGTTATGTATCGCTCGGTTAAGATGCCTACAGCTTTAGGCAACTAATACGATCTTCGATCGTCCATTTGTCTTTAAATTTTTTCCACAGTAGTCCAACAATAAAGGTTAGGCGCGACATAACGTAACTCCACAGCCGTAACCGTAGTCAGCTGTTCGCAACCAACCTTATTGACAACACTATATTTGATTAGTGGTGACATACCATAAAGCCATAATCATAACCAAAATCGTAGATATCTATTGCATATTGATTTGATAGATAAACGTGTTTTTTAGGATGTTTTATTCATTTTACAAGAAACAAACACATCCATAAGAGCTGTTAACGGTAACGGCACCACTAATCATGTGCTTCTGTTATGAGTACAGTTTTACAGCTATGTCGCTACGTTAAGACACATATAATTGAACGTAAAATACCAATTAATGGCAGCAATGTTGCATTGAATGCTACTGCATTAGAAACATCAAAAGTCTTAGAATTATCAAGATGCCCTCATATTTCAAAGCCATGTGTTGTTTTGGGGGTGTGCTTTTATTATGGCTACAGTTACAGCTTTGGCGTTACGTTAAGTCACGTCTAATTGAACATTAAACAAGAACTAATGGCAGCAGTGTTGCATTGAATGGTACTGCACTGGAAATACTAAAAGTCAATGAATTATCATGATGCCCTCGTATATCAAAGCTACATACATATGTGTTGTTTTGTGGGTAGATTTTCTAAAATTTATCTTTGTTGTCGTTTAGTTTATATTTTTTTATTTATTTATTTGATTTTTGGTTTTTTTTTCGTTTATTTTCTTACAACTCCATTTTTGTCTTAAATTTTGTCTTACTTTTTGTCATAATAACAATTCAAGGTGAAATATTTCAATGACACTTATATAGAATTAGGTTTTATTACATTTTTCACAAAAACTATTTTAACATTAAAAAAGTATTAACCGACTTGCTTGCAAACGTTTAAAAATTGCTGCTTCAGTGTGACTCTCAATGAATTTGCAAGTTTTTTTTTTTGAGTTAGGAAATGCCTCCAATTTATCATCTTCAAACTTTTTTTTGGCTGAGTTCTGAACTTTAAAAACAATCTTTGGCACGTTAAACACATTAAACATATTCAGGATAAGCTTCCGTAAGCTATCGATGAGCTTTAGCTCATCATATTCAAATTGAATTAAGTGAAGGAAAACTTTCCACAAATAATGCGTTGTTGGCTGTATATTTGAAAATTTTCATGCAAGCAATGTTAAGGCAGATATTTACACTCTAAAATGTCATATATGTATATATGTAAGTTGTTAAAGACACAAATCATGTGACAAAGTGGCGTCATATGTTCTGAATTCTGCATTTTTAAGTTATTCACACATCTACTAAATATTAAAATGATCAGATGAATTGGAGTAGTCTTGTATGGTTTCAAAAGTTTTAAGCACTAAATGCTTTCTTCGGCACTCGAAAAATGTAATCACCATGCTGATGTAAATTTGTTTACAAATTTAAAAACAAATAGTTCCCCCTTTAGTAAAATATGGCTGCTTTTAGTGAAAGAATGGTGAGAAATATAAGTAAGAAAGAGAAGATCATTAAGATTTTAGAAATAAATCAACGATAGAACAGAGTCTTGTGGGTGGCACAACTAAAATAAAGAATATCAATCTGTTTTCAATATTCTTTTTTTATTGATAGCAAATTTTTGACTTAATTTTGTTATTGACGTAAACATATAGATAATTATATATTTATATATGTATGTATGTTTTGCTAAATACATACATATTTATTTAAAGGCACTTATTATGACGTTTTTTGTTTCTTTTGTTCTTGTCATTTGTTATATATATGTACGTATGTCTGACGTACACATAAGCTACCTTTTTTTTAATAAACTGTCAACAACAGTTATTATAAGTAAACAAACAAACGACAAGTTTCTTTTCTACTTTTTTTATGCTATCTTTTTGGCTTTAATTTCTGCACATGAAAATTTACAATATGTAACATGATTTCAATATGAAATACATACTACAAAAATTAAATGTTTGACAACTTCACATGGTGGTATGTTATACTACGTTGTCAATGTCACGTTTTTTTTGGTGTATATACTTTTTTGTTTTGTTTATTTTCTTTACAACATACTCTGTGTTTGAGAGCATTATTAATAATAGTGAGGTGAATCGGGTTTTTTGTTTGTTCGTAAATTATACTGTTATTTTTAAACAAAGAGAGAGAGAGAGAGAGAGAGAGAGAGAACGAAAACTTGTTAATATTTTCTAAACATTGCGAAATAATAACAACTTTGTGTGCCAAGAAAAAGAAGCAAAAACAAAAAAAAAACATTATATATATTGTGATTATGTTGTTCTTGTGTTCGTCGCTTTCATAATTTGTTGAAACTCTTTTTTCACAGAACTATTTGTTTACACACTCCCAAAGTGTGTTACACATATACCTACCTATATTGATACATCATACACATAACTGGTAAAACAACTACAAATAGTACTCTTACAGATTGCATAAATATGAAACAAGCATCCTCATATTTCTCATCCGCCGGAAGTTTCTCAACATGCGATTATTTTATATGATCAGAATGTACTGCGTACATACTTATGTATGTATGTATGTATGTATGTATGTATGTATGTATGTATGTATGTATGTATGTATGTATGAGTGTACATCATAGTGTTGATTGTTTTTTTTGTTTATTTTAATTCTTAAAACATCAGTTGTGTTTCATAAGGATCTGAAATAGGAGACACTGGCCCCAAAATATTAAATGACCGGTTGTAACCTTTTCCTGTAGAGAATGTGTGAAAAGGGTTGGCTTACTGTATGTCAAGGGTTGCACATCCATACAGACATATGTGATGACATACTTTTTGTACTTGTATCAAGATTTGCTTTCAGCTATTTTTTAGGACTAAATTGGCAACAAGTTTTCTCGTTGGATTTGTATATATAAATTTGAAATAAATCGTATAAAAAATGATCAGGTTTGAAAAATTATCAATATTAATCGTTGGAAAGAGGTTTAATGAGTGTTGTTGCTGTCGGGACAGCACGAATGAAGTAAAACATTTAGGTCCCCAAGAGATCCAGATATTATATATATATATACATAATTCTCGCGATATCCAAAGTGGAACAAACGCAGACTTCTCTCAGTCAATAAATTGCATCCGATTCTATTTCAGACACATTAAAAGGGCCTACAAAGATGTTTTTCATAGCATAAATACTCATAACCAATATAATAGCAATGTGATACTGCTGTTGAAAATTATCAGATGGTTTGGCTTGAGATTGAACCCAGGTTGTCTTACCTAATATACCACAGAGACAGAATGATATTATCTGATCAAAGTATGATGTGAAATGGCTGAGGCAAACAATCAGGATCATTGTCCTGTTAGAATTTCCATACTAGAAGTCTATTTTCTTTAGAATCTTGTGGCATTATTGTCTCTAATATCGCCATACCATGACATATTCTCCTCCGAGTTTTACCGTTTTTGTTTTTGCGAGAGCACAACCGGATTCAGCGTACTCGAAATAGGTTTGCCCTCCGTGTACCCCTCTTGTCGAAAAAAAATGTCAATTCGAGCGCAGATCTATAATCTTAATCAACATTTTTCTGTTCATACATGTGTATGTACTTAAATAAAATTACTGGGAAAACTGAGGGTACAGGATTGTCACAACTTTACCAATATGACACAACTTTTATTCTGCTTTATTGCATTAAATAAAAAAAATTTGTCGCAATTATCTATTGGGGCGTTACACGATTGTCGTATCAATAATTGGTGCATTGAGACAAATGTGTGACTCCAGCTTAAAAACTAATATTTCCATATTTACTACATTAAAGACTATAAGGTGGTTTATTATACTCCTTGTACTTATTTGAAATTCATACGCCCATTTTGAAAATGATGCCAACTCTCAAAGCTATATACAGTTTAAGCAGATTAAAGCGTAGTAGTAGTAGAGTAAAGCGGCTGCTTGGTTCATTATTTGTGCTTGTGTGACCATTTTGTGTAAACAAACGCATACGTACAAATAATGACTCAAGATATTGATGTGTTTGGAAGTTCTTTAAAAGAATTACTGCTAAAAACCAAAGTTTCCATATTTATATTGTAAAAAATTAATAGCGTTACGATAACAAAAGAGAAAAATTGCATTTAAAAACTAAAGTTCAAAATAATTTAAATTATAAATCATTAATTAAAATTGGGGGATTCACAAAGTGTCATGAAATCGTAATTTCTATAATAAAAGCACAAAAAATAAGACTATTGTGAACAACCCTTTATGGTATGCTGGTGTTATTTTGAATTTATAAATAAAACAAGCAGTGTGTGAATAAAAATTGTGGATAATACAAATAGCAATACGTTATTCAGGCATAATGTAAAAATATTTGTATTTTTCAAAAATTATCTTTTTATTTTTTTTATTTTTAAAATACGACAGCACAAAAACATTTCATTGGAAGTTTTATTGTTTTCAAATACCTTTTGTTTGAAAAACGAAAACAATAATTTTAAACCAATTTAAAATTTTGAGAACATTATGACATTTGTGAATACCCCATATAAAACGTGTTTTTTATAGAGTTATAGAACTTTAAGTTGGCATTGCTTTTCAAGATGGTGACCGATTTAACAGCTGTCAAGTGATTTATTCTCATTTTGGTTTGGAAATTCATCATGAATAGACTCACGCCTGAATAACGCTTGCAAATAGTGCAATTTTATTTCGATTTGTTCCCAATTTTCATAAGCGAATTTTGTTTAGCGATGAAGCGCACTTCTGGTTGAATGGCTACGTCAACAAACAAGACTGCCGCATTTGCAGTGAAGGTAATCCTCAAGTGTATGTGGAAACACCGTTACATCCAGAAAAACTGACTGTTTGGTGCGTTTTATGGGCTGGTGGAATCATTGGTTCGTACTTTTTAAAAAACGATGGTGTCCAGAACGTTACAGTCAATGGTGTTCAGTATAGAGCCATGATTATTAACTTTTTCATTCATGAATTGAATAACCATGATGTCCAGGAGATGTGGTAGCAACAAGACGGTGCAACATGTCACACAGCTCGTGCCACAATAGATTTATTGAAAGACACATTTGGTGACCGCCTAATTTCACGTTTTGGACCTGTGAATTGCCCTCTTGTGATTTAACACCGCTAGACTACTTTCTGTGGGGCTATGTAAAGTCATTGGTCTATGCGGTAAAGCCACAAACGCTTGATCATTTGGAAGACAACATGCGTCGTGTTATTGCCGATATACGGCCACAAATGTTGGAAAAGTCATCGAAAATTGGACGTCCAGATTGGACTACATCCGTGCCAGCCGTGGCGGTCATATGCCAGAAATCATATTTAAAACGTAATGCCACAAGATTATCCTTCGGATAAATAAAATTTATGTCAATCGAATAATCCATCGTTGTTTTATTGCAACTTAAAGTTCTATACCTCTATAAAAACACCCCTTACGTATATTTATGCAGATATTCGTAACAAAGTTTTCTTGTTTTTGTAACTAAACTTAAGGTCAAGAGAAATTTTTAATTTTACATGCTAATTATTTTAGAGTATTTACTCACACATATATAAATGTGATATAATATGATATATTTTGATGTATATATACATATGAACAGTGGGCGAAAAAACATATGCACGAACTTCTGGGGGCTAATTCTGGCATTCGTATACGAACGAATTCTTATTCGAACGAACGAGTTTTTGACTATTTAAAATTCCCTTATTCGATCACGAATAAAATGAATCGAAATTTCTAATGATGGCTTTCGATATCGAACAATAATTCGAATGTAAGCGTGCGAGTTTTTACTTGAAAGCAAAAACCTTAGCCTTAAATTTAAAGCCTAAGGCCCACCAACAAAAGATTTCAAGTTTTAGCACAAGGCGACATACAAAGAAAAAATATTTTTTCTTAATTTTAGTAATAAATTCTTATTAGACATACGGTGATCATGAATAAAAATAGATGGTGGGCCGAATGAAGGTATTTTTTTTTGCAATTTTAATCAATTTTGGAATAAAATTTTGACAGAAGCAGGCTTAGAAGTCCCTGGCGAAGGTCTAAAATTTTTGAAAAATTTTCGATCGCTTTTGCCAACAAAAACAATAGAAGATCTTTCTCAACATAAATTAAAAAAATAAAAAAAAATTGTTTTAACCTTGTAAGGTTTGGAACCTGTGCAGTATAACTTCTACATCACGTCACTTGTTTTTTTGATTTTATTTATTTGTTTTCTGTTTACAATCAATTTCATAATTTTTTGAATATTTTATCCAATATTGTAAAATAAATTTTTTTAAACCTTTTATAACACTTTCGTATCGGGTAACATTATTAGAAAATTTTACGATAACGAAATATTTTTCGATTCGAATTTCATTTCGAAAACGAATGCCAGAATTAGGCCTCTGGTTAATACAAAATGTATCAATAACAAAATCAATAGCTTTTGCATTTTAAACTACTTTATTTATTTATAAAGTCAATCATCTAAATTCATTAAAAAAATTAAAAAAATTCCTTTTTATTAAAAAAATCATTTTGTACGTTTGACAGAGTTTTCTGGATGCGAAAACACATAACGTCTTCAATAAATTCACTAAAAATATTAATTTTACTAGCCTAGCTTTTATTTTTTTGAAAGTTCTTTACATATGGGCACTTCCGGAAAAAATTAATGTCACGCCAGATTGTTTTGCTTATATCTTCAAAGGCTTTGAATCGATTGTTCTAGTTTTTTAACTGAATATAGTAATTAAGTAGCACACTTTAATACTGTGACACACACACTATTAATACGTGGTGCATAAATTTACATACAGTGCTGCTCAAAATCTAAGTAAATTTTCTTGTCAAGGCAATTAAGGACTCGTATATTACTAATAGATTTATTCAAAGTAAAACATTTAATTTTTGTTATCCTAGGCACCTAAATTATAACTATAATAACAAACCTTTAATTCCATTCTCTACCAAGTAATACAACAAAAACGGTATTAGCTCCTTAGTAGCTGTTCGAAACTTAAGCATTATTCAGTACTTTGCGTATGTAATAAACTTTGTTTTTATGGCCTCCGCACACCGTTTTGGCATAGTGTTTATGAGATTTGTTAGAATTATTGTTAGTATTGATTGCTACTGCAATTTTAAGCTCTCCGTCAGTTTCTGCTTATTTTTAAAACTACGTGGTTCAGCTCTGCGCTTCAAGAATTAGAAACAATTTTATTTAAATAAAAGAACCGGTTAACCAATTATTTGAATAATTATTAACCGAAAATCGGGTTTTTAAAAAGTGCTACTTTTAGAATTATCGAAAATCAGTTTTTGAAAAAGTCGAATAATCGATCTCCCTACTAGGGACAGAGTTTGATAGATTCGGTCCGATTATAAACACGTTAAAATTTTCTCTCCTCTAATGCAGAAATGATCGTTTTCGCTGTTGAAAACGTGTTTTAACCGTTAAACCATTTTATCAAAATATATCATCGGTTTTTATGAAAAAATCATAATGAGTGACGAGACACTTTTTATTTGAATGGGTATGTGAATAAACAGAATAGTCGGTTCTGCGCAATGGAAAACCCTCATTTTATTCATCAGTCACCTTTGCATCCATTAAAAGTGACAGTCTGGTGTGCAATATGATCAGGAGAAATCGTTGTACCTTACTTCTTCGGGAGCGATATCGTGATATGATTCAAAACTTTTTAACGCCACAACTGCATGCTTTGGGCTTGACTAACATGTGGTTTCAACAAGACGGTACCACATCGCATACAGCCAGGATTACAATGGAATTGCTGCGAGACCTCTTTCCACAACAAATTATTTCAAGGAATGGTGATGTTGATTGGTCTCCACGGTCGCCTGATTTGACGGCTTTCTGTGGGGATACGGACTTCTTTTTGTGGGGATATCTGAAAAGCAAGGCTTATGCAAACAAACCAGAAAAGCTGGAGCAACTCAAACAAAATACTCGTAATGAAATTAATGAAATACCGCGTGAAATGTGTGAGAATGTAATGAAATATGTTCTCAAAACATCGCATTTGTGAGGCTAACAGAGGCGGGCGTTTATCTGATATTGTATTCCATACATAATTGCCGACATTAAATAAAACATTTATCAATATAAAATCCATTCTCTTTCATATAATCAACAATTATAAACAAACAAAGTAGTATACCTTCCCGGCGGACACCCTGTATATGCATCGTGCATTTGTTTTGTCCAATACTGTATATGAGAGTATATTAAATATTTGTTAAAAATTTAATTGAAATATTTTCATAGAGAAAGAAAAGAAAAGAAGAGATACAAAAAAATGTGGTTAAAAATTAATTATTTCACATACTAATTTTTAAAACAAATCATACTCAAAGATATCTATGAGTCAATGAACAACAACAGTAGCTCAGAAAAACAATAAATAACATCATAACATAATAATGATGATAATAATGATGATGGCAAAAAGAGAAGTACATATGTATATGACTATGATGATGATTTGAAAAAGATATTATATATAAAATACATGTGCTGGAGCACTGGTGGGTACATTAAAGTATTTAAAAAATTGCCTGACTTTTTTTCCTCTCTATCATTGTTAATTTATTTTATTTTTAAATATTTTTTAAATTTTTTTTGGGAGGAGACGTAGAAGGGTTGTTAAAAAACAACAAAAAATGGCATTTTAACTTTAAAAAGGTGGTGGTGGCGTTTGTTAGGGTGTTGGATGTTCGGTGGTAGTGCGCTGGCGATGGTATTAAATTTTTTGGTTAATGATTGTGTTTTAGCTGTTGTTGTTCAATGGTTTATACTATAAATTAAAAAATAAAGTAAATGTTAATGAACTTGAGTTTATTTCGTATTTATTTTTTGTGTTTTTTCTCTTTCTTTTTTATTTCAATTTATTTAATTTCATTTTTTTTTTGCTTAATAGAAATAATGGCGCATTCAATTGAATTTTATTTTATTATTGAATTATTTAGTGCAATTTCGAATTTTAGAATTTCTTAGAATATTTACTTTGACTGACTTCCCACTAAAGACGTTTTATGTTTCTATTGTATGTATGTTTGTATAAATTTGCAAACACTACATTGAACAAGTTATTATAAATATTTTTATGTTATTTAATTTTTATTTTTTTTTGCATTATATTTTAGGCTTTTCTCTTAATTTATTTTTAACTTGTGTGTAGCTTTGCAAATCGTGTGTGTTGTGTCTTTATAAAAATAGTACAATAATTTTTTTCTTTTTCATTCACATCTGATAGAAAATGTTTATTGTTGTTATTTCATTTTCTATATATTTTTATTTCCATTGTTTTATTTTCTAAAAAAAAAAATTTCTAGATTTTTGTGTGCGTTTTTTTATTTTTAGCAAATTTCTCAATTGATTTTCAATTTTTAAATGTTTGGAAAAAAAAGTTATTTTAAAATAGATCCAAAAATAAGTTCATATTAGTTTTTTTAAATACAATATTTTGATTACCTAAATAGCCAAATGCACTGGGTTGCTTCTCTAATCTTATAATCATTATTTACTACCTTCTTTGCTTTCAAGCAAATCCATGCTAGAATTACTTATAATTTTCTAACAATCAAAGTAAGTTAAGTATAGATGGCGGCAGCAGTTTGAAAGGAATTATTTTTGTGAAATGTAAACCCTAATCAAAACGATGTTTAATTAAAATAAAGCTTAGTTTTTGCTTCGGTTCGTAAACATGTACGAAACATGTGACCAACACTTCACACCTAAGGCAAATGAACAGTTAAAGCGATGGTCAGAATTGGGAGAATCGTACTCAAAAAAGGTGAAGGCAGTTCAATTTGCAGATTAGAACGCAAACTTGTAAGATAATTTTTATTGATTCTCACGACAAAGCACCGGCTTACACATAAACTTTTGCGATGGCTAAGATCAATTAATTAAAGTTTGAGTTTCTTTACCACTCGCTTAATTCGCCAAAGTTATTATTTAGATTGAATTGATTTGAATCTATTTGGCAACATATTTTTCTATGGTAAAAAAATTTGCCTGATGTGTTGTGGTAAATCGCAGTTTTATTCTTATTTGGATTGTGCCTTAGCATCGCTAAACACTATTTTTAAATGAAACATAGCTACGCTTCATTTTGGGGTTGTTCGATATCATTCAATGGGTTTTATCAATTAATGCTGGCGCGTCGACCTTTTTTTGTTAATCAGAACATTTTGCATTATTTGTGCTGGTACGATCGCATTAACAATCAATAAAACTCCTTTTAACTGTTAAAATTCACGAAAGCCTTTTTTTGGTTTCGGTTTTAGTTTTTACGTTAAAAATAATGTTCGACTGAAACTAATTTTTTGTAAAACTTTTCTTAAAAAGTTAGCTGTTTGCGTGCTTTCAGATAAACATAAGTCAATTTAAAGACTAATTTTTAACTCAAATTCTTATAAGTATCAATAAATCATCAGAAAATCTCATCAAAATAAGTAAATTTTGAACAAATGAAAAAAATTATATTAACTAATGCGTAATTACTTATTAAAATACCTATAACGGAGTTAAAATGATTAGTGGCATCGCTGTATACATAACTTTTGCAGGAGTTGCCAAATTTCTTAAAATATATCATTTTATAAATGTATTTGTTATTAGACATTAAAATTACGCTGGAAAAAGACAATAATTAATGCGAATCAATCAATCAATAATTGTCAACAGCACACAGAAATAGTAAGCAAACAAAAATGTTAGTTCACGTTCTCATAACATTTGTTTTTTTGTTTTACTAAATTTCAAACTAAACAGAAATAAATGTTCTATTCACCTATAATAAATACTTTAACAGTGTTTCCTAGATCAACAGTATGTATGAGTGTTTGTTAATTAAACATATGCACAAACACAAACATAATAAATGTCAGCCTAATTGTCTGTATGATATATAGTATGTATGTACATATGAGCGTGCCTATATGTATACATACATATATTGCCTTGTTCCCATTGCATTGTATGTTTTTTATTTTTATATTATTTATTTTTTATCTTATTTCGTTTGAATGTTAAGTTATTTTTGTAATAAAAAAGAACAAAAAATAACAAATTTATTTGCTCGTTAATAGCAATAACACATACATACATTCCTATCTTCTCTTTATTATTTAGTGTGTATTGTATCATGTGTACAATGGATGTGTAAATATTTAAATGACAAATGATTTTTTATTTGCGTTACTCTTTTAAACAATTAAAGAGAATAGTTGACTTAAAAAGAGAGAGTAAAAAAATAAAATATCATTGGCTTTTCCTAATTTGTTTGTTTGCATATTGTATATATAATTATTTATAATTGCTTTTATGACACACACACGCACACACATCGATGATTGTATACAATTTAGCATTTTTATTATCACCAACAAGTTTTCTGCTTTCTCTGATTAAGCTTTTTAAATTAATATTGTACATATGTACGTATGACGACACCGAAAGCTATATTTCTGTTGTGATGCCTATGTGTTGAATACTCTCGCATATACATACACCCATTCATACATTTGGACGTATGCCTTTGTATAAAACGCATTTTTTTCATATTTATTGCATATGGTGGGCGGGCGCATGCTTTGTTATTTGTTTTTTATTAAATTTTTTTTTTATAATATTTTGAATATTGACTTTATTTTTTAGTATTTAATTTTTATTTAAATATAAAAAAGCAAAGTATGAGTTTGTTGCTTGTACACATTACTAACTCTTCTTTAAATTATATGTGTAAAACGATAACTGTCGTTGACGGTGATGTCCTGGACAACGTAGTTTTCTAAGAATTTAAAACCAATGACTTAGACAGACCAAAATCCACAATAAATAGTCAACTTCGACAAAATTATGTATGTTGATGTACCCATTCACCTGCAAATATGCCGGTTTATTGCTAAAACGATTTTCAATTAAAATTAGAGGTCGTATGCCAGCTACTCCGTACTGTGCTTTTAGTTGCTTTTTGTACAGATGCAGCCCTTAGTCTCGACAAAAAATTTGTCAAGTTGTAGTCTGCGAAAAGCCGGGTTCTTGTGAATGATGCATAATCGACTGTTTCGGATTGTTCTGCACACTCTTATTAACACCGGCGATGTTTTTTTTTCTTTCTTTTGTTTGCAAATCTTAGCTTTCGTCATTATACTGTTGTTTGCTTAGTGTTTACTGAACCATTGGACTCAAATTTATCCACCACGCTGCGAAATATCCGCTCGGTAGGACGATTATGGTAACCATAAAACGGGCGAAGTTTACGGAGCTTTGCCCAAACAGAACGCCATTTTGATAAAACATTTGTATTATTTGCACTTCAATAATATGGCCCCTATCAACAGTCGAAGTTCAAAAGTCTTTATTGGCGAACTCGTTGTTAGAACAAATTAATTAAAAAAAAAAACTTTAATTGACCCAATAAAGAGTTTCTTTAAAACTATTGTTTTCATCCTTAGTAAATGTTTTAAACATAATTACTCTTTGTAATAATTGCTACAAATCCATTAAAATAAAGTCATATAATTTATTAAAAATGATAAATGGATGATGATAGCAAAATATTAATTCAATTTCAAAATTCCCATAACTCACAAACAATTTATTTACGTGTTATTTTCTGTGTGTGAATGTGAGTGTGAGTATGTGTTGAACTAGTTATACTCAATAAAATGCTTTACGTGACATCCTGACATTGCTGGCATTAACTACTACAATAAATACGTATTTCCTTATTGTGTTTCATGTTTCTTTTCTTTGCTCTTCAATGGAATTTTGCATTCGTATTAAAATTTAATGCAATTTTCACACAAGGACACGTGTTTACCCTGACACGCAATATGGAAAATAGTTTGGGAGTAAAAAAATCACATTTTTTTGTTTTTGTTTTCGTAGTAGTGGTAAGTAGGGTACATGTAGTTTTTAAAAAACAAACATTATAAAATTAAGAATCGAACAAATATAATGAAAAGCTGGCTGCACTTAAGCGTTCTCTTAATCTTTCAGTCTCTTTAATCTTTTTGCAAATACAAAATGTATCTGTTTAGTATTTATATCATCTTCTTAGTATTTTTATTATTATTATATATGTATTAAGAAGCGGTAGAAGAAATTACTTTTTCTTTAAATTTATTTAAAACGTGAATACAATTTTTTAGTTGATTACTTTGTTAGTTTTAGTTGTTGTTGTTATTAAGCTAACTGACGACGTATTGACGTCTATACATTGATTATTAGTAGTAATTGCAGTTGTTGTTTTCTTTTGTTATTCTGCTTTGAACACACAAACACGTTTGTATGTGTATGACACATGTTCTATGCTTTTTGTTTTTCTTCTTTCTTCTATAATGTTTTTTTTTCAGTCTTTTCGATACAGTTGGCAACGCCTTAATGTTTCTATTTGTTTAAGGATTTCGCAGTAGTCTACATAAGATTTTGATAATTATAGAACTTATGAACGTTTATAAGCTAAATGGAATATATAATAAATTTCGTATATAAAAATCTTTAATATTATTATATTATAGTTTGTAATTTTGATCCACTGTGTTGTTTAACTTTTTTTTCAAATTTCATATTTAATTTGTAGAACATTTAAATTATATTTGTGTGCGTTTATGTATGTATGTTATACATATTGCTCTGTGAACTCAATTAAAAATACATATAAAAAATTGCACATTTAATTTTTATGAATGTATATAAATTATAGTTATTACTGTAGCATATTTTCGTCCTTGACCTAAAACATCCAACATGTCGGTTGTAGAGTAGTATATTGTAGATCAAAGGCCGTAGCTGCTCAGTGGCAGTGTTAGCAGACGCACACGTTTTTGCCATATTCGTAGTAAAAATTTTCTACTCTATACTTGTATACATGCATAAAACAGTTGTGGACAAAATAATGGCTACAATGGTTCATTTTATATACATACATTGTATTTATTTTTTTTTTTCTACGTAGTTCTTGATTAGAATTGACTATGCAGTTAAAGAAATAACTTTGTTCAGGAATACTTTAAAGGTTTTTGGGACTTTCTCTAGTTCTCTAGAGAGAAATTCGAAGACAATTAAAGGAACATTAAGTCTTCTAAACCTTGTATGATAACTCATTCAAATGCAAAACCTGCCACTATCCTAATAAAGAAGTCTATATCCCTTAATTTCTTTTTGGTTTGCTGCTTTTGGTTTCAAACGCAAGCATTATATCTTTTTCAGTGTAGATAACAAGCATATTTTTTCCTACCCAACTTTGAGAATATGTTTACAGTGCACTGGGTAAACATGAATCTAGTGGTGTTAACCGTTTTTTTAGATTAACTCTTATTTTCGAGATATACATTATTTTGAAAATGGAGGAGGTTTCACAATATACATACGTATATTTGCGTAACTCAAAAACATACGTATGAGTGATATAAAGAAACATTTTTGCTTCACTAATAAAATATCACTCATACGTATGTACTTACGTAGTAATGTAACGTCCCTGTTTTATTTTTGCTAATAAAATTATATTTCTCTAACGACTGAATAAAAACTTTTAACGTTACTTAATGCTAATTTTATTGCGGAATTTCGATATATTTAGTTTATTCAATTAACTAAACCGTTTTTGATTAACGCGAATATATGTTGTGAACCTCCTCTATTTTCAAAATACGGTAGCACTACTAGATTTAGCGTACTCGAATTAGGTTAACCGGTCGGGTACGCCACTTTTCGGCTTTTTCAATTAGCACGGTGTTATTATGGGTAAGACCCATTTATTTGGCATTGACCCCAAAACCATAATCAACCATGACTGACAGTGGCCACGAAATCACGTACTCGTAATCATATCTAGGGCAAACCGACAAGGTTGTAGGATTCTTGCTACTATATTTTTCATTTGTTTTTAAGTCCCAATTTAGGTTACACTTAGTAAAGACATAGGCTGGCTAGATAATTTAATGTTTATTTTAGAACTTTAGTCATGTGTTTTATAGACTTCATAACTTCATAAGTTATTAGAGACTTCATAACGTAATCATTGTCATTAAGTTCTCTCTGCGATTTAGGTCTAGATAACAAGCAACGTGTGTATTTCTCTAGGCGGTCATCTAAGCTGCTGGTGCTGCCATGCCAGTTATAGCCTCCCTATTTGTGATATATGTAGGTCTAAAGCACATCCACTACCTGTATTTGCGAAAGGACCCAGTACCAGGTACCCAGTCTCTGTGTGAAAACCAAAAATGCCGGTGATCCCAGTTATACTAAAATTAACACTTATTATAGTCCATCTCCAGGTGCCAGAAGTGGTATTTCCCTTAAGACCTGTTAAAAGCAAAGGAGCAAAATTCACCAAGAGTCTAACAAAATCTTCAAGTTTTATAGGAAGGATATTCAAATTGTTCAAGTACTTAACGGATTCAAAGCACCACTTGCAACCACCAAGTTTTGTTGGTCCGTGAGAACAGAAAAATCAAAATATGGTACTTTGCAGAAATGTGATTTCTGTTCTCTTAGAAATGAATTCTCTTCCGCTAGTCAGGCAGACTTTATTTAACCTCTTTCTATGTTTTTTGCTATAATTTTTTCCACCACTGTTAGCGAACACAGGTACGTACGAATGCACTCAATAGTTTTTACATATAATGCAATTTTCTGTATCTCTTTTCCGCTTTGTCATTCAATTTACGAATAAAAACAAACAAAAAAAAACTGTTAAAAAAATATGTTAAAAACAAAAACAATACTCGTATCTATATTATTTTGTACTATAAACTTTGAGTTGGATTTTGTTTTAATAAATAATAGCATTTATTTATTACTATATTGCAGCGCAGTAACAGCTAGTTGTGTTATTATATACGAATACTACTATTTTCTATTGTATTGCTGCTGCTGTAAACGTTTGTGTATCATAGACTCTCGTTCGTCGTCGTACTATAATTACAATTAGCGCCTTATAATGTTATGTAGTTCAATGAAATTGTATATTTTTTTGTTTTTGTAGGTACATATATAGTACATCAGTGTTGCATATTAGCTTTATTACTTAATTTATAATCAGAATTGCCATTTGCGTTTTTTTTTTTGTGGAAAAATATTGTTTTTATAAGTTTGTTTTATTGTTTATGTTTGTATTGTTTGCTTATTGTTTTCCATTCTTTAAGTGTGCGCTCGCCAAAGCAGCATTTATCTCAAAATAAGCCTACCTGACGTACATATAGTGATAGTATTTTAAAAACAAATACTTTTGTTAAATGTGGCAATCAATAATCATTTGGATCCATCCAAAGTAAACGATTTCAGTGAATTTGTAAACATGGCAAAAATTGGCAAATACTTGCATTTGAAAGATCCCAGTCAAACAAATATTAAAGCCAAGCTAAATTTTATTCTGTGGGAGCCTGTTCCTTTGTTTACGATTGTGTTATATTGTGTGTAAGTGTTGAAACGAGGCCTTGCGAGCTGCAAAGATGAACATCGTAGTGGTCAATCAATTAAATTCACCAGATGTTTTAGCTTTCATAGATTATTTTTTATTTCTAAACTTGGCAAAATAGTTCGGTGGTAAAAGATTTACCAACAATGAATCAAGGTTGATTGCTTTTTTAAAGGGCTAGACAGTTCTTGCTATAAACAGGATATCGAAGCTGTTGTAATATTAGGTTTGTCCAATAACTTTACTTGCAAAAACTTGCAACGAGAAAGTAAACATTTTAATTGCAAAATTTCTCTTAATTTTTACTTACAAAATCTTAAATTTCGGAAAATATTTTTAATTTGCAATTTTTTTCTAGAAAAATT
Organism: Wohlfahrtia magnifica; assembly: GCA_023159175.1. Lineage (NCBI taxonomy): Eukaryota > Metazoa > Arthropoda > Insecta > Diptera > Sarcophagidae > Wohlfahrtia > Wohlfahrtia magnifica. Next base: position 419,408 of record JAKWBJ010000513.1, read on the forward strand.
AATTTATAAACATAAACACAAAACAGCTGTTTGAATAATTCTTGCAAGTAAATATTTTACCAGCAAGAATTTGCAAAAAATTTTTTTGTATCTCAATTTATTACTCTCTTCTAACGCTCTCTCGTTGCAAATATTTTGAGTAAATGAACACTTTTCCAGTAACAGTTGTTACAAATTCGTAACAATTTTTAGTTACTGAACAAACCTATTGCTGGAAAAATTTTATAAAGATGAAAGGAAATCATGTAAAGAAATGTAAAATCTTTTCTCAAATTTGTTGTGTTTTTTCTATAAGGGGGGCGGCTAACAGAAATTGCATTGAAATCATCCGTGACAAAACCATAATAAGAGTTCCACATTACTCGAATACTCTTAATGAAAATGAAATTCTTTCCTTTAAAGACTTTTATTACTCTTTTGACAAATGAAAGTAAACTGTAAAGATGTTTTTTTTTGGTTCAAAGTCTGATTCTTATCTAAAGTAAACCATTTTCAATGACTAATTTGTCATATACAATGTTTTTATTTTTTGTTGCCAACAGGGATATTTAATTTCGATACTTCTTTTTTGCTTGTTTTGTTGTCCAAAGCTTATTACTGCTTCGAGTATCTATTTTTCTCCGCTTAATAGTAAGTAAGTCATTTGCAGAAGTATCGAGGTCAGACTTTACTATTGAAGTAGTACAACCAACATACATACTTACATACATTTATTTTTTAATACATATGCAACATACATATGTATATGTTTGTTACAAAAAAATCACATGTCTTTACATAAAGCAACATATACGGGCTTATGTATCTGCATTCATACGAGTAGTAGATATGGTGCGGCATTTTTATTTGATTTACATAAAACTTCTACATTTGCCAGTACATACTTATGTGTGTATGTTGTATCAATTAACAGTTATCTGTTAATTAACATTTAATACTGGCATTTGCAAGTACACACATACATACATATGTATGTAACACTTGCTGTGTTGTTATGATTTAAAAAAGTGTTACTTTTAATAATAAAATATTGCAAAATAAAGCGTTTCTTGCATTCTTGTAGTGTTTTAGGGTAATTTTGATAACTCGAAACATTTGCCTTTCTACTCTTTCATCCCATTGTTTTTAATAAAAATCTTTCATTCTATTTATTCATTATACTTTTTACCCCTAAAGTTTTTTGCAACGCTATATTGCCTATTATGAATAATGACAATAGTATGTCTATCTGTTTATTTGTATGGGTTGGAGTGCCTCTAAATGTCTATACATTTTGAAATTAATATGTGTATGGCATAATTAATTAGGAAGTCAATTATTAAAAAATTTAATAATTAAATTTTTTTATGAACATATGCAACAGTATGTTTCTGAAATATTGGATCTTATAAAAAATATCAGCGTTTTTTGTTTTGTATCTTTTTAAACTAAAATTTTTATTATTGAAAATCAATTTTCGCCATTATTATCCAAGACCATTTTTCGGTATGTGTATCAAAGAAAAACTTGACCAAGTGATATTTAGCTGCTCTTTGATTGACAAATTTTTTGCAATCAGACATTAAGAGAGTTTTGTAGACATTGAAATAATGGTTAGAGCAACAAGTTCGTTTCATCAAAGCTTTCCACCAAAGTTCAAAGTTCCAAATCCTTTTTTCTTGTTTCTTTTGACTCATAAGAATGGTTAAGTTCTTAGCAGTAAATATGAGAACTGATCATTCCGCCAGGTTGTAGCAGCTTGTATAGGATGATTTTTCCAAATTTTACCAAACTCTTAACATAACCATGACATGTACAAAACAAACCACTCACTAATGGCTTACCGCAAACTTTACAAATATAGGGTGGGCAATTTAAAAGTTTAAATTTGAGCCAGCGGTTATTTCGAATTTGGCAATACTTATGTCATTCTTTTCTGACACAAAATTGAGTATATTATCTCCACTGAATGAAATAAATCGATTTACGCTTGATCATCTAAAATCACCTTTTCGGATGAAGTTCATTTTCATTTTCGTTAATAAGCAAAATTGCCTTATTTGGGGCTCAGAAAACCCAAACGTGGTCTTACAGAAGCCAATGCACCCATTACGAGTGACTGTTTGGTGCGACTTGTGGAGCGGAGGCATCATTGGCCCATATTTCATATTTCGCAACCATTACGGTCAATGTAGACACCTATCGTACCTTGATAACCGATTTTTCTGTGCCCACTCTTCATGGTATTGATGTGAATGATGTTTGGTTTCAACAGGATGGTGCAACTTGCCACACATCTCATGCAACAATCGATTATTGCATCAAACGTTTGATGGCCGTTTAATTAGCCGAAATCGTGATGTCGGTTGGCCGCCAAGAAGGTGCGATTTGACACCGTCGGACTATTTTCTGTGGGGCGCCATTAAAGACAAGTATTATGCCGACAAACCAGAGACAATTGAACATTTCAAGGCCAACATTCGTGATGCCATTGCCGAGATACGACCACATACACTCGAAATAGTTATCGAAAATATGTCCGATCAAATGGGGTACTGTGAGGCCAGCAGCGGAAATAAATAATATCTCATTTCTAACCGGAACAATTGTACTTCACAACAAAAAAACCGTTTTTGTTTTATTGAATTTTTAAATTCAAACTTTTAAATAACCCACGCTATAGTTTCTACTATGTTATGTTTTACTCATTTTCAAATCAGCTTAACTTTTTAGACGAACGACGCATTAAAGAACATTCTTTATAGGAAATATAATCTGAAATGTTACCTTTACATTTTGCTCCATACCTAGTGTTTACATCTAGTGACAAAAACCGCCGATACATTTAATTTTAGCCAAAATATTTGCTATCCTGTCCGTTCAGCCAGCACCCGGCGAGCGATATAATGTTGTATGCTATCTCCAATCCAACGTGAAAAAATTATTCACAAATTATATAAAAAGGAAGGAAACGTACATAAAGTCCGAAGGTATTATATGAAGTGTTATGATAACAATTCACAACTATTTGGACGAAAGACAGCTACAAATATTACCAAAAAAGTTGTTACGTATTGGAATATGTGTAAAGATATGCCGCATTTTTGTTTAGAATGTTTTAATAAATTTCATTAAAATTATATTTGACCACATTTCATTGAGACTAATTTTATTTTTGAACTTTTATACCAGCCTAATGAAAATTCTAGTGGTATGGTCCTCAGGGACCGGCGCCGGGCCCAACGTGTTAAACATTAAATTCTCCCAACATTACTTTTATGTCGCCTCGGTGTTCTGATGTTAATAATCTTCAAAGAATCTTATAAAAAGTCGATAGCTAGCATTGTATGCATATTGTTACGAACATAAGGTTGGGCATCACAGCGTTTATTACATCGCTAAAATAAATAAACATAAGCTACAAGAACAACTATATGTGCTGTTTACAAATAACCAAATCGACAACAACAACTATAGCGTGTTTTTTATAGAGGTATAGAACTTTAAGGCGGCATTATTTTTCAAGATGGCGACCGATTTAACAGCTGTCAAGTGATTTATTCTCAGTTTGATTTGGCAATTCATCATGAATAGACTCACGGCCGGCGTAGATGTGTCGAATGGGCCCAAAATGAGATTACCGTTGTTCCCGATTTTGTTTAGCGATGAAGCGCACTTCTGGTTGAATGGCTACGTCAACAAACAAAACTGCCTCATTTGGACTGAAGGTAATCCTCAAGTGTATGTGGAAACACCGTTACATCCAGAAAAACTGACTGCTTGGTGCGCCTTATGGGCTGGTGGAATTATTGGTCCGTACTTTTTCAAAACGATGGTGGCCAGAACGTTACAGTCAATGGTGATCGGTATAGAGCCATGATTACTTACTTTTTCATTCGTGAATTGAATAACCATGATGTTCAGGAGATGTGGTAGCAACAAGACGGCGCAACATGTCACACATGGACCTGTGAATTGGCCTCCAAGATCTTGTAATTTAACACCGCTAGACTACTTTCTATGTAAAGTCATTGGTCTATGCGATAAAGCCACAAATGCTTGACCATTTGGAAGACAACATTCGCCGTGTTATTGCCGATATACGGCCACAAATGTTGGAAAAAGTCATCGAAAATTGAACGTCCAGATTGGACTACATCCGCGCCAGCCGTGGCGGTCATATGCCAGAAATCATATTTAAAATGTAATGCCATAAGATTATCTTTCGGATAAATAAAATTCATGTCAATCGAATAATCCATCGTTGATTTATTGCAACTTAAAGTTCTATACCTCTATAAAAAAACTCCTTGTTAGCAGAGACAAAGTAAATTAAAAATAACACGGCAACAACAATAATTAAGCAGCAAAGAAAACAAGTAACAGACAATAAACAAACAACAACAAACATTAAGAGCTGAAAGAGGTAGATGTTTACATACGCATGGCTACAAAAGAACTAAAAAGAAATTAAAAGAAAGAAATGGAATCTACCTGAAATATCGAGAGATTTGAGAGCTTTCGATGTGCTGTTTACTCAGCCATATAAAAAGCACATCGATGCGAACAGCAATCAGTTTATGTGTCGTAAACTCAGCGAGTGGAGTTTAAGTAAAGTAAACTCAGCGAGTGCAGTTTGTGTGAAGAGAGTTTATAAGGAGTAAGCTCGTGAAGTGAATCGTGAAGTAGGAAACCAGTTTAATTGGAGCTAACTCAGTAGAGTTAAGTGTGGATAACCTCTGGTTGAAAAGGTTGTGATTGAACCTAAGTTATAGCTACGATCGGGTTGGAAGATCTTTAAGTAGAAAGATCTGTCGAGTAATTGTTGTTGTTTACAAGATTGTAAACAGACAGAGTAATTAAGAATAAAAATTGTTATTGCCTGTAAAAATATTACAAGCAGTTGTGCTCATAACTGTGTTGAATAAAGGATTTTTAATTAAAACCAAACACAAAATTTATTTTATTTTAACTACAATCTACGAACTCATAAAAACACGTTTTTAAAAAGGTAAAAACGTAACAATATGTATTTATAAGATTACTGGCCTTGGTAAGCAATCCTGCAGATCAAATTTTATGAAAGTATGGCCTCTAGTTGATAAGAGCTTCTCCTTGTTTGCTCTCTCCGAATAGAGTAGAGTAATGCTCTCGACAGTTGTGTATTAGTTGGAATCACACTAACGTGTAACATACTAGATTCCAATTCTAGGTCATCATTTTAAAAATCGAATTCATCAGTGACTTTAGTTGCTGATTTCAAAACTTATATCTGACAGTGGTTCTTACTTTTAACAAATTTAAAGAAGAGTAGGCTTTTTAGGCTGAGACAACAAAGTAAACACTCGCTAAACCCTCGTCTAGTACGACTTACTACTTGGTCAAGGAATGTCGGATATATGTATGTAGGAAAGATGACGAGGCATTTTGTGCTATCTGTTTTAATAACGGGCCACGAAAGTATTTATGGTTGCCAGTAAACTGGCTAGATCTTTTACTAAGGCCCTCAACTGACATAGAGGTTGAACGTGTGTCAACTTTGACTGGTTAGGTGGTTTAAAGAATTTATGAGTTTACTCCTTTTAACAGCGTCATAAGTTTTGACTGATTTTTTGATGTGTCATCTTTGTATGGTGGTTGAGTTGGCTCAATAACTAGTCATTTCTTAACAGTGAATGACAAAGAAATAGACGACTGCTTATTTGCTTTGTTACACTACAGATTTCTTTTTGATTAGAAATATCAAATTAAAATAAAAATAAGTATCAAGATAGCAATTGGGAATTAATTATCGAAAAAATAAACAAAATAAAATAAAAATGTTTGAATTAAATAAATGTACGTTTGTCTTGAATATTAAATATAAACATTTCGTTAAAAAATGTGAAGCTGCAACATCAGCACAATGTAGCATAATTTTATGGCCATTATTAACATAAAATGTATTTGAAACTAAAAGAAGGATATCAAATATCATACTGTATAAGCGACGATCACTTGACACCGCTATTTGCTGTTATGTATACCAAAACACAACACTGCTCGCCTCATAAGTGGACAACTAAGTGTAAGATTTATGTATCATACAATTGTCCCACACACAAACCCATGTATAAATATTAAGTCAATGGAAAATAGTATAGAAATCATGTAGAAGTCAGGGTTGTTTTAAAATTGTCAAATCAACAAAAAAAAATCATATAAAAGAAGGCACATTTTTTTTTTTAATTGCATAGAATATTCCTCATTCTATGGAATATAATATCTATTAGCTCTAACCGTGGAGCTCGATGTAAACAATTTCTTAGAGTGCTTATTAAATGCATCCACGAAAAAAAATAGATTTATACTGGAGTGCTTAGGGATTTATATTGGCACCTACAGATATATATGTATTAAAAAAGGTCGCTAATATAAATATGTAACAGAATATAAAGATCTCTATATTAGAGCATTTACATTACGACAAAATCTAATACTTACGAGATTTCAATCAAAATCTAGTGGAAAATGTAGTAGTAGATTATTCCCCACACAAAAGAAAATTGACTTATGTTTCTTTACAAGTTGTAATAAAAAATACTTTTATTATTGATATTATTATGTTTAATATTACATTTTAGTAAAAAAGAATTCGAAATCTTACTAAATGTTAGAAAACTTTATATGTAGGTGTAAACGCTGTTAGATTTTGAGTAAATCTAATCTACTAAATCTCGGTGTTATGTAAATAGGCTAAAATAATTCAATAATTGGAGAATCAGTCTTGACACAATACCTTATAGAAGCGGATATTTTCGGTGCTTATAACAAATCAACAATTACATTTATTATTTATATTTATTAATTAATTATTTATCTATTAAACTTTGAACTAATTAATTTTTTATTTTTTTTCTTTTTCAGACTGTTAACAAAAGAGAACAAATACAACTAAACTATTGAAACAAACCAACAAAAACAAAATAAAAGCCTAAAAGGAGAAAGAAAAGAAAGACTTGAATTATAAAAAAAAAAATACAAAAGCAAATAAAAATCATAAAATAAAAGAAAAAAAATTTCTTTTCCTGACAATGAATATCAAAAAAACACTCTAATTTTTTTAAGAAAATATTTCAAATAAAAAGACATAAAAAAAACATTATTTTTTACAAAAAAAAAGAAAAAAAACTGAAATAAAAACTAATCAAAAGCCTGTCAAAAAAAAACTTTAAATAAAAACCTACAAAGAATTATTGTAGAAGAAAAAAATAAATTAAAATAGTATACCTGACATAAAACCTTGTGAGGAAAAAGTTTTGTGTTCCCTACTCTTCCGTTGCGTTGCGTTGTCGAAAGGAAAAGCTGTAGTAGACTATATACACAGCTTGTACAAATGTATATTAGCAATAGCAGCAACATTGGTATGGCCACGTTGTTGCAAAACAATAAGAATTGCATGAAAACTCTGACAAATGGCACGAGTGTGGTGGGCGTGGGTACAGCTGGAACAAACCACATAATTGTTGGCAATGTTGTTAATGCACAACAACAGCAGCAGCAACAAATTCAAACTAATCATCACCCAGTGAGTATAGTGAACTCGACAAATGTGCCAACGCAAACAATAGCCACTTCAACTCAGGGTGGTGGACTGGGTAGCGGCGGTACAAATACGATAACCACTTTGGGTGGCAATTTTGTTTTACCGGCTCAAACACAGACCATACTCTTAACAAACGGTGCAACAGGTGCTTCTACCATACTCACCTATCAACAGTACCAACAACTGTTGCAACAACAGCAGCAACAACAGCAACAACGTTTGTTAGTATCACAAAATTTGGTTAACTTGCCCATTGGCAATCTAATTAGTACTGGTAATGGTGGCTTAGCTGTGATAACCGATAATTCTAATAATCATAATGCCGCTACAACTGGCAGCACTACAACTACGCAAGGGGCCTTTTTGGTGGCCAGCTCTACGGCTGCGTCTACTACGGCAACATCATCATTTCAACAACAATTTCAACAGCAATTGTCGAATCTACAAAATGTTACTAATACATCTTCTAGCACCACTACAAATACAACTCCCGCAACTCAAACAACTTACTTGCAACAACAACAACTGCAGTCGGGTAACCAACAGCAGAGATTAATAACTACATCTTCATCATCATCATCATCGACAGCTGGTAATGTTAATAATGGTACTAATAGTACTGCTACTATAAGACATTTTTCACAATTCTCTCAACAACAACCCGCCAACACTAGCACACCAAATAGCAATACAAATAATGCAAACAATCAACAGCAGCAGCAGCAACAGCGTACAACAACTGTTTTAATAAATCGTAATAATAATACAATTATTGCTGGTAATACTACCCAACGTTTACAACATGCTACCATCTTGAAAACTCCTGCGAATCTACTAAAAACAACAACACAGCAGCAGCAGCCAACATTAATGGTAAATAATATGGCAGTGCAGCAAGTGATAAACAGCAGCAATGGTCAAATAATAAGTTTGGTAAAGACGACAACACAGACACAGCAACAGCAACAGCAACAGATAAATAAGAATTTTGTAACTAAAGCTAAACAGCAACAACAACAAACAACGACTGCCAACTTGCCTCAACAACAAAAGCCACAGTTGCAACGTTATGGTAACAATACTACCGCTACTACTGCTACAGCTATACAACAAATAAAGCAGCAACAATTAAAAGTTGTTACTGCCAGCAGTAATAATCACCAAACAATACCACAGCGTGCCACCATTATTAATTCCAATACAATTACCAAAAATCATGTTGTTCTCAGTAGCAGCATTAGTAACAACAATAGCAATAACACTACTAAACTAGTTAATTTATCTAAAACAACAAATACTTCACCATCAATAGCCAATACCAACAACATCAACACCAATACTAATACACTAAGTAAAAACATCATCTCATCATCAAATAGCCAATATACACAACAACAACAACAACAACAACAGCAGCAGCAGCAACATCAACAACAGCAAATGAATGGTCATTTTAAAAGTTTACAACAGCAACAGCAACCCGCCTCAAAATTAGTTCCTAATGGCCATAATAATAACATTATTAACAGCAGCAATAGCAATAATTATAATACAAATCGCAGTTCTACTACATCTAATTCTGCTTCCTCTTCCGTTTCATCTTCTTCCTATAATACAACAACACTAACATCATCAGTTACCACAAATCCAAATACAACATCTTATATGCATACAACTTCAGCAAATTCTCAAACTATCCCAACGTCGTTGGCATCAACTAAACAAAACACAAATTCCACTTCAACAGCTACTGTTGCTTCATCTAATTCTCTTTCTTCTAATCCACCATCATCATCTTTATCTACTTCTACTACTACTTCTACAGATGCAAATCGTGTTTCTGCCAATACAACCACCAACAACTTTGACGCAAATTCTACGGCAACAACAACGAATACTACAACTACCACTACAGCATCAGCACCGGCATCATTTGCTTCAGAAGATTTACCAGCTGTGCTACCAGCCGTCGAACAACAAGAACCTGAGCCTGAAATTGATATTGTCATCAATAATGTTGTATGCTCCTTTAGTGTACGTTGTCATTTGAATTTGCGTGAGATCGCTTTGAATGGTGCCAATGTCGAGTATCGTCGTGAAAATGGTATGGTTACCATGAAGTTACGTCGTCCATATACCACGGCTTCCATATGGTCATCGGGTAGAATAACCTGTACTGGTGCTACATCAGAGGAACAAGTAAGTTTTCCAATATTTCTTGTAATTAAAAAAAAATGTTAACATTTTCGGTTTTTTGTTTGTTTTGAATTGTCAGGCAAAAATTGCAGCTCGTCGTTACGCTCGTTGCTTAGAAAAATTAGGATTTCGTGTACGTTTTCAAAATTTTCGCGTTGTAAACGTCTTGGGTACTTGCAGTATGCCATGGGCTATAAAAATTGTAAATTTCTCGGAGAAATACAGAGACGCTGCTAGCTACGAGCCTGAATTGCATCCTGGTGTTACATATAAACTACGCTTTCCTAAAGCTACACTAAAGATATTCTCTACCGGCAGTATAACAGTTACTGGTATGTATGATTTACACTCGCTATTAAACAAAAAATAAAAGTACAAAAATGTATATATATTTTTTTCTATTTTTTTTTAGCTGCTAGTGTCGCAAATGTTCAAGCGGCTATTGAACATATATTCCCTCTTGTGTACGAGTTTCGTAAAAAGCGTTCACCCGAAGAACTAGAACAATTACGCCTGAAACAACAGCAAAATGCTACATTTGAAGATATAACCGAAATTGATGATGTTGTGGCTGGCACTGGCACAGAAATTGGTATATTAACAACCAAGTTACAGCGTCGTCGTATATCAAATAGTTTTAGTAAATTTCCAAATGTCAAACGAAAGCGTTTTGACGATGATATTGCTGGAGAAATAGATGATGTCGATGATCCTGATTGTATAGCTGCTGCCGCTACTACTGGTGTTGATGAAGATGATATGGTCATGTATGATCCCAACGAATCTATTATTGAAGGTCCTGATGATGAAGACGATGATTTGTAAGAACCTTTTTAATATATATGTATATGTATATATATATATATATATATATATATATATATATTGATATTGATATTTATATATATATATATATATATATATATATATATATATTGATATTAATATATATGTATATATATACATATATATTATATGTACTATATATATATATATATATATATATATATATATATATATATTGATATTAATATATATGTATATATATTAATATATATATATATACATATATATTATATGTACTATATATATATATATATATATATATATATTGATATTAATATTAATATATATGTATATATATCAATATATATATATATATATATATATACATATATATATATATATACATATATATATATATATATATATATTAAATATTGTATGATTGTTAATTACATACGTACATACATGTAGTAAAATACACATTTGAATAGCGTATAGTTTTTCAAACGTTCTCTGTAAAAAGCATATCTAAAGACCAAAAATCAACAAAACAAAGTAATTCGAAACAAATGAACAACTATTATTATTACAAATATCTTTAAATATTATTTGTAAGAGTCATCATCTATTTATAAAACTACTAACAAGCAGCAACAAAAATAACTGCAAAACTCACAACATTAGAAAAAAATATCATCAAGAAAAATAAAACAAAAACAAAAGCAAACAAACGTACCAACAACATATATTTTTGAAAGCAAAGAAGAGGAAACAAATCAACAATGGACTTTTTATTATCTAGTGAAATTTAGAGCCAAAAATATAAATGCAAATATAAAACTTTATATAATAAGGTAAGTCAATATATAACATATACATGTACATATATGTCTGATGATTAATGCATTGACCATTTTTCAATATTAAAACGAGATCAATGATACTGCAAGTTTATTGATTAAGTACTTAACTTTAATACTTTATTTTTTGCATTGCACTAACAACCTTATCACTCAAGTTTTTCTTTCAATCTTTTAATTTTATTCCACATAATAATTTGATTTTATCCAAGGATTTATTTTGCTTTTGAAATCTGTTCATTGTCGTTCTTCGCTAATTGAGCTTGAATGAGCTTTGTTCAGTCCATTGGATACGTCATGTACGATGCTACCATCACACAAAATTATTGAGCCTAGACGGTGAAACGATTTCAACAGTATATTTCCTGACTATTTATATTTTTGTTACGTTATATTATTTCTAGGATAACGACCTCTGCTACTTTCACTAAATTGTTAACTTTATTTTGCATATCGCCAAAATTATCCTTTCACATATAGTATTACACTTGCACCGATATAGCAAGTCAACTCAAAATTTACAAATTTTTAGTAGAGCCACAAAAACTTTTCTGTTTAATATTAAATTATATCACAAAAAAGGGTAACAACTGTATTTTTGTGGTGAAAGAGTGGAGCAAATGGTGTAAGATTTTTACAGTGTGTAGATATGCCCACTGTATATTGTCTTCTTGCAAAAAGTGAAAATTGACAAGTGTACAAGTGCGGTATATATCACTATTTCATCTAACGCCGCAGCAAATGGGGGGAGTGGTATCTCCTCATCACTCCGCAGTAGATTCAGCATTAGTCTGGTGGGTTTCACGATGTTTATCGTCTTCTCCTCTTGAATTAGGATTGGTGTAGAGATTTCTTCGATATCAGGGGGGGCAATTTGTGAGAATGGGATAATGTTGCTGTTGCTGTCGTCGTTGATATTACTTATTGATTCAAAATGCTCTTTCCATCTGCGAGTGGTGTCGTCAATGTTTATGTTTACAATGTTTTACACGCACTGTTTTTATTTTGAAGATTTCCTTATTCTCTCAATTCTATGTTTATCTATAATATGTATATTTGTAAATGTATGCACGTTTATCTGTTGCAATATTTATTATGTGTAGCATCTCATATGTATCTCTTTGCATAATTATTCTCTCTCCGTATTTTTATCTTTTTGAAGTCCGACTTATGTCTCGTTCATGCACAGTGGGCTGTAGGTGCCATTTTTTGATGAAGAGTTTATCACTTGCCTTCAAATCCGATTTGTGCGAAGATACCCTTGTCTTCATCCCCACACGCGATCTTGTATACTAAATTGAATTCGTCCATAACGTCAAGTACCAATTTCATGTTATTAAAGAAATCCTCTATGGTATTGTTCGTCCTCATCGCCAAAATGTATTTATCTCTATCATATATCTCCGAATGTTTAGACCTTTCAATACCTTACGCTGAATCTTTATCTCTCTTCTTTTAACTATCACATTGTTAAGTATATTCTCTATCATATCCTTCGGGAAAACTCAATATACTGTAAATCTTGCGTTTGTTGTTTATGTAATAACTAGAGCTACTAATATCAAGTACTCTATTTATGAAATTCATCGCTGGATTTATAATTATATTTATAAGTTGTTTCGAATAAAAATTTATTAATCTTCCCAAATGCCATAGGTTTTTGGTGCCAGTCAAGTTTGAGAGAATTCCCCTTTCTGACAATCAGAGCGTCCGAATAGGGTAATTTCTTATCGGATTCTGTTTTCATTGTATTTATATATTGAAAGTATTTTGGGTCCACAACGTTCTACTATCTCTTTACTATTGTAAAGAGATCATACATATATTTTGTAAGCATTCTTGGTTTTATATTTATCTTTTCCATTGTGATGTTTAGAAGTTCTTCCATGACTATATCGGGAATTATCGGTGATGCAGTTGATCCCATAAACATACCCTTATTTTGTTGGTAACAATATTCATTAAATTTAAAATAACGGCAGTCCTTAATACAAAAAGTTAATATTTCCATAAATATTTCGGTATTTCGGTGTTCTAAAAGAGTGCTGCATTTTTCTTTTATAATCTTTATAGCTAAAATTGCTGGAATGCTGGGCAATAATTATATTATATCAAAAGAAACCAGTATTTCATCGTCATCAATTATAGTGTTCTTGTTCTTGGACCTAAATTCCCTGGCGTCTTTTACATTTTCAGTCATCTCACAGAATTCAAGTCCGATTGAAGTGGATTTGATTTCGTAATTAGCTTCTATAGAAAATATAAAACGAATATTTTCTTCGGAATGAAACTACTCTTAAAATTGAAAGAAATTTTTATGTTTTGATTTTTATTGACAAACCAACAATTTTTAAAGCCTACTTTTTAGCTGAAATATAACATATATGAAGAAAAATTAGTATAAATATAACACATTTTATTTATTTTCTCTGAAACGTTTACTTTCATTTTTTATTTAGAATAAACAAAATTGTTCGGAATTTGTAGAACAAAGAACAAAATCGATCGGAATTGCAAATGAGTAATCAAAACCATTTCGATTGGAATATGTGACATACCTGTATAAATCGAGTCCTTTGTCAACTTTTTCAAAACGTTCATGAGGTACCTGCATAGTCCACATGATGGTGTGTTTATCAATGAGCATACTGGTCCCAATGGTATATTTTCCCTATGTATCTTCGGTAAAATATATATCCTCGGTGCAATTGCTGTACTGGTTTTCAGTATATTCTTAATATTCAACATTATCAAATTCAATATGTATAATTTCTCCACCAATTTATCGTTCCTAGCTTGCAAAGTGTATGCTGGATCTCGTCGATACGTACATATATCTGATACAGTTTTTTTATTTTTATATTATAATCAGATCTGTCGATTGCAACTGTTTTGCCCTCATATCAGTATTTAATATGGCCATGGCCATGTTTTCAGATAAATATTTTCTTGTTTGATTTGTAGTTTCCAAAATGAATTTGTCTCTAATATTAGTTCTTTCTCTCCTGTGATCCTCCAGCAGTTCAACAAACCTTGCTCATATCCTGTTTTTCTTTCTCTCCAATTTCTTGTCTAAGCTTTTCACCATCAGAAATGCATGGAAACAATGGAAGATCCTACTTCTGGTACGGTAATGTAAATTTTGAGCCAAGGTACAAAAGTCACAGTACGTTCCTGGGTATTATCTTGTCAGTGTTATTAACAAAACAATCTATATTTTATTGAATATAATACAACATAAATATATATATATATAAAGAAGTGTACACTTTGATGTCACCACTAACTGTGGAAACGGGTCGACAAATTTGAACAAAAACTTCAGGTACATTGGATGATATGGAGATGGTTTATGTAAAGTTTTCATGAAATCGGTTCCAGTTGTTCCGGAGATATGGCATTTAGATTTTCCTATATATTCCCATACAAATATCAACAAAATGCCCACCATTTACCATATTATGATTTTTTATTGTCACTTGAAAAGTTACCAAACCATGTATCGTTGAGAACCGTAAGAATGGAAGGTTCTATATTTGTTCTGAATGACTTATTAGATAATAAAAACCATCAGTTAAAAAGTTGGCGGAATTGTGGGAATAAGTGGGTATGGTCCCTCTAAACAAGGTCGATGTTAATATTTGTATATCTTGAGCATGTTTAGAGTTGTTGAAGTTTATAAATAACTTTTAAGAAAATATGGAATTTTGCATGTGTGGAGAACGATAACAGTTAAAACTTCGTTATCTATCCACATTAGTCAAAAAGCAAGTACAGGCAGGCTCCCAACAACGGGGGAGTGGTTACTCTAGTAGTTTATAAGTTTTTTAATGTTATGAGCTTCTTATGCCGCGTCTGCTTCTTTTGCCAAGTTTTCGAAGTATTTTCTTTTATCTGCTCTCGCTGTTTTCTTTACTGCCTATGGCGTATATTCATATTTTAATTAAAGATCTGGATTTTCTATTTATTTCGTTTTTAATGTGATCCATCGCTTTCTTCTAGTATTTTGTGTGAATTCAATAGGGTCCGCAGCTGTATTCTTCGTCGTGTGTTACATGTGTTCTCACAAGATGTACTCGAGGGTAGGAATCGAACCCACGAAACCCACACCCAAATAGTCAAAATTATTTCATACACTGTCTGTACGTACTGAGTGCGCGAGTGTATATTGAGTCTCTTTTTGATTTCTTTCTCTATGATAAGTTTTTAACGTTTTTGTATTATTACTCTACAATTTATAATCATTATTTTTACTTTTTTGATTTAAATAATTATTCTTGAAATACTTATTAAAGAAATCTTTAAAACATTCGCTATTAAGCACAGTAGTAATATCTCTTGAGACCAAGCATTAGAAATTAGCCTTAATATAAATAATAAAAGATGTTTTCAGTTTTAATATTAATAAATTTTATTTTTGTTTCTTTCTAGATACAATTAAAAAAAACTGCTGCCAGTGTGTGCTTTTTATTTTCTTTATATTTTAAATTAGAAAATGAACACAAATAATTATTTTTAATACATGATTAATATTTAATTTATGTTCTGTTTTATGATATCTGCAATCAGCAAATAACTGATTTATTTAAAATAAACTACTATACAATTTATCACATATAAACCTAATTAGCATTACATTTAATTTTCAATATCAATTTTCAAACATTTTATTTGAAAGGAAACCACCGCCTTTTATTTTTAAAAGAAAATCATTATTAATTTTTTAGCTATAGATCAACTATTTTTATTTAAGACTTTAATTTTTCTGTTATAAAATATATTTATTATATACAAAAAAGATTAATTTTAAATAAAAACAAAACTGTAAAGAGCATAATAATTTTGAATTGAAATTAAAAAGAAAAAAAAATAGATTTATTTTAAAGAACAATTTACAATATGTGTATGAAATGCTCGTTTATTTATTTATTTATTTTTTTTTAATAAAAAACAAGTGTTAATTTTTATTATTACTTCTTCTGGTCACTTAATAACCAATATTATTAAAAAGAAAGCAACTAAACTAAAATAATTTAAATATCAATACTTCATTGACGAAGTTTAAACTGTATAACATACATTTAAATATAACTAAAAAACAAAATATATTACCAATAATAAAATTAGTTTTCTTATTAAGATTTATTTTATCTATTATAAATTTAGTTATAATTTCTAAGCAATGGTTTTTGTTTTTTCCATTAAACTATAACAAAATAACAAAACAAATACACATATGCATACATACATACTTAACATTTTATTTGAAATCCAATTATTAGAATTATCAAAACAAAAAACATTTATTTTGTGTTTTATTTTTTCCTTTACTATATTATTTTTGAATTTAAACTAAATTTTATTTATTTAATATCAATTAATTGAATTGTTCCTGTTTATTTTTTTCTTCTCATTTTATTTTTACTTTTTGTTGTATCATTTAGTTAATGATAATATTATTTCATTCTCTAACTTTTAATATATATAATTATTTTTAAATTTAAAACATATACTAAATAAATTAAAAAATAAACCGAACTCTAAGCAATATTTATTAAAAAAGCTTTATATAGAGAGAAAGCAAAAGAAATACAATGTTTTAATTGGTTAAATTATAGAAGAATTAAAGTCAAATATTCCTGCTATTACATACATATATACGTGCATCATGCATACTTATAATTATTCCTAAACTGCATACATATGTGTGCAAAAGTAAGTTGCTTTTCTTAATTAAAAAATAATAATAAAAAACAAAACAAAAAAATTTTCATTAAAAAAAAACACTTCACAGCCATCCATAAACGTAATATAAGTACCTTTTTTAAACTAAAACTTAAAGCAAATATAATTCTAAATATCCTCGACCTAATTGCTGACATTGTATTTCTTGTTACTTTTAAAACTAAAGCAAACGTTAATATAACGTAATAAAAGAGAGTAAAAAAGTTACAGAAACATATTTTCAAATAATTTGTTTTGTTTATAATTAAAAAAAGAAATGCTTTCGAAAACTTAAAAACTATTTAGAAATAAAAAGTTTATCCAATCACTCTTATCGTGAATAAAAGGCGAGCAAAATTTTCATGTGAATTTTTTTCCCATGAATGTAAAAAGTGAAAAATTCTACAAAATAATACAGAAAGACCAAAACAATTTAAAATTCCAAATAGGAATTTCTTAAAAAGAAATCTGCAAATCGAAATTGAGCAAACTTTTGAAGATCCGATATTTTTAAAACATGCAAACAAATTAAACAAATTTAAAAAATCTTTCTGCATTGGAAAGTGTAACAATTTCAACGCTACTTGGTTTCGAATTACCTCACATAGGGGTATAAAATATTGGCACTTACGTATTTTGACATTTTTGTAATAGGTTAAAGAAAAACTTTGCTTGTTGTCTTTAATTAAGGGCAACGACTTCGTCAAATCGTTCTGTAGTACATAAATAACGATGTGCTTAACGCAGTCTTTGTCTTATAACCACATTTTTATACAGGATTAAAGATAAGCAAAATTCGTCTATAGTCTATAAACAAACATGCTAATACGACAGTGATTATGCCTAAGGATAACTATTCACTATTCACCTTTCACCCTACGTCAAATCGTCCAGTTTGATGTTATCTACGTGTTTGTTTGACAACGACTACGTCAAATCATCGTTATAGGATTACAGACAACAAGCAATATTTTTCTTTAATCTATCAAACAGGACAAAATACGACAGTGACTATGCCTAAGATGATAAGGATATTTATTATCAACCAAAAAAAGATATTTTTTTCTCTTATTTGATTTGTCTTATAAAAATTTCAAGCTAAACAAACTTCAATTTATTTAAAAGGTATTTAAATTTTGTAGAACTCAAAGGTGAAATTAAAATAAACTTCAATTGGAAATTATTTCTGTGACATGTTTTTTAATATTTTTTTACTGTGTATACGCAGTCATATTCGAGTAAGCGAACGCCGTTTAATTGAAAAAATCATATAATTGCAATCAAATATTCTCCACTGATTTTACTGATACTTTGCTGCTTTATTTAAAAAGTCCGCCATTAACGAAAAACAATTGCCGTAGTTTTTAGATTTTATTTAAACAATAGTTCGAATGTTTATATATAAATTTTGTTATATTCAGACAAAAAACAAACTGATTATTACGTTATATTTGGCTTGTTTTGTTTTAATTGCTTTTTTAGTATTTCAATTATGTATTTCGTTTTAAATAACTATTTTATAAAAAAAAAATCAAAAATTTATTTAAATATAATTTTTCTCAAAATTATTAGAAAAATAAACAACTGAATACAAATCAAACTATTACATATAATCAATAACTTTACGAAAAAAGAAGATATGTATCATTCATCACTTAAACATAATCAATTTAATTTAAACAAAATACTAATTATATATTAAACAAAGCAAAACAATGAACTAAAACATATTGTAAAGATAAATCTTATAGTTTATAAGAAACAACTAATATATTAAATATAAAAAAGGAATGAAAAAATCAACAAATAGCCAATCAATCAATATTAGCAATAAAAACACATACAAAAACAAACAAATAAATAAACAAAAAACTCGAATTAATTTTATGGAGCAAATTTATTTGGTATGAATAAAATATTAAAACTATATTTACTAAAACGTAAATTTAAACTGAAGAAAACATTAATAAATAATTTAATTTTAAAATAATAATTTTTGTATATAAATTTTGTGTAACAAAAGAAAAAAAGAATTATAAAAACCATTACTTTAGATGAACAATGTTTTGTAAGTGTATTTTAAAGATTAAACTGAAAAGGCAAAAAACTGAAAAATAAATTTGAAAGAAACCCAAAAAATACAACAAACATATTTAACAACAACAAAAAAAGAAATATATATTAAAGAGAGTATAAGAATAAAATGTCATTATTAGCATATAAGTGATGGCTAGTAAAAAACCAATCAATCAATAACAAAATTTAAAACAATTAACATAAAAATAATAGAGATAAAAATAAACAAACAAAAAAAGATGAAAATTAAATAATAAAAAAATTAATACCAAAACTATTTAAAATATTTTCTTAGAAAAAAACCAAGGTTAAGTGTACTGTTTTTTATTTCCTTTTTAAATGTTATTTTTTTATTTTAAATGCATTATTTGTTTTAGATTTTTTTTAGAAAGTTTTTAAGTAAATTTGGGGTCAAATGTGTTTTGAATAAAAATTATACTAAACAAAGAAAAAATAAAATAAAAACAATTTATCAAACAAATTAAATCAATGTTAATTAAATTTTATTTAACTTTTATATAAATAAAGTTAATCAAAGGGTCTCTTTATATAATAATTTAAAGTTAAACTGAAATATACATTTGTTTGTTTTTCTTACAAATTTTTTCGAAATTTCGAAATTTTTGATTAAATTTAAAGGCAACTCACGAACGCTGTTATTAATCTATTACGAAGAAAGAAGACAACAACGACACTACGTCAAGTACGTAAATGTTTTCTAAAAGCCAATACTCATGCCACAATAAGACGTACCACAAAATCTTCTTACAATCAAAATATTTTTGATTATAACTTATTATTATTAACTTTAAAGCATTTTATTTAAAAGAAAAGTCGATTTACCAAAAAACCATTAAAGTGAAGCAAGACTTTGATCATAAAGGCATAAATTTCAATGACAAAAATTTTCATCGATATATCATCAAACACAATGGCCATTATCGTAATAAAACTTTTAACCAATTTTTGAGCAATTCCTTTCAATTGGTTAAAAGAAAACAAAACTATTTTTACCCTTGTGTATTATTTTGAGATGCAGTCAACTACGCAATTTTAGTCCAGGATAATATTAATTCTACCCTGCCAAATAACGCCAAACGCTGGCTGAGCAACTACCTCAATGGCAGACAGGCCTTAGTGAAGTTTAAGGGACGGAAGTCGACGCATAGGAGATCAAGCCCTTTTAAAGTTTCAATAAGACTAACGAACAGCAATACATTTATATATGTGTGTTTTACATATGTATGTATATGATTAAATGTACAATTACATCCAAAAAAGCTTTTGCTTTTGAATAAATTAAAATGGTCCCATTTATTTGTCTGTAACTGTATACTGTACATTAGCAACTGTTTTTTACTCTTTTTTGTCCATGAGAAAAAAATTTACTTAAAAATTTTGTTCACCTTATATTCACGACAAGGGTGAATAAAACAAAGACAGTTATGTATGACATTGAATGTCAACTTACTAAAAGCTAAGTTTAGCGACATTGTCAGTTATGGGTCCACTAGATGCTGAACGATGCAAGATTTTGCCTGTGACACCTCCCTGTTAAAGAGTAAAACAATGATTTTTGATAAAATTCGGGTATGTTCTCAAAGCCGAAAACGAGTAAAATTGAAATCGAGTAAAATTTCAAAGGCAAAACTTAAATTCGCCAATTATTTTAAACTTTTGATAATCAAAGAAGTCATTTGAAAGGTAGTAAGGTGTCATTAAGAAAAAATATCAAAATTATGTCTGATTTGGAAATTATGGCAATTTGAAAATTAATTCGATTTTAATTTCACTCGATTTCGGTTTATAGAACAGACCTGATTATCTGTTCTGGACGCCTGCAAGATAAGCTTCTGTCATCTATCAAAATTTGGACAATTACTTTAAAAAGTCATATAGGACACCAAAGAAAATTCATCGCTGGTGATGATTCACTATGTCGTTCGCCACTGGGTTTAACTATTACAAATTTTTTTCGAAAAACGACTAATACTTGCCAGCTATAGCAAGCGTGAATGGTGTTAGTTAACAGAAACTAGAGTTACTTCACCTCTTTTTTTCATTGTGCCTATAAGAATTACATACATATACTAACGACAAATTTAAGCAGTAATAATTTAAAAGAAAAGTGATGAATTCATTTTAAGTAAACAGTTTTTATTTACCCAAATTAAAAAATTGAAAATTTGGCTTAAACGTAAAACAATTTTCACAATTTTCTGTTTTGCGAAACCGAATTTGACCGTATGTATATATAATTACCACTGATGTGTTTGGGACATTTTTGTAACAGATTAAAGCAAAATGTTGTTTGTTGTCTTTAAGCCTATATAAAATTGTCCAAATATAACTACACTTTGTAGACATGTTATACCTTCATATTTTTATTCCGGATTACAGGCAGGCAACATTTATTTGTTAGTCCTTCACAAAGAGTCGAAATACGACTATTCAAAACATGATAAAACCTTCTCTCTTATCATGGTCGGCGTGACGTAGTCGTTTTACAACATTTTTGTAATAGATTAAAGAAAAATTTTACTTGTTTTCATTAATCTAGGACAAAAATGTCGAAATACGCCAACCACGATAAGACCCTTTATATTAAGTCTAGGTTTTTGCAAAACAACAAGCTACCCCGAAAAGTACCCTATTATTAGGCCATGACAGGACTTAAAAATCTAAATTTTCTTCTATATACATATGTACATATGTATTAAAATAATTTAAAATTTATATAAATATTTTTTTCAAAAATGATTTACTTTTTCGATAACATATCGGGTGGGTAAATTGTAACTAGTGCCTGTTCTGAAAATCATTAATTGAACATTTTTTTCTCTAATCTATTACAAATACATATGTATATCGAAACGAGACTACGATAAAAATCAGCCAAGTTTTATAAAGGTAAATGCTTTGATGAATGTTAAAAAAAACTCTGCTGTTAAAATCATTAAAATTAAAAGAAAATTTATAACAAAAAAGATGTTTGAAAAATATTTTATAAAAACATTGAACATTGAGTATTAAAATTTCAGAACATTTTTTCAATTTACAACCTAAACTGTTATTTTTAAAATAACGTAGAGCATTTCTTAATCATTTTAAATTTTAAACAAAGTTTTAGAAGTACGGCAACCGTCAAATAAATACTAAAAATTTTAATAACTCAAAAAAAATATATTTCTTTCTTTTTCGTAATTATTTTTTAAAATTATTTTTAAAATTTTTTTTTGTATTTTTATGCTATTTTTGTAATGGTATGAATATTAGGGAACAATTAAAATGAAATAAAACAATGCCTAAATTTATATTAAAAAAAAATAATAATAATAAAAATAAAACAAGTAATTTCCGAGCAATAAAATTTATAAATATAAAAACAATTTTTCTTTTAATTATAAAATAATGAAAATTTTTGAATTGATATAAAATGTATTTAAACTTTAAGTAGCATACAAATCTGATTCTTTTTTTTTAATAATAAGGTACACTTTAAGAAATAGAATTGTAATTATGCTTTAAGAAATTAAAATATAAAAATAAATTTTTTTTTAATTATAAAGTTATTAGGAGTCTTTTTTTTATAGACCAAACAAAAGTAAAATTTGTGTAAAAACCTTTGTTACAATATCGAAAATGTTTTTTTTTTATTGATTTGAAACGTATGACGTGAAATGGTCTGTCTGATAACTTTTAATTTTTCATAATCATTTTCAAGCTATAAATCCGAATGTTTGAAAGGTTTTTATTCTGACTTAATCAAAATACTTTTAACGAACTGTCGATAGTAAAACTGTTTGTACTGATTAAATGCTGACTTTGTCATTGATACAACTGTCATATTACTCTTCTGTGCTATAGAAATTAAGCACGTACTCGTCTTATAGGACCTTACGAAGACATTGGCATATACGAAGACATGGATCTCCAAATGTTTATATTTTTTTATCGTTACTCCTCTCGGGAGCATATGGCTTTCACAAAGCATCTCCATCTTACACGGTTCACCACTGTTGTTTTTGCTTCTTCTCATGTTAGATTGTTCTGTTTTAATTCTTGAATAATTGTGCGATTTTTTAAGCCTTGAGGATTCCACTCGAGTGATATTCCGGTGATACTACCGGGACTTTTTAGAATGGTGTGACCGATCTACCCCAATTTCCTTATCTGCTTCATTAGGGGTTCCTCATTAGTTATGTTCTACAGTCGTTCGAATGCCGCTCACAGTTTTGGCCTGTTATCTACGTCAGTTTCTGTGCCGCCATTTGTAGTCATTGTACTTCCTAGATAGCGACTGGTTGACCTTGATGTTTTCCGTGCTAGTATTGTTTATTCTCATGACCTTGGTTTTCTTGATATTTATCTCAAGCCAAAAATTGCAAAATTGTACTAGATTTAAAAAAAAAGTAAAGTTTTACTTATTTTAAACGAATACAACTTGCTAACCGTGATAAGAGAGTGAACGAAATGTATTTAAATGTAATGATATCTAAAATAAAAACTTTTAAAATCGTAAATTAAACAAACGAACAAAATTTAGTTTTACACAATTCTATTGAGCAGGTTTTTAATTTAAAAGCTATAATACATACTTATTTTAATTTTCATTAAATTCTACTATCAGTAATTATTTTAGCATTGATTTGGGCTTACAATCACAATGCTTACACATATTAATTACAGATTAATACTTTAAGTGTACCTTATGAAAATTTTTATTGAGATTAAAATTTAAAGAATTTTATATACTAATATTTAGTTATTAACTTAAGTAAACATATGTACATATTTATAAAAAAATATAAAATATTTTTATTTAATTTTTAAATGTACCATAGGTTATAAAAATTATGCCTTAAAAGCCAAAAAGAATATATAAAGAAGAAAAACAAGAAACATTTATAGAAAAACAAAGAAAATTAATATAAGAATTGTCAATTTAAAAACAAGTTTCTTTTTATGTTTAAGAAAAAACTACAGCAAAAAAAGTCAAAATTTAAAAATTGATTTGTAAATTAACGCCTCCAAGCCATAACATGCTAAGTTTAAAAAATGCGTTTTTCAGCAGAAGCTCTCAAAGTTTAATCAAATTTTGACAGCATTTAAGTTCACAGTTCACCTAGTATGGCATAGTTTGCAGGCGCATCAATATGATATAAAAAAATTATAATAGTTAAAAAAATATTTTTTTTTTTTTAATTTGATTTTTGTTGCCGTAAAGACTGCTTTATACCAACCAAAATATATTTTTTAAAAATAAAAATAAATTAAAAAATTATTTACTAAAAAAAAAAAAACAAAATACACAAAAATATAAAAAAAAACAAAAACCATTAACTTTAGCAATAAAAGGCCTTTGAAATAATAAAAAAGAAACAAACAAAAATTAAAAAATAAAATGAAAATTGAAAAGTAGGTGTTTATTAATATTGAAAGAAGGAAATTTATGAGTGTGACTAACAAAAAAAATTTAGCTGAAATTGTAAGTAATTATTAACAAAACACAAAATATTGCGAAAATGGCTAAATAAATAACTAACGAGTTTCCATTGATAAACTGTCTTTAAGTTACTAAATATCAAATTTTTATTTGTAAAAAAAAACAAAAAAAAAATAGTTATGAATTATATTTATGCATTAATGAAACATTTTTGAACAACTGATTTATTTGTAATTTGTATTTTTTAAAAATATTTAAATTTTAAGCCAACAATATATACATACATACATACAGACTATAATAAAATAAAAAATAAAATAAAACAAAAACAAAAAAAATTAAATAATTTATTTTTAGGATATTTATATTTAGAAAACAACAACTAATTTATAGCCTAAAATTATTATTAAAATATATATTTATATATACAACAACATACATACATACATACATATTACAATTATAATAAATCAAATAATTTAAGTTAAAAGAATAAAAACTATTTTGAAAAAAAATAAAATAAATTTTGAAAAAATTTAAAAATCAAAACATACAGTGAGAAAAATATGTATATATATGTATGTACAGAGTCTGTACACGCTTAGTTCTTTATATTTGAAAATTTTCAATAATGGTAAAATTAAAATTAAGGATGCTGACAGACTCTTTGCATATTTGTAAGTTACTTTCTCGAAAGTGTAGTTAAGATCATTAAGTGTTTCTTTGTCATAATTCCATTGTCAATAGAAATAATTATATTTTATGGATATGTTATTTTATTTCAAATCAGCATAAAAAATATATAAAAAATTCATAAACTAATCACCCTTATTATGATTGGCGAGTCATTGTCGCGTTTCGATTTTTTTGTAATAGACTAAAGAAAAACGTCAAAATACGACAACGACTACGGCAACCATAAGGTCCAATGTTTAGTATGATCCCCTCTTTTAATAAACAGACTAGATACGGCATTGAATCAATGAGACAGTGCGCAATATCTTCGTTCATTTTGGCTCATTCTTCTTCTTTAAATGACTGTTAACCTTCATAGGGTGTTCGAATTTACTGACGTTAACGTATTCGGGTCAGATTTGGCAAAAATAAAAAATTTTATATATTTAGACAATAATAATCTTTACTGGAGTATAAAATAGTTTATTTATTATTTTTTGTATATAAATAAATAAATATAACTTGTATTTGTAGTAACATTAATTGTAAATGTAGGAATACATTGACTTAAAAGAGTTAATTAAATTTCATTAGATAGGTATATCTGATATACATATAAATAGTTGATATTAGATCAATACTATTTTTAATAATTGCATTGTTTGCATAATATAATCATATAAGATTCGCGTATTTTTTCTTTGTATTTGGTTAAAATTGAAGACTGATGATCCTGTTCAGGATTATTACTTTGTTTTTGTGCAATTTATTTCGAAAATTAAACTCTTGGTAACGTTTTTCAGTACTTTATATAGGTCGTGGTAAGTTGGTAACCTAAATTTAAAAAAAGTTGACGTTTGGCAAACTATTTTCGTTCCAGCCGTGGTTAGCCAAAGTAAATAATATAAAACCATTGTAAGCGGATATATCTTATATATCATCTAATACTATCTGGGGTTTTATGTTCTCGTGATTACTAATTTCTGGATTATGATAAAAAGAAAAACAACATACTATTTTGATATTTTTTTTCAAATATATGCGATTAACGTTCTTGCTGAAAAAAGAATTACGAAAGTGCAGATCTGCCTTTTATTGCTAATATCAGGGATGGTAATTCAATTTTATTTTTAAGTGTAATTCCCACTACATTAACACGATTTTCTAAAAAATTTAGTCCCATTTGATGTCTTGTACAAAAAAACATCTCATTGTGACATTTCAGACTAACTGCAAGATCGAGAACTACACGCCCACTTTGGTTTCTTTCAGCCATAGTTTATATATCTTTGCCTATACATGGTAGGCGTAACTATTAACAAATTCGTAAAGCGCTCAAATTTTATGCCCTATTTAGCTGGTTTTGAAGTTATGTATAGCCGAAACAGGCATATTCCTATTATTGCCACCATCTGCTCATCGACTATTATATTTTCAACGTATTGTAAAGTTTGGACAATATGTCAACCACTTTGTTTCACAATTTAGATATGTTTTCAAACTTATCTTAAACTCATCGATCACTGTCCTCATCTTTATTTTTAAATCCTATTACTCTCAAATTGTTGCAAATTGTGCTGTTCGGAATAACAGAAATTCTCCTTTTTACTCTGGGTCAAATTTGACTCGAACACCTTAAGTGTAAAAAAATTTCTTTGCATATACATATGTATGTACATATATTTTTACAAAAACCAGATTTTTTGTTCAGATTTGAAGTAAAATATAATCAAAGCTTATCAAGAATATACACTTATTAAAAAAAAATTGTTCTCCAAAAATGGGTCAAAATTGACCTGAACACCCTAGATCACCCTTACCTGTCAAACTACCTTCTGTTTGCTTAAGTTCCATTATATAACATATGTATCTCAGATTATCGGATTTAAATTTGGACAAAACGCAGAGTGTTTCATACCGAGGAATTTTTTCCCTTCAAAAAATTTTTTGGTGTGTTGGGCATTCTGCATTGATGCATTGCAAATTTAGGAAGCATATAATCAAAAAGCTTTACATATCATTCAACATTCTTTTTGTTTAAAATAAAGCCAATGTTGTTCTTTCCTTATTTACTTATGGGACACTACAACCGTTTGTGGGTTTTGCCCTGCGCTAGCTAGCCCATCTTCCACCAGGAAGATGTAATCGTTCTCTCCCATCTTTCCACCTTCGGGTAACGTCTCGGCGATCTGCTTTACCGGAGTTTATTAGTTCACACGAGCGATGTTGAAAAGCCAGCTACTGTATCTTAATGCGCTTCACTATAACCACGTTCCTGTACAGATCATACAGCTGTTTCAACGTATACTGTAGTCATCTTCTCACAGAGTACCGAAAATCTTATGAAGTATTTGGTCTCGAACGCACCCAAAACATTCGTATCGACAATATCCGCGCATCTACGCCATATAGCAGGACAGGGGTGATTAGTGATTTGTAGAGCGTAAGTAAGAACGATTCTCCGTTTGATCTCCAGGCTGGTATTAAAGCTGGTACAAAGATACTCAAAATCGTACAACACATCAAAACTGCGGTCGCCAATAGTAACGTTATAGACTTTTTGTTTGTTGATAGATGATACTCCAGACTGGAGTATGCAGAAGATATAGGACGGGTGTGTAAAACATGTAAAAACAATTTATGCACATACGTACATTCATATGTACATATAAGTACATTTCGCTCACTGTATAAAAAATTATTTTATTTATTTACAAGCCATAGAAAAATCATAATATATTGATTTGGGAACAAAAAAAAAAAAAAAAACTTCATAACTTCACTATAACTTTATTATTTAAGATGTATTGTTGCAGTTAATACAATTGCTCTGATTAAAAAAAAAAAAAATAATAAAACAGTCCAATTAACCAAAACCATTAATATTTTTTTTTTTTTGTATTGATATTTAACATATAAAATTTATAATTTGAAAAACCAGATTAGTCTTCTAAAATATGAAATTTGTTCATAGTACTATTATTAAAAAATTTTTTCTATTAAATGTTTAAAAGAAAATGATAAAACAAGAAACTTTAAGTTTAAACAATATTAAAATAAACGAGTGAATTAACTTTTCAAAACGCTGACAAATTGCAATAAGTCGAGAACAATATTCAGAAGAAAAAATTGATGTAACATTGTTTAATGATAATCGGAAAACAAAAACAAATATAAAATATTACATTTATTTATCTTTTAAAAGAATTACGGAAACATGCTGTTAAATTAAAAATTTAATATTAAGTATTTAGTATTTAAGAAATATTAAAAAAATAAATAAAAAAATCCAAAGTTTCAATTAAGTTGTAATCATAAGTGCTTTCACTATTAAAAAAAAAAAAAAAAAAAACATTAACAAAATATTAAATAACAAAAAAACACACACACACAAAAAGTGCTTAAGTTTAAAAATTATTAAATTAAAAAAAATGGTGAATTAAATAAAGGAAATTTCCTGATAAAACAAAAATAATTCTGTTTTATTTTTCAAAATGTTCTATTATCTTTTGAATTACCATATCAATGAGTAAGTATAGCACATATACGAGTTTCTGAACTGTCAATTAAGAAAATCGAGAAGCGGACAAAGAGGAGAATGTTGACACTTTTTTCCTGCAAGAACTAACCCAATTGCGAGCAGTTGTTTATAAGACCTTTCCTATGATGGTCTCGTTTGATGACGAGATCCTCGGTATGGGCATGCGTACGTTTTGCGTGGATTAGGGAATAGGATTGATCTCGACGTAGTATATGAAAGGTTCCTGAACGGGGGAGGGTACTGGGGCGGGCGTTTATTACAAGTTACTCTACCTTCAGTAATCACATAAGTTGAACTACAAAGGCAATATTTTCCAGCTTTACGGACGAATAGAAATGATCTCGGACGTAGTAGACTATGTTATATCTTATCGACTATGAATTATGAGATCATCGAGGTATTAAAGTTGAACGACAAGTGCAGTGTTTCCAGCTTTCCAACTTTCGAGGGCCAGCGAATATCTTTGTAAATACTCAGGTAGCCAGCAGGGCGCTCAGATCATACTTGATCAAGTGTAAGATCGTCCTAGACTAGAGAATGGCTTTATGAAGATTGCATAAAGTCATAAGACTTTGTTGGGTATCGGGCCACCGTAGTACTGCAGGAAACAAGATGGCTGATGAGTTGGCCAAACATCAAGGGACCGTGGTGGACTGAATGGGCCTTGAAATAAGGTTTTCTAGGTCCATCTGAATTGTCATCTCGAATCGAAATCAAGTTAGAATTGAGGCTGGCTACAGGCGTCATTGCGGACTACAGCGGCACACGTTCAATGACTTGTAAATGAGAGAACAGTCACACCGATTTTTGTAAACTGTGTGTAAAAGAGGATCAAATGGATCTACCATGTCGCTGCCATAGGCTCTCTGGCAAAGGCCAATGAATTTTAGCTGTGAATACGATACAAGGTCTTACTTCCCTATCGAGCATGTAACCTACTGTTATTTTTCAATTTGCTTAGGATCTTAAATTTCTTTAGCATGGGAATTGCCCGGACTTGAGATGTTTTTGTACCTTTCCCTCTTGCTAGACTGGCTACGTCTTGTCGGCTGCTCTCTTTTTCTCCTTTTTTTTCTACTCTTTTCACTAATCTTCTCCTCCTCTTTCTACAGGATTTTCACAATGGACCACGTGGTCTTCGAGTGACGGAAACATCGGTTTTCCTAGTGGTTGCATATACTTCAACCTAATAATCTAAGTATTATTATTTATTATTTGCGTAACAAATCAAACTTAAAACGACATTCCCATATTGATCTCAACCACTTAACCCCTATCTCACCCTTGTATCGAAAATCATACAAAATAAATGTTTTTAAATTTTTTATTAGAAACAATGTCTAAGATACTTATAATATATCTTGACATTAAATTTAGTACAAAAAATGCATTTGTTTATGTATTCGTAGGTAGTAACCCGTAACTAAACGTAATTCTCTAATGAATTCATAAATATTGCGATTTCTATATAAAATAGCGTTTAAAAACATGTCAAAACTTAAACAATTTTGAAAAAATTGGATAAAAAATACGCTATTTAACCAATGCACACAGATTCTACAAGTTTACTTAAGTAAAGTATATACCATTTAAAAGTTCTTGTCTTTTTCTTTCCATATCTTAATATCGATTAATATTTAGCTAAGTTATTAGCTTACAAGTGCTTGAAAGTACGAAAAACGGGAATTTTAACCGTAACTCAGGATTTTGAAGGTATTTTGAAAATTTTAAAAGTAGATTCTTGTTGGACTTGAGAGCAATTAAAAAAAAAATGGTATCCCAGGTAGTTTTCTTCATTCTTTTTTTTTGGCATAGGTTTTCGACTTGTACACTTTTTTTGACGCGTAAATTTGCTGTTGTTTTTAATAGATTTTGTAAACCAGTAAATACAGTCCTAGAAAATATATAATGTTTAAGTTCATCTCATTTTTAAGGACTAAAATGAAAACTTAATTTAGAGAATGAGGGTGTAAATTTTTTTACGCTGACTGTATGTATTTTATACTAGAAACAGCATGTACCTACAATTTGTTACATTCTGACAAAATATTGAATATAATATGTAAAATGCAATTGCTGATATATCTGTTGAGATGATAAATACATATTTTTGGGAAATACCATGTCCACTCTTCCTGTCGTTTTAATTTTTTTGAAATTAATGCGACCAAAGTAATTTTTTCAGTTTTCAACTTTATTGTATTAAGTAGCTGTATTCTAACGGTTTGTATTTATAGCAAGTGAAAAGTCTCCACATCTGTCCATTTATTTAAGATACAACCAAGCAAATAACTAAATTGTACATATTTTGTTACCTGTTCACTTTCAATTTTAAGAACTTTTGGTTTTCTTTTGATTTCTTTATTTTAAAACACATACATACATATGTATATAGTAACATTTTTTTTAATAATGTTTTAAAATACACTTAATAACAAACACTCATTAAAAGCTTAATGTTAAGTTATTACTAAAATTTATCAATAAATGATTGGTAACGCTATACTTGTTGCCAAACAGATTAAAAAGATTAAAGCAGTAACTTTAAAGATATGATATAATTGTATATCATTTACAAGGCTTTTATTATTTTTAATGTGATTTCAACAATTTTTCTTAATTTCTAAATATTTCTATATACCTAAAAATTAATAAAATTTTATTAAGATCTCTGTTTTTTCTTCTCTATTCAATGAGAGTTGAATATCGGGAGTACCCGTTACTCGGTATCTAACCTTTACAAATAAATACAAACAACACTAATCACAAGGTATTATTTATTTTTCGTTTGACAGCAAATTAAAATTATTTTCTCGGATATTTAGAAAAATTCGGAATTTTTATTCAAAAAGTGCAAAAACATTATTAAAAAAAATTATTTATCTGTTACACGTAAAAGTTACAAATAAATACGAATAAAATCGAAATTATGAAAAAGTAACATATTCAAATCATAAATAGTCTGTGCAATAAATTTAAGGAAGTAAAAATTTTTACAAAGAATAAGACCTTAATAATTACATTATAGTGTACGTGTGTATGAGAGAGAGAAAAAAACTGAGAGCAACGTCACACGACGAATAAAGCAAAAGTGCAAAAAAGAAAAAACAAAGACGCAAGACAAAAAAAAACAGCAGAAACATAAAAACAAACAACAAATACACAACAATTTAATTTAATTAGCAAGCAATAAACGAGAAAAAAGAAAAAACAATTACTGGAGAATATCTATAAAATTAATATAATTTCGCAAATATTGCTGGAAATTTGAACAATTGAAAGTTATACGATTAAGCAAATAAAGCTGGTAAATATTGTCGAAAAATATATTTTTTTTGAGAAACACTACGGGCAACTCCCCACTTTAGGTGCATTACAATATTGGAAAAGATAATGCAAAAAAAATGATACTGCAACTGAATTGCAGAAAATTCTGGACAATCACTGTTTTATATACTTTTTAATATATTGCAATTAAAAATTAAATAATAATTAAATGTGTTAAAAATCAGTAGCATTTTTTAAGAACTGTATAAATAGACTATCATGCTATCAAAGTCCAGGAAAATTACCATTATCACATGCATATTTAATTAGTTTATTTCACAAGGCATTGTAACAGGTGTTTGCTTTTATATCGAAGGAGATGATATTGTTCAATTAAAAACCACGTCATTTAATAGGCATCTTAAAAATTGACGTGTTCCTTTAACAAGGTTATTGGTAGAATGATTTTAATTTTTTGTGAAGGAACTAAAATGTTTAAATTTTTTGATTAGGAACAGAGTAAATTATTAACAGCTTCGTATAAAGCCAAATATTGTGTGTGTAACTTAAATGTGTGGGCTTATACCTATGGCATTTAGGAGTGTAAATATGTATATGTCAACGAAAAAGTGTAAAAAATAAAGTTTTTTCCGACTTCGAATTTTGTGCCATTTGTGGGAAGTTAATTTATTATTAGGAAGAGCAGATAAAGCACTTGGATTGCTCACTAAAGCTTATCCTGAATATGTTCCATCGATTTGAAAGTGATTGTTTGTGCGCCAGCCGCAAATTTAAAAGATTATGAATTGTTGACATTACCTTCACGAAGGCTTTTAACAAAACAAGAATAATTTGAAAAATCATTAAGGCAGCCTTCCACAAAGAGGTTATTTTTGGTTACCAGGTGGAGTGCGTAAGCACTCGTTTTTAAACCTACTAAAGCAGAAACTTTCAGTAACAGTAATAGCCACTAAACGAGTTGAAGACGACGGATGTTGTAAGACGACTTTTCATATCCAATATACTGCTCGAACGCCATTCCAAATGGAGTCATTATTGCTTCCAATCATTTTCGAAAATTCAAAACTCAAATATTTTATGCAAAATCCGTTCAACTGGCCAAATGCGGCCCGGACGATCACAGGCTACTTTTACCTAACACAAGATTATTTAAAAATAATTTAAAAAATAGTGGTTATAAAATTTTGCCTCAGTCATCTTATAGTCAGAAAGATTAAGACAAGGTCATAGCTAACGGTGGCAAATACTTTAAGCAGAATTTTTATTACACATCAATATTTCGCAATAAACCCCCAAAATTGCAAAAAAAATCCGCATTAAGCCAATTACAACCAATAATTGGCTATTGAATATACAGTTGGACATCATTATAATGGATTTGCCTGAAACCAACTATAAACTTATACAGAAATAATTACGATTTAATCTTAAATTTGTCATAAACAGAACTTCATTGTACAGAAATTCACTACATACAAGTTTGACTGTATTTTTTGCTTTTCATATGCGTCTTCTGTTTTTCATCATTTATTTGTTTTTATTATTTCTTATCAAACTTTGCCAGCCTTTTATTAAACCTTATCTAAAAATTAAAGCAAATATTAATAATCGTAATGCTGTTGATGATTGTGTTAATGTGCTGAATATAGTTAACGCATTTCATTATAATACGAATACTTTTTTCAAAAACACTAAGGCTTTAGATTTAGGTTTATAGCGATCGTGAGGTCGATTTATATTGTAAATGGATTACGCACTTCTAGTAAAGAAAAATATGTAAATAAAGTTTAATAATTCTTATAAGTAAAGGTATTTTCTTTGTTAAATTCGATTTTTCATAAATGTATTGCGTTATATTCTTTTAACACTTTAATCGCCATGTCAGTCATATGTGTCTGACCCTTAGAAGTTCTACATAAGCCATGTCAGACATATATGTCTGACGTACGCGATTTGGTAGAAGGCCACGTCAATCACGGACGTCGCTCCCAAACGATACATTTGCATTATGTTTCTTGTTGTATCTTGCTTGGATGCGTCAGACATATAAAACTGACACGGCTTGTCGAGAAAAAAAGTTTTAATATAGGACCATGTCAGTCATATATGCGTGACATAAAAAATAGCGTTTCCGGAAATTTTGGCAGAAAAAAAATTTTTCCGTGGTACATTAAGATTCCTTGATATATTTCTAACTAAATTATCTACTAAAGTTACCATGGGCCATGTGAAAATGTTACTGATATTATCGTGGCGATTAACGTGTTAATAAATTGCAATGAAAAAGTTTTCAATAAAGAAAATTTATGTTAAAAACTTTTCTAAAAAATTTGGATACTTTTTTGTAACCTAATATTATACGTTTAAAAATCTTCCGATAAGTTGCCCAACATTTTTAATTTTTTTTTGCTTTTGTGCAATTGTTTGTGTGTTAGGTGCACATATTATACACTTACAATAATAATGCGTTTGTAAGCCTGCTACTAACATAGAAAGTGTGGCCCAATGTTCAGCCAAGATATAAAATTATTTACAAATAATAATTACGGTTGATTAACCTGCACTATAATTAACAAGTAATTGATAACAAAAATTTAATTTAAAAAAATAACCATCAAGAAAGTGATAAATTTAGAAATCGTTAAATAAACATTAGTTCTAATTCATATTGTTAATACAAATTTGATAGCAACTAAAGAAGTTCAATACTCTATAGATTTTTTTCCGGCTCAAATGTTTTTTTCAAACGAACTATAAACAAACAAACTTGTTTTTTTTTTCTAAGGTTTCTCTCTTATTTGTTTTAACATGTCCTCATATATAATATACTTTTTTAAACTTATTTTCTTTTAAAAAGTTTAATAATCATTTTTGTATTTTCTCTGTTTCTTGTTTAGTACGAAATACATTGAAAAAAAAAAAATAAATTATGTCAACTGATATACCATTACCAACGGCACCAGAAATGCCAACTACATCTCATAGCACCGCGGAAGGTGAAGCATGGAATGCCGCCTTTAATAATGACAATAAACCAGGCAGTACAACATCTTCAGTTTCTACAGAAGCATCCTTAATTAGCGATAAAATGACAACATCAACATCAACAACATCTACAACCACTTCATCAACTGCATACTCATTTGCTGGCAGTGCTTTAGCGAGTGAATCTATTAATATTAATAATAAAGAAAATGTCGAAACAAATAATAGTAAAACTGCTGGCGGTGATAAAGAGGATGATAAGAATGAGGATTCAATGTTTGAGTGTAATATTTGTTTGGATACAGCCAAGGATGCTGTGGTCAGTATGTGTGGTCATTTATTCTGCTGGCCCTGTCTACATCAGTGGCTAGAAACTAGACCCAATCGAAAATTATGTCCCGTGTGTAAGGCAGCAATTGGTAAAGATAAAGTTATACCATTATATGGACGTAATAGTACTAAACAAGAAGATCCCAGGTATGCTGGTTTGTTTTTTGTTATATACAAACATTTTAAATAAAATGCCAAATTATACATGTGTTGTTTTTTTTTTTAGAAATAAAGTACCACCACGTCCTGCCGGCCAGCGTACTGAACCTGAACCACAACAGGGTTTTCAGGGATTTAGTTTTGGTGATGGCTTTCATATGTCTTTCGGCATTGGAGCTTTTCCTTTTGGTTATTTTGCTTCATCCTTAAATTTTGGTGAACCACGTCCAGCACGTAAGCAATTTAAATACATACTTTTTTAACAATTATACTACTATTTTGTACATCTTTTTTTCAACATTAGCTGCTAACCGTGGCTCAACTCATTATGAAGATGAACAACAACTTTCCAAATTATTCTTATATTTGGCCTTCTTATGCATTGCCTGGTTATTATTTGCATAGCCTAATTTGTATTTGTATTGAAGCAAACAATCAACCATCTAAAGAAACAAACAAACAACAAGTAAATCAAAAAAGATAAGCTATTCATATTAATTTTTACTCTTTTTATATTTTGTTAGGTAATCGTTTTTATAATAAATGCGTGGTTGCTGTTTTTTGATCTTTTTTGGTTTAGTCTCTAAAACAACACACTACGCTATTACGCCAATCTGCTGCAACCAATGAATGTCCTTAGTTTTCTAATTTTTGTATTATTATTACCAACTTTCTATATAATAATTTTATAAACGATTTTATTCGATTGGCAAATTTAATATATACATATTAATTAGCGTTATGTATAGCTTTGTATACGTTAATTAAAAGAAAATTATTAACAATTACATTAAATCATATTTCTTTTAATTATCGTTTCCGTTTTTAATGAGGCATTTTTACAAAGAAATTTTTTTATCTGGTGTTTGTCTTATATAGTTTTTAAAGATATATTTTTTTGGATTTCGTTCTGCTCTTTTATATATATATAAAAATTAAATGAGAAATGTACTGGTTGTTTATTCGAATTAAAAAATATTCAATAAAGAACGACATAATTAACATTATTAAAAAAGTAATTTGTTTTACTGCAATTAAATCTCGCTAAAGAGTGCTGAAAACTAGTGCTCTTTTTTGGTGATTATCATATGGCTCAGGTGTATTTAATTGTAAAAGACAAACGTTTTTTTTATTTTACGCCTGATCCTGAACTTACGCAATTTTTGTACGATATCGTTTAGAATTTATCTAGAGTGTAAGAATAGAATTAAGTGTGTTTTATTTAAAAAATAATTTATATTAATTTTTTGACATTCAAAAATTACAAAAAAAGCAACAAATATATGTTGTTTTTGTTGAAAAGTTAGTTATTGTACAGGCAAGACTATCTTGTTCAATATGCCTTGTCCAGAGAAGTAATTAATAGATGAAAATTATATCTAAAATATAAACTATTCGCTGACAAGATTGAAAGCCTTGTTTTGTATTTCACTTAGGTGATGTGTTGCGTTATTTCTACACAAAATCTTTTTGTAAGAGAAACAATTTTCATATTAACAACGTAACGCTACACCTATGTAAATAATTTACAAAATAAGTTCCTTAGTGGCCTTCGGTTTGCCAATGGCCTCAGCTAGTTGTGGCATGGGGATTGTTTGGATTCAGATGAGTTTATGGCCTTCCAGTTTTCGTTTTTTTTTGTCAGTCTTTGTTGTGTAGTTGCTGCTAGCTTACGTCCAGCTTTCTCTTCTTAGCATTTCTTTTTTTATAAGACGACCACAATGGACCATATGGTCTCTGGGTATTTAGAAACTGCGGTCTTTCTTATGACAAAACTTTCTTTCTTACACAAAAACAGTTTTTATATTAACAATGCAACGCATCACCTAACCGACTTACAAAATAAGCACCAGAATTCTGTTTATCAAATTAAAGCCACTGAAGATTATCATCGTTTATTTCACAGATAACGTTACCTGGACATAGAAGGCTACTGCATAGCTGATGAATTTGCATCAGTTGTTACCACTTTGGATAACGTATAGTGATTTGTTATTACGATATTTGGATTTTTGAAATTTGATTTTAAATTAATAATCCATTACAATTTGTTGATAATCTTTTACAATTTTGATGGCTAACAACTCTGTATGCATCAGCTGTTCGGGTATATATTTTTGAAGAAGTTTTCGTTCTGTTTTGTTTACGTTTTACAATCGCTCCCAAATAAAAAAAAAACATGACCATTAAAATATTTTTACCAGAAAATTTATTTTTTATTAAATACAATTGCGATATATATGGTGAAATAAAAATTGGTGAACAAAATTGTGTTTCCTATTATATTGTTAGTACAGTACCAAATGAAAAACCATCAACTGACGATGAGCTGCTGGATTATGAAAGGGATATAGAATTTTCCAATGAATTACGACACTTGGGTCATATTGTAAGCGCCGTAAACAATTCCCAATTGCATCGAAAAGATGTCGCATTAGCATTTGTTTATGATAATGAAACACCAAATATCTATTTAAATAAATTGAGTATTAAGCCAGAGGATGGGACTGCCAAAGTCAATGTCTTCCTATATAATGAAAAACGTATTGTAAGATTACAGGATTTAATTGAGCACAACACTAATACAGGACAAAGTAATGAGAGCAAATGTGTTGAAGAGGAAAAGAAAAGTGATGAAAATAATGACTGCAATGACGACGATATGCCTATGTTATATCAATTACTAAGGGCCAAGGAAAAATTTATAACTTCTGTGGAGGGAGATGACATCGATTACGTGTTCAAACGTTGTAGTACGCAATTATTAAAGTTTCCATTTGAGGTTCTTATGTTGGGCTTTGGACTTATAATGACTCGACCACCATTCTTATACATATTTCGTTATACGTTTTTGTCGGACTACTATGAGGAATGGTTGAAATTCAAGAAATCTGGGTAAGTTTTGCATTATAAACGTAAAACTAGAAATGTTATAAAAAAATGTAGTAACACATGGCTGCGATATGCAGTTTTTGGGTTATAAGTTTTTTATTCTTCTTAAGAGAAACTTCGATGTCTCTGATTGAATTTTAATCATTTAAGTTGGTACCCACTTGTACAGTTTCATAAAATTATATAGTCGCTTTCTATATATATATGTCTTGGAAGCCACATAAGAATACCCGTTGTGTGTCCGGCTACTTCAACCAGAGGCATCTAGAATTCGTGAATAATTTTCGATTTGCTATATATAGATATTTTCTAGAAATCCTCTGCTGTCAGTAAATATGGAAATTTTTCCGGTAGAATATCCTATAATACCACATATTGTGTGCGTCTATCTTTATGGCCATAATTTCAGTTTATGGATCGCTGCCGTAATCTTTTAGCTTTCTATATATGCTGGCATTTTGCTAATGTTTAGCTACCTGTTTAGCTGGCGCTACCACCTTATTAGTGGAAATTTCAGTAATAGGCAACTAACTACATTCAGTATTAAAAATCTTAAGTCAAGCAAGTTAAGTTATCGTAAATCATGGGTTTAGTAATGAAGCGCGTAAACCAAGAAATAACTTTTTAAGACTCCTTTTTAGAATACCGTATGAACTTTAAAAAATTTTAAATTACTAACTTGTATGTATTTTTTAGTAAAAGAAACTATAATATCGCCTTTGATACCATGCTGGGCTTGTGTGTAAATGTGCTGCTAATACTATTTATAGAAAATCCTGGAGATTATATAATAGCAGCTTCCAATGTAAGTCGATTTTTGTTTACATGTTTGAAGTTAAAACAATTAAAAATATATTTCTTTTTACAGTCTATTGTAACAAATTTTCGTTTGTTACTTCAATCTTTGCAAGGTTCTCCCATAGGTTTAAAATTGAATGTACAATTAAATAAGTTTTTGTTGGATTGCTTTGGCTATCATGTAGAATTATGGGCAACATTTTTAGGTATGAGTTTTTTGCTACATGAAATAAAATTTAAAGACTAATTATATTCTTATTTACAGCTATTATAGAACCTTGCATTAGACAATTGTTTATACCATTTTTAATATTGGGCTTTATAGGATTCTCTTTTCAGTTAGCACTTTTAACAGATTTAGTATCAATAATGGGTTTACATGCCCATTGTTTTAGTATTTATGCTGCAGTGTAAGTATTTTTTTTTTTTTAAATTAAAACTTTTATCATATGTTTTAGTTGTTTATAAGCGTAGATTATATAAAGTGGAAATTAAAGGCTTACAAGTACTATGGAAAGTGGTGTTGGGTAAACGTAAAAATGTTCTAAAAAGTAAGTAACGTAAACAAAACAGTTTTAAAGTGATATTGTTTTACAATACTTTTATTTACAGATCGCGT
Organism: Wohlfahrtia magnifica; assembly: GCA_023159175.1. NCBI lineage: Eukaryota > Metazoa > Arthropoda > Insecta > Diptera > Sarcophagidae > Wohlfahrtia > Wohlfahrtia magnifica. Next base: position 459,347 of record JAKWBJ010000513.1, read on the forward strand.
AGAATCCCATAATTACATGAATCGTCAACTTTTTTTGGCAACAGTATTTTTTACTTCCCTATTATTTTTGTTTCCTACGGTACTTACCTATTATGTGGTTTTTACTTCAGTAAGTATAAGATATTTTTATCGTCTATTACGTTAATGTCAACTTTTCATTGCAGTTACGTCTTTGTATAAGTCTAGTTAATTTCATGTTGAAAACTATACGTCGAAATATTTTAGAATTTCCTATGGAAATGCTATTACGCTGGTGTATGAACAATTTCTATGATACTGGTAATTAAAAGTGTTAAGCGCTTACTTTTCAATTAAAGTTATGCTTATTTATTTTTTAAGATTCTTTACAATTAGAGTTTGTACATCATACACCGCCTCATCTTCTTCAATTCGATACTCAAATACAAATGTGTGTTTTCAAACTTAGTGTTCATTCTTCATCGTTAGGTCGGGTCTTATCATGTCATAGTGGAATCCTGCAAGATTTAGAAGCCAAAGAAGAAAATTCTTTTAAAAGTGTAAGCCAAAAAATATTACAAGGAACATTTTAAAAAATAAATACAACAAATTTGATTGAAAATTAAATTAAAGCAACTGATTAGTGAATTAATATTTGTTCTCAATAAAAAATTAAAATTAACAACGTTTCATTGACTATATTCTGTTCTACCATTTTGTTATCAAAACAATCATGTTTATAAAATAAGATGTTAAAAAAGCATGCTTAACAACAACACAGTAATACGTACATGTAGGAGGTATAAAGAAAAACTAAATCAACTTACTGTTTATTTCTGAGTTTTTGTTTTTGTTTTTATAGAAAAATCATAGAAAAACTTATTTGTTTTACTTCTTTCTTTTCTATAAGAAATCAGTTTTTGTCTTCTCTTTAGTTACATTAATTTAAGGTAAATTTAAACTAAATTTAATATTGATAAATCCTTAGACGAGAAATTATAATTAGAAAACAAATTATATTAAAACTATACCCGCGTTCGGTTGCCGTCACCGCCAAGTTTTTCCACAAGCTGAAAAAGGAAAAGATTAATAAACTATTTATTATTTTTCTTAATGTCAGTCTCAAAAAAAAATTATATTTGAATCTTTAATATTCGTTTTTTTATTTTTTAGTCACTATTTCTTCTAAATTATTTGCCAGAACTCAACCGCACTTTTTTTTGCCAACCTGAATGTGCTAGACTTGTGTAGTTCGCGAACAACCTAGTTCCATTGAACCACTCACACAAGTGAGCTAAGAGAGTCGGTCATTACAATGAGTCTTTTTAGCTCCGTAGTTCGTTCGGTCGTTTGTTCTTACATGTTTCTTTTTCGTCCATGATTCTCTTTGGTTTTTGTCCTTTTTTCATGTTATATGAAAAGAACATACATACGTTGGTAGTGCCACTCTGAAAATAACATATACAATCAGTATTGCCAGACAATTAGTGCTATTGGCTCCGTAGTTCATCTTTCTTTTTGTTTATGTTTTTTCTTCGTTTATATTTGTTTCATTGATATGTTTGGCACTTCATTTGAAAAATAAATAATTAATTTACAAATAATATATATAAGCAGTGTTGTATGTAAATTAAGCAAAAGAAATATGAATATATTATGTTAAAAAATATATTATCAATTTTTTCTTTTTATAAATAAATAAACAATTGAAAACTTACGAAAAAGTTATAAAACGAACACAATCGATTTTGCTCTGTTTTCTCTTTTTCATTTAAAATATGTCTTAGTCTCGCTGACTTTAATTTTTCAAAAGAATATAACAATGGAAAATCGAATTCGTACAGAGAATCATATCACATTAATTTTGAGCTTCAGTTAAAGAAATAATTCAATGACATTTATGCAAAAATCAGTTAAAACCCTGGCAATAAAATAATAAGAACTGCCTGAAAGGCCAGTGTAATTTGCAAATTTGCGACAAATAACCTTTTAAAATATACATATGTATGTACCTGGAATAACATGTTATTACATATTCTTAATTATTAAAATTAAAAAACAAAATCCTTAAAAATAACCGAAATAAAATGTTATTTTAAAAATTATCTGAAAAAATATGCGATTATATACATATGCGCTACATGTGTATATATTTTTGAATTTTTTTTAATTTTAAAAATCAATGTTCAGTTAAAGTAGGTTGTGGGAACGGTTGTGACCATGATGAAATTATATAAGTTGAAGTTGTTTGTCCGGCTAATTTCTTTTTGCGTTCAAATGCTGTCGAAAGATTTTCTTGTGCAGCAGAGACTTATTAAGAAGAATTATCATTAGAAAATAATATATTTATAATTATATCTAAATATTCAATGTTTATAATTGAAAAACGTCCAGACAGCGAAATATTTTAAAATTAAAATTTTCAACAAAATTTATAATAATAAATGTGAAATCAACTACTGAACTAAGTGAACGACCTAGCTCATTTAAGTGAGCTGAACTACAAAGAGCGATCACAGAAAAGAGCTAAAGAACCCATGTCTATAGTGTGCAAGAGCAATAGATGGCGGCTAACAGATGAAGCAGTGAAAGTTGGCTATCTCCGTAAAGTCGTATTCAATGGCAATGCAGTGGCATGAATCTGTTTATAGGGTTGTGGTTTAGTATTTAGACGTTTATCTGTCTGTAACCTTTAGACACGGCCGATAGCAATTATATTTGTCTTGTAATAAACAGAAATCGTATTATCATAAGCCCATTATTAAATTCTTTTAAGTTCAAAATATCTATATATTTTCCAAAACTTAATCAAATTTTTAGTATTTTGGCATAATTAAAATCATTTTCCCTGAATAAACACCATATTTTAAATTCAAATATATCAATGCTTCTCAACTTAACTCAGTTTGGTCATCCTAAAACTAATTTTCTTATATGCATTAACTGCGCAGTAACTGTATATAAACAGTGTACGAAGCAAAAGCGTGAATCCAGCCTCAGACGACCAAACTGAATCGAGTTGAGAACGACAATAGGGCACCAATAAAGATTTTAACTTATATCTCCCCATTTTCATTTCACACGTTAAATATCGACATGTTTTACTTGGGGACTGCTTGTACACCGGTGGACATGATTTAAATTATATTTATGTACAGTAGTCCATTCGCCGGTCCTTCGATACTGTATATAGCGGACTAAGTTAATTTGACACAGCCTCTTTTGAAAAAAAGTGTCGGTCCCTACGTGAGAAATACGATTTTTCACTCAGGTCTTCATCTTATTGAACGACTCACAGTTAAAATAAATGCAACCCTGTATGACAGTACTTTCTATAATCTATTACAATTCGAGCATTTGACAGTTGTTATATTTGACATTCTCTCAATAAAAGTGGTTGTATAAAGCAAACGAAGAAAATTCGTGCAGAATTTCTGAAATACAGCTGTAACAAGCAAGTTTTAAGGAAGTTTTCAGGTTTTTCTTTTTGGAAGAAATAACAAAATTAAAAATGGCCAACTACGTTGCTAGAAAGGGTCCAATGGTTTTCTGTAAGTGTTCCAGTAAAACAAATATTTTCTTTGATTTTATGTTAAATATGAAGACAACTTGCAAATTTTTTTTTGTCAATGATTACGTAAACAAAGGAAAAATCTAATAAATTTTCTTCGAAATAATTACAGCCAGCTTGGGTAAATGGGCTTACAATCTGTCTGGATTCAATCAATACGGTAAGTAGAGAAAGCTCAAATAGAGAAAGATATTTTATGTAAATAATTGTTATGCGTTGAACCAAAGGCCAATAACATTACTTAACCTCAAACTTTTTATGTATTTCGTTTGTATTGTAGGCTTGCACCGTGATGATTGCTTGCACGAAACTGAGGATGTCAAGGAAGCCATACGTCGCCTACCACGCGACTTGTATGATGAACGTAACTTCCGTATTTTGCGCGCTTTGCACTTGTCTATGACCAAAACCATTTTGCCCAAAGAGCAATGGACTAAATACGAAGAAGATTGCAAATACTTAGAACCCTACTTGAAAGAAGTCATTAGAGAGCGTGAGGAACGTGAGGAATGGATCAACAATCACTAAATCGTTAAGTGATACGTACTTCTTTATGTAATACAGTTTTAGATGGCCTAGTGAAAAATTTATTTTGTAATTATAAAATTTTCTTTAAAAAAATTACCCAAATATGAAACTAATGTTAATAAAATAGTCTCAACAGTGAGTCCATACTTTTGTTTTCTTAATAGAATAAATCGTAAGAAAATTAACATTAATACTTACCTTTTGCATGAAAGGTGTATTAAGTAGGGAGCCTAAAATAGGTACTCTGCTTAGGAAACTTATGGCCACTGGGAAGAACCCACTGAACAGGGCAAAGAATCCATATGATTCTATAATCATACCAATTATCGGGAAACCCAATAGTACCACAAAAATGCCACCAAAAAATGCTATGGAGCCTTTAATTTTATGACGTTGGAAAAAGAAACGAAATGTGCGTTCAATGCCTATAACACAACCCAGACCAGATAAGAATAGAATCTGAAAAGTGTGCAAATAATTAAATCATTATGACATTTGAACTCACTACGCGAAACTATTAATGACTTCCGTCATACTTACATTGCCTATGGCCAGCAAGCCCTTATCGAACAGAAATAAAACTCCCAGGAAAAGAAAACCTATACCCATACCCGATAAACCAATACCGATTTCTAAAAATAGACAAAAAAAGCAAAAATATAAACAAATTGTTTTATCGTTGATTTAAAAATAAAATAGATGTAGTCTGTAATTGCAGATTTGTTTTGATTCGCTTAGACTGTTTTTAAACTCACTTTGTAGATCTGTTACTTCAATCATGTTGGATACTATTAGCTAATGTTATTTTTACTTAAAAATTAATAAATTTCTTATAATTTTTGTTAGAAAACAAAAGAGTAAATCTCTGATTCCACGTAAACGAAAATAGAATTTTGGTAAAAACTACTGCTGTTGTTAAATTATTGGTGGAACAGCTGTTAATGACATTCTCCTTTAGGTGTAGCTACGGCCGTATAGTGCAGTAAGCGACCTCTAGATGTCAAGTACATAATTGTAATAGATTTGTTTATGTAGAATATCACTGATGGAAGGATGCCAGACTTAGAATTTGAATGAAGAATTTGAACTTAGGATGTTAGGAAGAATTTTGGGGCTTTAATTTTTTATAAAGGATGCTTTTAATATAAAAAACTAGATGAAAAATACTCAGTAGATTATAAAAGAACGAAAGGTATCATTGGAAGTCAAAATAAACTCCGTGCATCCAAAAAAATTAAAGGTTAAAATGGGGTAACATGCAAAATTAATGAGGGTCCAAAATTAATGGGTCCAATTAATAAATTCTACCCCTTAGTCTTTTAACCGAGTGCCTTGTAGGGTTACTAAAGTAGTCCGAGCCTAGTAATATAGAAGACAACGTGAAGTTGCTACTAGATCACATATCATTTCTAATCCTATCCATGCAAGGACGGACATGTTCGTAAATGCACCACAGCACTGCATCATCGCATTTAGCACTTTAAAACAACCTAAATTCACTGTTTTACTCCAAATTTTTTTGTACAAATTTCTAAACAGGGCCGACTTTTAATGGCAGTCTACTTGATAGTACTATAAAAAACACATAGATTTCTAGGGGTGTTACTTGAGTATTGTCATATTGATACTTACCATTGGCGAATACATACGTCATACTATAATGAAACCCTTCTATCGTGGGAAGGAATATTAAAAATAGTTTTTGAGCTTTAATTCAACGCCAGTCACATTTTAACGATAATGTATTTTCAGAAATATTTTTTTTGTTTTTTTTTTTATATTTATATGTTTTTATTTTATTTATTTGTTTCTTTTTGTATTTAAATGAATAGGAAGAATCTAAAATTTAAAACAATTAACATTATGACCTAATATACATATATATAACTTAATATAATATAATGTATTCACTTTAACTTCTTTGTCTGCAGACATCAGGCCTATTTTCAAAAGTTCGAGAAATAATTGAAAAATACAAAGATTTTTAAGTGTTAATAAATCTACTTTTAAAATTCACGTCTATGATATTTATCTGGATCATAGTAGGAAGTTACTACAACACGTTCACTAAACTTACGACCAGTCAAAGCCTGTTGGGCCTTTTGACAGTCGATAACGGAATTGAATTCAACAAAAACTTTACCTAAACCCGGAACATCAAAATCATCTATGGGACGTGGTATTTCTACACTACGTACTACACCATATTTATTACATTCTTCTTTGATATCTTCAAGAATTTCCTCATATTCCTCCTCGTCTCGTAATTCTTCGGCGGTGACCATATTGAGTAGGCAAAGAACTTCTGTGGGAGGTCCAGTTGTTATAACAGTGGATAAGCCGGGAACCTTTAAAAGAAATAAAATGAAGTTAAAAACAAATAAATGTGTTTGAAAACGGAAACCAAATGAATACAACTGAATATTTTTTAAAATTATGGTTCTTTGAAAACGCTAATGAATAAATTCTGTCTATACAAATTATCCTTACCTGTATTGTGACTGGAGCTACAGTTGTAGTATTATTTTGTGTATTTTTAGCTCCAACACTGGCTCTTTGTACTATAAGTTTTTTGTCTCCCAACTGCATGCCATTGAGACCAGCGATAGCCTATTAAGAGCAGGTACAAATTAGTACTTAAACAAAAACTTCAAACTAAAATCTGACCTGATCTGTAATGCTTAAGTCGACATATTCACAGAAAGCATAACCTTTGCTTAAACCAGTAGCTGTATCTTTAACCAAATTAAAGGCTTTTAGCTGGCCAAATGACAATAATAACTCTTTAACCTAATGTTTCACAAGAAGAAGAAAATGACAAATTAAGATCATTTTGTATAACTTCGTTTTCCGAAAACTAAAATGTTTTCTTACAAAATTTCATTATAAAGAATTTTTTTATTTTTATTTTTTAATGGATGTTAGTTTTGAATTTGTTACAAATACTTAACCCCTTGACCGTAAGCTGAAATTGAAGTCTTTTTGTTTCTTTGTATAATTTTTAAAGTGAACTTTAACTTGCCTTTTTTGTTTTTGTATATATTGTATTTTTTTAATACGTTTCTTTCGTTTTGTATCAAAGAAATACTATGTGTATTATACGGATGGGTATTGTTTTACAAAACTTATTTTCTTTTTCTATACAAAAGTCTGCATTTTTTTGCATTTATTATAACGCACTCTACACAATAGCAAGAAAAATATCAATTAGGGCAGTTGTCACAGAGTATTTTGTTTGTTTGTGGTTTAAAAGAGTAGGAGCATCACGGCTCAAACTAATCTACAATTATACAAGGTATAGAAAACGATAAGTAAATTTTGTTTTACACAATATTTTTAAAAAGAAAAAAAATATTTGCTGCAATAGAAAGATTTGCTGAAATTGAAAGATTTTTTTCGTTGTAAAGCTGAAATCAATTATGCTGTAAACAAAAAAAATATATTTTTTCTGTTAAATTCTAAATTAGAAGCTGTGGAATAAGAATTAAATTTTATTTCAGGTTTTCCCATAGAATGTTATATATTTCACTGCAAAATATATAACTCTTTAGAACAGTGCGTGTAAAAAGCTTATAAATAGGAACCAAGCTGAAATATCTAAAAGAAGAGAGTTTGATTTTTTATATTCTTTTGCTGCAAGTTAAAAAATGAGTTAAATGACGTAGTTTAAGCTGAAATAGCTGAAAAGAGAAATAATAAAAAATTGTTCTCAAAATTTTCGAACATTGCTGAAAATTATAGAATTTTAAAAACTTTTTCACTTCATGCAGGAACTATACATACATATTAAAAACTATTTATATTCAACAGAATGACGAACACATTTAAGAAAAATATTTCGATGTTCTAGTTTTAGAATTGGAATTGAGATATTTTGCGCCTTTGTTATTCGACAGTGCTTCACCTTACAACATATTTGAGTGGTGTAAATTTGAATTTTGCATTTATCATACCATAAAAATATTTTGGACAAAATTGATACCGAAACCGATATTTTTTTTTTATTAAATTCAAATTTTTTATTAAAAAAATATCACCCTAAAAACTCCGAAATGATGCAGCAGCATTGAAGCAATTTGGAGACCACTTCTTTTTGAAAGTTTAAATAGATCAGAGACCGTGGATCTGTTGCTATTAATTTTATTTAAAATAAAGTCGCTTTGAGTTTTATTGACATTTATGGACAGCGTGACGAATATCATTTATGATAAAAGAAATTCACAGTTGAAATGTCAATTAAAGAGGAGAAATTTCGTAGGAAACCATTTTTAATGCCAAGGGTGATTAATTTTTTATATTCACCCCTATTCTGCGTTTTGATTCGAATCTAAATTTTCTCCTTTTGGCAAATTTGGCATTCTGAGTTTCGATTCCGTTTAGTTTCTTTCGATTGCATGTATTCTGCATTACGATCACAGCAACGTTTTCCTAAGTTGTTAAATTTATAACGGAAAATCTTTCCATTTTTGTTTTTTAGTTCAAAATGTATTATTTGGCTTACAATTTTTGCGTATGCACTACATTTTGAGTTTTTATTACAATTTGTTTTTTTTATTGTTTATATTTCATACGTTCCTATGCTTTTAAGAACATTATTGTCTTCTTTTTCATTCGATTCAGTTTTTTTTGGTATACCAATTTTCAATCGAAACGTAATTGAATGCGGAGACGTAATCGAAACGCAGAATAGGGGTGATTATAAAGCTTTTCCAAGTAGATAAACAAATAATTTCCAGCCATTTGATAAAAAATGGTAGACAAATTATAGGTAATATTTTGTTATACAAAGCTTAACATCTGCAAATACCTATAAGATATTAACGATTTTAAGATATAAAATTAATAAATTTATCATTAACCAATAAAGATCGTAATTGAGAAAAAGCGAAGTCGATTTTCAATGTTTAAAACATTTTTAAAATTGCTGGCTCTAAGAAATGGTGCGTGAACTTTTTAAAGGTAATACGCAGATACCAAAAGATAAATGTTCAAGTTCCGTAAGCCCTTTTTACAATTGTCGCTTATTTTTGCATTAAAACATAGCTCAATGTATGGTTAACGTCATTTTGGATTTATTAGAAAAAATCGTAGAATTCTGCATTTCCGGGTGTGTGACGAAGTTTTTTGGTATGTGCTATCAGTAACATCTCATAGTAGAGTAACACTGAGATAATCTGAAAATTGAATTTATTTTTTAAATCTCACACTTACCTGATCATCATTTAGATAATTAGGTAGACCACCAATAAATATTTTATGTGGAGAATCTGGCACCACAGTAGAAATAACATTTGGAGATACTAAAAACAGTAAAAGAAAAAATAAAATAAAATAATTTTTTCTACCCCAAACACTTCTTAACTTACCCACAGCCGGTTTAACAGTTGGTGTATCACTCATACCCGGCATAGGTTGATAATCATGTGGTCTACGTATTTTCAAACTTTGACCCTTAAAGTTGATACCATCAAAAGCCATGGCCTGAGTTGTCTCATCAATGGAACGAAACTCGAGAAAAGCAAAATTCTTATCCAAATTAATTTGACAAGCCAGCACAGGATTGCCATCTGCTTGGGCAAGACCAACCAAATGCATTTGTTGGTTAAAGAAATCCATCATTTCGTCTTCAGTTACACCAAACGGTATATTGCCCACATACAAACGCCTGGCCTGCCGGGTAATGGTGGAGCCAACAACCGGCACAGCAGCTTGCGGTATATCTGGAATAACACTGGCTGGTATTTGTCCGGAAGCCTGCATAGCCTTATATTGCATGGGTGTTATGTGTTCGAAACCAGGTGGTGGTACATCCCAGTAAAGGGATGGTTTGCGACGATACGTTTTGTGATAATGACGCTCTCGTGATCGATCACGGTCTCGAGATTTACCATGGCTATGACGATGGTGTCGCTCCCGGGAATGTGGAGATCGGGATCGTGAACGTGATTTGGTACGAAGATGGCGACGTTCTTTAATAGCAAATTGTGTGTACATATATATACAAAGAGGTTAGGGAGTCACTGACTTACCTTCATAACCCATTATGTTATTTTCTACTTCACTCGGGTAAAAACAAAATATTTCAATTTATGTAAAAACTTTAGGTTTTCTTTTACAATTCAAGAGCACAAATAACTTTTTTTTCCAAATTTTCAAATATTTTCGGTTTTTTTAGAATTTTCTACTTTTATTTGCTTTAATCGGAAAAGTTATGATTTTTTTCTTTCAGCTTTACTGTGAAAATTAATCAAAACAAATATGGCTGCCAGAGTTGACAATTCATATAGTAATAGATTAAGTAAAAAATTATTTTACCACGTATCGCCCTGTTTTTCTTATTGCTATGGTAGCAGCCAAGCGGCGCTGAGTGTTGTCAAAAATATAGGAAAAAAATTCTTTTGCCCAACTAGTGCTTTCATTGTAAATTTAACAAAATAAAGCTTTAATTAAATAGAAAAACATTTCAAAAATCAAAAAATTATTATAAATATTATATAAATTTAAATAAAATGGGTGCAGATGGTAAGTTTTCAAGTAAATTAAAGTAAAATATTGTTGCGGCGAAAAATTGTGTACACTTACACAGTAAAAAGTGTACCACCACGCTGCAGAAAAAAAATAATTATAATTTATTACCATTTCAGATCGTGATAGACGTCGCCACAGATCTCGTTCACGTTCAAGAGATCGTCGCCGTTCGCGTTCTAGGGACCGTGAGCGTAGAGGACGTGATGTGCCCGGCGTGGATTTTCGGGGTTCTGGTGCTCGCATTAAAGGCACCAGGCGCCGTAAGCCTTCACTGTATTGGGATGTGCCGCCACCAGGTTTTGAACATATAACACCTTTGCAATACAAAGCTATGCAGGCGTCTGGACAGATACCTGCAAATTCAGTGCCAGACATACCACAGGCTGCTGTACCAGTTGTTGGTTCCACTATTACCCGCCAGGCCAGACGTTTGTATGTGGGCAATATACCATTTGGTGTGACTGAAGACGAAATGATGGAATTCTTTAATCAACAAATGCATTTAACGGGCTTGGCTCAAGCCGCCGGAAATCCTGTATTGGCTTGTCAAATTAATTTGGATAAGAATTTCGCTTTCCTTGAATTCCGTTCCACCGATGAAACTACACAGGCCATGGCATTTGATGGCATCAATTTAAAGGGTCAAAGCTTAAAAATACGCAGACCGCATGACTATCAACCGATGCCTGGTGTAGTTGATAATTCCCCTATACCACAGCCAGCTAGTAAGTGTTAAATATAAGCAGACATAAGTAAGACACGAACTAAACACTCTTGTTTTGTTTTTAGCTAATGGTGTAATTTCTACAGTGGTACCAGATTCACCGCATAAAATCTTTATAGGTGGTCTTCCCAATTATTTAAACGAGGAACAGGTATTTATTACAACTAAAATAAATAGAAAAAAACATAGTTTTCTATTAAAAATTTTGATTAGCTTTGGAAGCTAAAGTATTATAATAATGGGGCATAAATACATTTTAATGGCTGACTACATATGTGGTAGTATTTTAGATTTCGATTAGGAGATAAAGATCTATAAAGTCCGTTTGAAAGCTCTTGTAAAGACATATTATGCAATATTTAGAATGATACAAGTTATTAATTCCTACATGGTGAATTCGTATTGGAAAGCATTTGTTTTCATTTGATATACAGTGGACCCAACTCAAACTCGGACACCATAACCAAATATTTTCGGTCGCTTAAAAATCATAAATTTTAATTATTAAAAAAAAATGTTATTTTCTTATTTGTGTATATCTTCCACGTACAAAAGGAAAAACCAACTCATAAATTTAATAAATGTACGTAAAATTGAAGTTGAAAACGCTTTCAAAGTCAAAATGACTTGCACAAGCCAAACTGGGACAGTAAAATTTATGGATTAATAACTGCAATTCTGTAATTTCAATGCGGTCAACTTCGCTGATGTAATTTACATATTTAGAGGAAAACCCTTTAGTTCAGTTTTCTAAAATTATACAGAATAAACAGAGCTAAAATCAAGAAGATGGCTAGACAACGGGGACAAACTAGTATCGAAGTAAGAAAGCTTATTATTGAGCATGCAAGAAAAAGAAAAAGTGTTCGCGAAAAATCAAAAATTGTTTGCAGAAGTCATTCAACATGTTCACCGACGAAAGCAAATTTAACGTACTTGGGTCGGATTGTAAACCAATTGTATGGAGGGGACAAAATCAGGAACTACGTTTGAATAGCTTGAAACCGACAGTAAAGCAATGGGATGGTTAAATGCTTGTCTGGGGCTCATTTTCTGCATCGGGTCCAGGATCTTTGCATTTTATTGACACTATCATGGATCAAAATGTTTATTTAAACATTTTAAAAGAAAATTTGCCAAGAAGTGTGAATAAGCTTGCTTTGGATAACGGTTGGTATTTTTATCATGATAACGACCCCTAACACAAGGCCCACAAAATAAGATCTTGACTGCTATGTAATGTGCCACACACACGTCATGGAAACACCACCCCAGAACCCGATATAAATCCTATTGAAAATTTGTGGGATTATCTCAATAAACAAGTTCACGTCAGTCAGTTTCCAGTAAATCTGAGCTAAGAAGAGTTTTATTACAAGAATGGGAAAAAATACCAGCTGGTTACCGTCAAAAATTGATCGAATCTATTCCCACTATTATTATAGTGTCCGAGTTTGGCTTATAGCCACTGTATTTAGTAATTTCGACAGAAACTTCGAATAACAGGCGATTGCGTATAAAAACTTTTAAAGTTAAAGTTAAAGTTTTCTGCTATATCTCAAAATTAAAAACAATAAATAAATACCAAACGAAGGTGATTGAGGCCAATAATATTTAGAAACCTTGCTATACTAAATATATTTAACTTTTAATTTTTGTCAGTCTGCTTTAAAATAGTTTAAAGCGTGATGAAAGCCGTTATTTTTCGTGCAGCTGTGTGCTATATTTGTCTTCACCAAGTAAGGACTGCTTGCGTAATGTTGTCTTAATTTCATTCGCATAATAACCATTTTAATTAAAATTTGATGCATTCTCTGCCATAGGGAATGGTGGGAGATTGTGGTTGGTTCGAAAATATTCTAAAATTCAATTGACATCATTAAATGCTGCATTCCAAAACTGTTTTAAATGTAATGATGTGTTCAATGTAATTGCCAGTATTTATAAAATGTAATTGAAACTCTCTAGGTCAAAAAAATATCTTTCTGGGACGATTTTCATAGAAACAAACTTAGTTTATCAAAAACAAAACAAAAAAAAAAAAAAAAAAAAAACAAAAAAAAAATCCATATTTTTATACAATTTACAGGAACTTTTATAATAAATTTTTAGGCGCATAATTTTACATTCTTTTAGCTTATATGGATTATTAATTGTCTGTTTCAGCTTAATTGTGTGGACTCATACATTCATTTTTTATGAACGTGGAAATTAAAAAAGTATTTTTCTTTTAAATTCTGCCTTAAATATTCCAGTTTGGGTGCTTTTGCTACTTAACAATATACATATATTTTTAAAATTTAAACTTTTTTACAGCAACAATTGTATAGAGAGAGTAATACAAACATACAATGTATTTGTATTATATTTTATGAAACATTTTTGCAGGTTTTTTCATCTATTTATTTAGGATATTACTACCTACCATAACATTAACAAGAATTCTTTTTCTTTTTTTGTAAAATATGTTAAAATATTTGATATTTGAATTCTCTTATTAATCGTTTACTTGTGTTCTTGTAGCTTAGGTGGTGTTGTTGTGCTGTAATATTCAAGTTGTAGTAAAAGAATATAGAAAATGCTAAAAAATTGCCACCTTGAGTTCTAATGCACGCACTACACGTCAGCCAAAGCATCCAACCAAAAAGCAGATTTAATAAAGACACTGCATAAACACTTTTGAATAATTTCAACTAAAACAAAGGCAAGTTTCTTAATCTTGATTTACAGCAATCCATGTATATGTATGTATATGTAATTTTTTTTCGGGAACTTTAGCTCTAGCTCTATAAAGGTAAAATAAAAAAGTCTCAAATTTGCCTTTTACACACATTACCACAACCTGTACTACTACTATTTGTATATCTGCAAGCAATATAAATTTACAAAAAAAAGAACGCGTTTGATTTTTGTTTTTAGGTTTCCATTAGAGAAATTTGCCGATGTTAACGGTGTTCTTCACAAGATAAAGCTCTGTCATCTCATTAAAAAATATATATATTCTTTACTTTTATAGAAATTAGCGTTTTGTAAACGTAAATTGTTATTATTTTGAATTTTGTATTGTCTGTGTGAATTAGGTTAAGGAGTTACTATTGTCCTTTGGCGCTTTAAGAGCATTCAATTTGGTTAAAGATGCTGGTACAGGTTTAAGCAAAGGCTATGCTTTTACCGAATATGTTGATCACAGTATAACAGATCAGGTAAGTTGTTAAAAACAATTCAATTAATTGAAATCTAAACAAATATTTCTTCTGTTGTCTAGGCTATAGCTGGCTTAAATGGCATGCAATTGGGCGATAAAAAACTTATCGTACAACGTGCCAGTGTGGGAGCTAAAAATGCTCAAAATAGTTCTACTACAGCAGCTCCAGTCACTATACAAGTACCCGGTCTACCTATGCTGGGTATTTCAGGTCCGCCCACTGAAGTTTTATGTCTTCTGAATATGGTGACACCCGACGAACTGCGCGATGAAGATGAATATGAAGATATTCTGGAAGATATTAAAGAAGAATGTAATAAATATGGTGTCGTACGTAGTGTGGAAATACCACGCCCTATTGAAGGTGTCGATGTGCCCGGTTGTGGTAAGGTCTTTGTAGAGTTCAATTCAGTCATGGATTGCCAAAAGGCACAGCAGGCCTTGACGGGTCGTAAATTTAGTGATCGCGTTGTTGTCACCTCGTACTTTGATCCGGATAAATATCATCGTCGTGAATTTTAAATATAACATTAACTAAAATATAAAAAATAAATAAGCGAACATAAATGTTCGTCGTAAGCTGTAAACTTATGTTATTTTCATACTACTCTATGAATTAATATTACAACAAAAACAAATATTAATATTATACCTTATTCACACACACACTTTATAAATAGCGATATGTATTTTAATATTTTCATTTTGAATAGTTTGAATAACACATATTTCTTTTTATAATTTTTTGACGTTTGTATGAGTCGGGTGATAAAACAAAAATAATGATTTGAAATAAAATAAAGCAACAATATACATAATAAAACTACGAATGGGATAAGAAATTAATTTAATTTAAAAAGTATAGGGTAGGTCAATTATTTTATATTAAAAAAGCGATTGTCAAAATCGTAATCTACGACGAATTCTAAGAAGGTTTTCCCCAGAAACCATGGATCTAAAATCAAAATCGATCTTCCCATTTTTGACGAGAAAATTTTCTTTTTGTATTTTGTATATATTTTTTTAAATATGCTAAAATTGATATAAAAGAGAAAAATGTTTAACCAAATATATTCGAAATGCTCTAAAAATTTGAATGTTTTTTGAGTTCTAATAAAAATTAAAATAAACAATTTTACGATGTTTTCATAATATTAAACTTTAATTACTTTCATCTTCCGCCAAATCATATTGTAGTAACAAAATTATTTTATATCTAAATGCAAAATAGAATTGTTAATGGCGAAAAGGGAAAAAAATTAATATACTTTTTATATCAGAATTACTTATTTTTAAAGTCTTCGTTGCTGTCCATCGTAGGTGTTGTGTTTCGACTTTCAACCGTAACAACCATAACACAAACAATAGTTCGACATAAAACGCTAGTCAGTATTTGCACAAATCGCTGGGTTCCTTGAATATGTGGAAGAATTTGTGGATCCGGAAGCGGTGGATCGTCAAAATCTATGTATTCTATGTACCATTTAATGATAAGTTTTGCGTTTTCCCATGCTTTAATGATAATTTTCATTAAAATTTTTTTTAAAATTAACCTAAACATCAAAATTGTTTAGTTATCTAAATAGCTTTCGAAAGTCACGAAATTTCCTTTCGAACAAACCCAAACATATTCACTTTTGTCAAGTTTCTTAGAAGACTCAATAAAATTTTAACATATTTTAACGAAATATGGAAAGAAAAGTTTCTCGTTAAAAACGGGAAGCTCGATTTTGAACTTAGAATTCGATTAGGCGTTTGAAAAACGCTTAGTTGAAAAAAAAGTAACATTAATAGTCGTGGGAAGGCAAATTAATTACATTAAGTTTCTCTACAGTAGTGTTTGATATAAAAAGATTCGTGATTATTTTAGTTTTAATTGATGTAGTCTAAAACCTGCCATCAAACATAAGAAACATAAGGTGATATTCTTCAAGCGCATGACATTGATTTGTACCAACAACAGGATCAGAATCAACGAATATAAAGAATCAGCTCACATTGTATCGAGCTATGTGGTCAGGGACCTTATCGCCGCCTTGTTATTAGTTGTTGCCCGAACTTCCCTACCAGATATTAAACAAAACCGGCATTGAATTTCATACGAAGTATCTTACGCCCATCAGGGAGCCTAACCAAACTTCCAGATATAGACGCTTTCGCTAAATCGAGAATTTAGATCTCACACCGAATTAAGATCTCGGAATGCAAAAGCTTAGGAACGCAATCCACAGTTTTCAGGATGACAGCGTGGTCCCAAACGCTATTTGTGTCATTCAAACCGCCACCAGAAGCGAGCATGGAAAAAAGTGTCTTCGAAGATATCGATCAGATGGCGCCTATAATAATTACACATTGCGACAAAAATGAACGAAGTTGAAATACTTGGGAAATGATACTACTTTTCTGATAGGCGCTAAGTTATTAGTGCATGAAAGTCAGAAAGACCGGTTTTTTACCCGTAACTCGATATTTTGGAGGTGTTTCGAAAATTTCAAAAACAAATCCTTGTTCTGCTCGCCAGCGCCTACAAGAAAAATAATGTCATTTGCCAGGTATTTTTTTATCGCACCGTTTTATGATTGCCGTTATGAGAAAGTTCCTAAACCGTGATCTCTTAGCAACGGCCTCTAGTGCTCTTCACTAGATAACTGCACCTTAAAAAGTGTCTTTCCAACAACCTTCTTCAACTAGTTTCGTATTGCTTTTTTCATAGAGTTGTGTAATTCGTAAACATACTAGTTTAGATTCACAAAAATCGGTTCTTATAGTTTACTAGTTCTATTTTAAAACGATAAGGAAGAAGCAAAAGTTAACGTTGGAAGTTCGATTCCATGAATGAGATTAACAACAAACGAAAACTTGAACTGCTACAAAAATCCTTTTGAAAAATTAAATAAAAAATGAACATATGGTGGATAAAACTAAATAACAATTGAAATCTAGTTCATTTTAATGAGCTGAACTATATACATACGTATGTATAAAGACATCTTTCAGTTAATAGCCATTAACTTTTATTATCTGAGTAAAATTGTTAAATTTCTCCACATAATCAAGATTTTCATGCAATAGACGAGTATTTTGATAATTTCCATAACGCATTATGGCAAAAACTCGAATGCTCGTAATAAACAATAAAAAATACAAATAGAAACTCGTTATTTACTTAATATTTTTCAGATACAAAAAAAGTGCAAATAGATTAAAAAACTTTAAAATATTTAACAATAAAACCATAAATGCTAGATTACAGCAGCAAGTCAAAACAAAAATGTACAATTTATTGATGCCACATGTTTGTAATGCTTCATATTGGTCGGTTGCATGGATAGTTAGAAGAATGAATGAAGCGCAAGAGACCCAACACTTTATGCTGCAAAAACCATGGGCTGCATAAAAATATATTCGATACACATACCATATTCATACCATATAACATACATATATGTACATATGTATGTATATATAGAAACATCTTTAGGAATTTTTTAGCAAAATGTCAAAAGTGGTTTTGCCATATACGAGAGTGAAAACAAACACTTGGCGACTGCAATACGGATTTTAGTTTTATTTTGTAACGTCTTTTTTTATACAACTTTTAACTGGAGTGTTTTGTCTACATAAAATTGGACTTACATATCAACTGAGTGACAAGAGTTTATAATGTACGGCTGCCTTGCTACTTGTTTAGTTAGAAACTAATAAATATTGGAATAATTTAAATGATGTTACAATGTTGCAAAGAAATCTAGTGAACACAAACCGACTTGACACTCCTCGATTAAGGAAATATCAAATCTTTAGTCTATGTTAACTAACGAACCATTTAAGGCAAAGTTGAGGCTTCCAAAAAGAGAGCATCGTTCCAGCACGTCAAGTGATGAAAGCATTGAAGAAATAAAGAAAAGCAGATACTAATGATGTCGGCGTTTCGATTAGTTCTTTTGGGTATACTACCTTGGTCAAAAAGTTTTCGGAATAACCCCAGTGTGGCGGTCCCATAGTTCGGATTTGAATCTTTTTTTTTTTTGTTAAGTTGGTATATCAGTTGTTGACATTCCCGCTAAATCTTAGCGCCATAGCTGTTGGCGATTTTTTACAATTACAACGTCTACCAAGCGCAGGTCATGATATAGACAGAACAGTAATAATAGACGCTAATTTTAATTACAGTACGCGATATAATTGATTATATTTCGAGCAAGAATCGGTACAAAATCTTTTATGTGACTACTCTACAGAAGCATATTCTTCTCAAACTAGGAAGTGTACACCTAAAGAAAAATTCGCAAAACTTTATTTTTCTGTACTGGCGGTTTTCAGTTTAAAAATAGTCGTATTTTTTTGTCAAGTACAGGATTATGGAGATATGACAGGTGGCGTTCAAACGTGCACCAGTTGGACAGTAATTTCATTACTTGCGGACCACTCTTTCCATTAAATTGCTTATTTTTATATGAAGATTCAAGACTAAAAGAATTCGAAATAAATCACCGTAAAATAAATACACTATAAAGAGCCAGTACGCAAATTTTGAAGCAGCTGATGGAAAACTTTTAATATGAGTTTTTAAAGCTGCAGAAAGCTAATAAATGATTTAGAAAAACGACGCTTCAAGCAGCCTGCATATATGGTCATATATTGGTAAAAATTCTTACAACTTAAAAAAATACGCTTAAAAAATGTTCAGCTGGCTGCACGGCAGAACCGGGGTGGCTAGATGAAATCATCGTGTTGCGGGGTGTTTTTTTCTTAATCTGGGCTGTTTCAGAGATATGTCATTCTTACAGGGATTACTAGAATTTAACATTGGTACCAATTTAGAGTTTGTCTGAGAATGTTTTTTGGCGATATTATATTGGGCCGAATAAAATCGAAAATTTGCAGGTAATCTACATATTTATATTAATATTTAAGGCATTAATAAATAATTTTATTTATAAAATAAAAAAGTAATTCATTTACATAATAAAAACAACAATAACAAAAATATTAAAAATTCATAGGAAAAGGGTCTACATACAGCTTACAAAAAAATAATTTATTAATTATTAAAAAATAAAAATTTTACTTTTAATATGTATTTGGTTGATCCACCTTGGGACTCAATAACCGCTTGAAGGCGACGGGGCCTTAATGTTACCAAATTCTCTGTAATAGAGTGTGCTATTTCGGCCCATGCACGGTTTAAGTCTGCTGACTGGATTGGTGAATTTAGCTGTTCTGAAACATAGTAAGAAGCTAGTCTCGAAAAAAGTGCGAAATATGCTTAAGGCCGTTATCTTACTGAAAAATCGATTGGTATCCCAGGCCCAAACTATTAACAGATGCCTCAGAATTTGTTCTAATATGATTTTATAATAATAGCGGTCAATATTACCACCGAATATAGCCAAACGAGCCACTTTATTTGATGTCATGGCACCCCAAACCATAACGTTGCCTCCACTATGTTTGACTGTAGGTATAATATTTTTTGGATCAAGTGCAATCTTTGGTTTTCTCCAAACTTTGGAACAGCCAACTCTTTCGAAAATGTTATAATTACTTTCGTCAGTAAATATAACGCGATTAGAAAAATCCATACCCTTGTCTACATGTGCTTTAGGAAACTCGAGACGAAGTTCACGATTCTTTACTGAAATTAGTGGCTTTTTGCGTGCTATTCTGCTATGAAATCCATTGTCATGTAAAACTTTTATTATTGTTTGTGGAGCAACAATTTAATTGGAACATTTTTCGATGTGTTCCACTAATTTTGGGGCGTTTATTGTATGATCATGATGTACTAATTTCACAATACTGGTAACATCACGTTTCGAAGGCTTCTTAGGTCTGCCAGATCGTGGTTTATGTTCGGTATTATTGTTGTTGTTATAATTTCTGATGATCGTCTGTACAGTAGCACGACTGAATTTTTTTGTCTTAGGAAATTCTTCATATGATTAATTTTCCTTTGGAGTTTTACTACCATATTTCAAACTGGAATATGTATCTCTTTTCGATTTGTCATTTTCGAGGATAAAAATTCAAATAATATTTTCTTTTATTATCACTTTGTCCACTTCAACATTTGTAATACTTGTAAAGCATTATTAGCATTGTAGTTGTACGTTGTGTGTAGACTTATTTCCTGCTAATTATTATGTTTTTCCCTAAGAGCTTCTTAGTAATATTTTTTCATATTATTTTTTCCTTCAGATAATCTTAACTATAAATACCTTAAACATAGGAATAACATCTTTTTCAATTTTTCCCACTAATTCTCTAAAACTTTAAAATGGTAGTGTGTATGTAGATTTTTTTTCTTGTTTGTATATATACTCGTAACCCTTCTAAGAGAATGAAAAATTATATTTTTCGAGCAAATTGAATACTGTACTATAGTCGTGAGGTTGAGATGGGCTCTTACTTTAGTTTACTTTTAAACTCAATTTTTATATTTTCTATTTGTTGTCCCACGATAAAACTTTGGAATTAGTCATGGCTATTTGGCTCTGATAATATGAATCTTGATTGCCTGCAAGGCAATAAATTAACTATACTGTAGGGTGATAAGAAAACAGGTGATCATATCATTAAGTATTCCATGCAATTAGATTTGTTTTAACATCTGCTTTTTTATCACATTTTGAGTTGTAAAACATATTAAAAATGAGAAAAAGAAATGAAAAACGTTATAATATTGAAAAGTCAACCATCAGACTCTTGCTGTTGTTATTTGATCTTTAACGGTCGCACATACAACGGAATCATGAGTTGTATGTTCAACTTGAAAACGCCAGATTGAATTCAATCCCCCTTGCTTTGTGTCGTAAATCTCACGGTATTGAAGGTCGTTTATAAATATAAAATACATATTTATGCGACTATTTATTTATTTTGTTTAAATTCAGATATTTTACATATAAATATGAATTTGTTTTTAACTGTGAAAATAATCTTTGCAAACAATTTATGGTTTACTTACGAGCACAGTGTTTGATTGCAATTAAAAATCTCATATTGCATAATCATGGGAAAAATTAAGATATAATTTTTTTTGTTTTTGTTAAGGCGAGGTTATGGGAAACATTTTAGTTACTTATGTACTTGCTTATTAAAAAAAAAGAAATATTAACAGGTTTAATTTTGATGCCTTTAGTGAAAGTTAATACACGAAGATATATAGTATTTCTAGGACGAGCATACTCACTAGCTGTTATTAGGAAATAAATTTAGTCTTAAGACAAGTATGACTGTGATGTAGGTCACAGTTTATTTTGTTATAGTTTCGTATCGAAAGTTATTGATTTTTTGTCGATGGTCTCTTCATTCGATTTATATCGTGTTTTCCAAGAGATTGCTCTATATGTGTGGTGATATTGCGGGATTGACTACATTTTACAAATGATTTGTGTTTTTGTTAAATAGTAGGTATATTTTGAAGGTAAATACTGTTACGTTTTAACCGTTTTTAAAACGTTTGAATTTTTTTAAATCGCTTTAAAATAAAATAAACAGCACTTTGGTGTTGTTTTACACTCTTTATTGTCTCACTTTATCTTTATACAGTTTATCTTAATACAGCAACTTAATATTCGTTTATACAACACTTCTATTTACGCCTAAACACGGCTTTATTTTATGACAGCAAAACGATAACTATCGTATGTCGACGTGGGTAAAGCAGCCTTTTTATATACTTAATTGCCTACAGTTTGGAAAGTTCCGGAAATGTCTCAAACGCTCTTATATCCACTATTTTATTTAAGATTGTGTTACCCTAAGATGATCGAATTGGCATTGCCGTCAAATACACAAACTAATAGACAAAAATCCCACAATACAGTCCCAAAGGCACTACTGTGGTGTATTTTCTTTTTAGACATTTTTATTTTTGTAACAATATTCTCATATTTTCATTGAACGAGATAGTGTTGCTTCGAAGGCGTTGAACTTTGTGTCAAAGTTTTCGGCTTGTACGGCTTAGAAGTAATAATTCTGATACGGAAGAAAAAGGCTGCTCAGGTCAGCCAAAAAAGTTCGAGAATAATTAATTGCAGGCATACTTCATGAAGATAGTTGTTAAATTCAACAAGAACGTGCGAAATCATTGGGAAAAACACAAGCAGCAATACAAAAGAAAACATATTCTCAGCTCTACATGGCGCTACGGTAATGTTTTGTTAATGGTAGGACCTGGATCTGAACCTGCTGAAATCGGACCAAACGGAATATGCAACCACCATAAAACGCTAATATTTCATCATGGTAACGTTATGTTCTGTTGTTATGTTGATCAGAGCAAAATGTATACATTAGGGAGCTCCTTATTTTGAAAAACGCGAAAATGTCCTGTAATTTTAGGCAGATTGTATCAGGAGAAGGTGAACCCTTGCTTTTGAGTATCACACATGAACACTGACAAAAGGTTTAAGCCCAATAAAAACTTGGCGAGCTCTTCTGTTTCCTAAACAGTCAGCACTTACGTTTAATGGCCATCAAGACCAGGGACCCAATCAGGCCAAGTTTATTAATAGATGTCATGCAGCCCATAACAACGCTATTATGACAACGTTAGTTGCGCGACCAGTTAAAAATAATTTAGAAAATAGTGGTTGAGAAGTTTTGCACCGACAAACTATCACTTCTTTCTATTGATGCAGGACTCTCTCAGTAAAATATGCTTCACAACAGAACATGGTATGTGAAATTGGCTTGATTCGTTCTTGACCTTCAAAAATAAGCAGGTACGAATCGTCGCACTCATTATCGAACGACTTCTGTCGTAATTTCTACATTCTGTAACGTATTAATTCCCGCGACATCCGAAGGGGAACCAGCTGCAACCCGATTTTATTTTTAAACTCATTGAACGCCGGCTCCGAACGGTAAGGTGCATTAATAAGAGAGGTTTTTCATACTCATAACCAGTTGCTAGCCATGTTATGAGCGAATACCGCTCAGATGGTGTGGAATGGTATGGAATCGAGGGCCTCTTGGTTGGTAGACAGACGTCTTACCTACAATACCAAAGCTACACAAACGATGGCCAATGCTTTGTATAAATTGAAGTTTCACAATAAACGCATACAATTCCGCATTTTTAAGTTATACACCCAATACAAAATTATTATTTTTAGGATTAAGATTTAAAAATTTTTCACATACTCGTATATTTGTTTCACTACGAGTATAAAACTTCATTAAAACCAATTTAATAATTTATGACAAAAGATAATTACACGTTCATTTTAATTTGGTTTCATAAATTAGGTCGACCTTAAGCACCAAATTTTTACATTTGCCATGATTTTTTAATTAATGAAAAAAATAAAAAATTGTTGGCATCTGTAATTTAATTCGTTATTAAAATTTAATACTCCCCCCCCATACACCTCACCTTCGTCATTATATAAAAATGTTTAATTATACCGGAATAACAAATGCATGTAAAATTTTATAAATAATTGTATAAATATGTATGCATGTATGTATGATGGAAGTAGTACATGCTATATGTACGAAAGTATGTAATTTAATTGTGTAAATTTGTAAAAAAATAAATATTTCTTTTGTTTTATTTATTAAATAAAAATTTATTAAGTGTTACTTTATTCATTGTTTGTTTAAAAACAAATGAAGAAAAATTGGAAAGAAAAAAGAAACTTTATGCAAATGGTTTCTTCCTCTTAAATACATAACTTTTAGTACACTTCTGCACTGCAGTACGAGGAGTGTGGCAAAAGTTTCTTAGCAAATATAAAAAAAAAAATTAATTAAAAACTCATTTCGCTTTACATCTGAATTTCCTAAGCCTCATTACCACATTTAGATCCTAACAGAAATGTTTAAAAAAATACTTTTTTGCCACCCTATCTCCGCTCTAATTATATCAAAATTTCCCTAATTGGAGTCACCTAAACTAACTTTGAAGACTGTTACTGCTTTAGTTTTTTAGATATAGGTTAGTAAAGGTTGAAAGTAAATGTGTTTGTTTTGACAGTGATTTCGGCTATTGCATTATATAGTATCTAATTTAACCGTAAAATCCAGCTTGAAATTTTTGAGTTAATTTAATGAAATTTTACAATTCGTCATGCTTCGAACAAATTTGGTTGTTTTTCGTAAATTGCTTCGTGGTTTTGGGTACTCTTATGAAAAGCTATTCAAGATGGCATCCGGTGACTGGTATTTTCTCCGAGCGTGCTAACTATGCGGAATCCTTTAGACTACCGGAAATCTCTAGCATTTTTTAGAGGGAATTTTTTTCAATTATACAGGCTTGAAAATGCTAAGCGGCCTGTGGGTAAGATCAGGATTTTCTTAGATAATCTGGTTGCTAATAGGGTCGTGGTATCGCTTATCAGCTATTGGGCTCCAATTCTCCAGTGTAGAGAGGACATTAAGTTCCTCGGTAATGCATGTACCATTTCCTTGATTTGTGTACCTAGATACAGGGATATTTTTGGGAATGAAAAGGCTGATTAACTTGTTAGGAGGGCCTCGGTAAATGTGTAATATATCACCTCCTCCCTGACATCTGCATCTTTTGTGCAATCTCGAAGACGGAGTGGCTTCGGTATGACAGTGGCAAGACACTGAAAATCCCCCGCTGGTCTTTTTCTATCGCTGTGTAAACGGGCCTTTGAACGATCGAAATGCACGCGGGAAAATTGGTTTGCCCTTTAACCTTCATTGTAAAAGCCGCAGAAGCATTTCTGAGGTGAAACAATTTTGCATTCTCTCTGTAAATGTCCAGGTCTGTGGGGCAGACGACTGAGGTACTTTGGTGTATCTTTTTCAATGGTTTGGATTCCTTTGATCTTCCCCACTTTATAAACAGCTCAGGGTGGCTGTAATCCCCCTTTCTCTTTAAGTTTCTCTGTTTTGGTGGTTTTGACTTTTCAAAAAGGCACATTGTTGCTAATTGTAATTGATCACGTCTTGATTGACTAGCCGACTAACCTTCTTATCTATGGAAAGCTACACCCGAAAATTTTTTTTGAAGGATTTTTTCTGGCTGGTAGGCAGGAGTCTTACCTTCCATACCACAACGGCACAAATATAAGTTAGATTTATAAATCATTGGTTGATTTTATTCCATAGGGCAGCCTTCGTAACATCGAGATTGGATTTTTGTAGGGTGTTAGAGATCTTTTTCCATTTTCTTCGCATAATTTCAATTTAAATTGAAATTCGATACGTTCTTCATCTTAAGTAATGGTTTAATGCTCTAAGAAAATCAAGTAAAGTATTTTGAAATATTTCTCTAAAATCATAGTTCATAGTTGACTATTTTGTCCGTTACTTGCCTTGCAAAATACCATTATTTCTTTAATTAGTTGATTTCAAGCTTTGTAGATGATTAATCTACTGTAGCTCGCCTCTACGTGATTGTGTAGTGGTGAGGATTCTTGCTAAGTAGTGGTGGTGCCTGATCATTCGTGCGATGTTTGTCATCTTCGTCAGGAAACCCACTATTTCACCAATGTTTACCGTTCGTTAGCTATATAGCACTTTCCCTTAGAAGAAAGGCTACAGTAACCGTTTAGCCTGTCGCAATACTCGAGCGACTTACTGGGTAAAAAACCTCGAGAAAATATATAGACAGCGTTTGCTTGAAAGTTACGTCGTACATGGAAGAAAGTAGACAGTTAGGTAGAGGAACTCATGTTAAAGCCTACAACTCTTGCAATGTCTATTACCGACAGTTCAGCGACCCTAGCCGCATGGTAGAAACCTACGTGCTTTTTAGGAATTATTACCTCTTCCTTTTCATTCCTGCAACTTCAGTAGAAGTCATTGACAGGGGACCCAGTCCCAGACGTCTGGCATGAGTACCTGGTATACAATGCGCAGTAATGACTCCAACAACGATGCTGAGTGTGCTTCTTTAGAGGTTAATCAGATTTTTCGTGCATTTTGATCTAGTTTTATAGATTTTCTACCGATATCTTACCCATGCTAGCTGCCCATACGGCATTGACGAAAATTCTACGGCGTCATTGTAAATCCTAAAATAATGGGATTCCCCGGTATCCAAGTAATATGAATGTTGGACTGCTCTACCATCTCTTCTAGAGATCTGCTGTAATCTGCAACCGTCCTCGAGATAATCCTATGAAATGCCAGAGTTTTCTCAGCCGCTTGGATATCCTAACATATTGTTACGAGAATATAAAAGCCTAAATTGTGGAAATTGGTATATTTTGTGTCACCCTGTCAATGCCATACTTATTTGTGTATATGGCAGCACTGCCAATTAAATCATCCAAGGGTAACACAATCTTACATATTTAAAATTAACGGATAGAAGATATGAGATCATTTGAGGTATTTCCGGAATTTTCCAAACTGTAGGCAATTAGGTATATAAGGAGACTCTGCCTACGTAGTTAGTAATCGATTTTGCTGTCATAAGATAAAGACGTGATTAAGCGAAAATAAATGTGTTGTATAAGCGAATATTAAGTTGTTGTATTAAGATAAACTGTATAAACGTTATAGTGTAGTAAATAAATAAAACAGTAACAACAATAAAGCGGGGTTTATTTATTTTAACGCAATTTAAACGAACTGAAACGTTTTAAAAAGGTTAAAACGTAACAATATGCTAAAATTTCTCTTAGAGATGCTGGCCTTTCTAATAACAGTAGAGCCGATATTTCCGCCTGAAAAACGCTACAATGGTCTGTTAAACTTATTGTATGAGCTATATAGCTCCATCCAATTTGGTGCCGTCTGTAAAGATTTGTACACGGAAGAAATTTGGTAAAAATAGTTGGTGTAATTTAAATCATATTTGTATCCTTTCTCTGCCGACGCTAAACATTACCTTATTTTTTCGCTATAAATACTTAATTTATTGGTAAAGTAAGCCCTACATATTTTCTTTTTTTGTTTTGTTTGTAAAACTAATGAAACTTCTTCAAAATCAAGTTTTACCCTCGTTAAGTGGTAGCTATGAGTCAGCAGTAACTCACAAATACAATGAACGTTTAAAACAATGATCATCACGATTCCATGTTCTGAGAGCACTTCATTGGTATACTGGTTTTGCTATCATTTGTTTTATAACAATGCAATGTTGCAAATCATCATGCAAATGCGTTAATTGTTGCAACAACAGATAAAACATCTTAAAAAAACCTCAACAACTCTATTGTGTCTGAGGTTTTTGGAAAAAATAAATTAAAATTAACCGAACAAAAAGCTTTAATAGCACAAGCACACTATACTTTAAAATCTTAATCAATTTTGTTGCGGTTGAGTACTGTGTACTGTGTGTGAGCAGTAGCCATTACACTGTTAACAGTGTAACACAATGCTCACCAAAAATTAATAAGCAGAAGAAGTTGGTATTTAAGTTGTCTTATTTGTTTCGTTATAAGCAATTTTTCACTTCATTCAAGTAAATTTATTTTCACTGCAATATCCGCTAATGTAAAAATATTATTTTTTCTTATTTTTCGGGTCTTTTATTAAATGTATTGTATTTTATAGTTAATTCACCAAAATCATAAACATTTTAAACAATTTTTTATTTTTATATGATTTTTTTCTATTATTTTTATTTATTTATTTACAATCAACTATGAAAATAAAAAATTCAATAAAAAGAAAAGTAAAGTGGACTTTAGCGAAAGTTTTATAGAAAAGAAAATGAACACGAAATATTGAGATTTTATAGTTTAGGAGAAAAAGTAGTTTCTGTGTCTTTTTTAACGTTATACCTTCTTCCAGACTATATACATCACATCCACTTGATTCTTTTGATTATAAAATTTCGAAATAGGAAATTAAAACCTAAAAAGTTTATTTTGCAGCTGAACTTATAGTAAAACCTTATGATCGGATTATATTTGTGCTTAGCCTTTCTTTTCTCTCCGTCACTCCTCTTGGGGACAATGAGTCAGTTGTTTAACATGAGTACCTGCCCTTGAACTTTACCTCAAGGTGCCAAAGCACGAGTGAATATTATGCGTCCACCAACGTCCCCAACTATGATTAAAATGATCAGTGAGTACCAATTCGAAGCCATATTATTTGGACATGACCTCCAACTTTTTGAGATGTTGGAGATTATCTAAACTCCTCCTCTAAACCACAACCATCACATTGCTCCTACAAGGAGGCATAGCCATAGTCGGGCATGGACCAAGGTCCCTGCGGCTTTCAACACTCGTGGTACCAAAATTAAGCCTCCGGTCAGGCTTCATAATATAAGTGCTACAGTGTAAGTCCTCTTGGGGGCAAGTGATGTCGTGATTTACGTAAGTCTCGCCGCGCTGGCATACCCCACGGTGTCCGAGGCACGGGTGAATACCATGGGTCCACAAACTCCTCCCACCCTTGATAATCACAAGTGAGTAAAAAATTCAAAGGCGCGTTGTTAGGACACTAATCTTCACACTTTAGTGAAGAGTTGGAGACCATCTGAACTTCTGCCGTGATATGGGTAACAGCACCCGGTTGGGGGGTTTGCAACACCACACCACACTACAGCCACCACGAAGCTCCCACAAGGCGGCCTACCAAAAAGTCGGGAAGGGACCGAAGTCCTTGTAGCTCCCGACTACCGTGTCACCAGAATACCTCTGGTCGGACCATGTAGCACGCGAGTGCTACCCCCAGTTTCGGCCACATAACGGCCTCGGACTGTTCGCCGGCAAGTCCTCTTGGCGACATACGGCTTTTTACAAAGCATCCATTGCTTTGTTTCAGTTTCATAAATGAGTTGATTTTCAATGATTAGTCTATGTATTGTAGCACGCCTCCACATGCTCATGTAGTGGTGGAGATTCTTGCTATGTGGTGATGGTGATAGTTTTTTAGCATTGCCATTTTTCCCTTAATAGATGGCGTTTTCCCCTGCTCGTTCATTTGATGCTTGTCATTATCGCCAGAAATAAGCTGGAATATCAGGAGGACTTCCTTTAGAAGGTCTCCTTATTAAAGACTTTTAAAGTGGCAGGCTAATTTCTTTATTTACTATAGTAGCGGGTTTAGTTAAAATTGGTCGACATTTAGAACTCTGCCTCATTTAGGTAAGGTTAAAGGGTAATTGACTTTAAGAAGACGCAGATTTCGGCAAAATCGTTCGCTGCAACACTGTTCTTGTTGCAGAATCTCCTTCGCCCAAGCAAGGATAGCCTTAAATAGTCAAATACCGGTTAGTGAGAGAAGATATTTCCTCAATTCCTTCTCTTTATCATTGCAACTTCTACATAAATCATTATGTAGGAATTTCATAATTTGTTTATGTCTACCAAGAGGTCTTTCGACCGGTTATAGCGCCTTTAAGGTTCCCCACATGTTGTCTGGGTAAATATAGTCAGATTTTCTTGATCACGTAACAGGTTAATTTACACACTGTTTTTTCTCGTCCGGCAATACCAGTTTTATATTTTCCACAAAAGAAGATCTGATACCCCTAAATTATCCAAAGTTTTTACTTGACTGTGTTAATTCATCTGCTACGCAGTTATCTCTTATCCAGAATCCCATTTAAAAGTAGCTGTCGAATGTCTTGCTATCTCGTTACGAGATATGTAGCATTCATGAACTATTTTCGGTATTTAACGGCCGATTTGTTATCATCAATTATATAGATAACCTTGTTGAATGCCTCTTGATATTTATGACTATAATGTTGGCCTGAAGAACACTGCAACAGTCTGGAAGTTATCGAGATAGTTTGGTACATAGCACGTGAAACACAGGTCGTGAAACCCGGAACAAAGTGTGCTATAGTTATCCTATAGATGTCAAGATTTGAGCTAATATAACTTATTGATACAAATTTTACTTTAAAGAAATTGTAATAGTTTTTTTTTTCTTTGTTTCTGTATTAAATTGACCAATATTTTTTAAATATGGCAACAGTTTTGCTCTAACAGCTTTTGTTGTTGAGTTATAGCTAACTGCCCTCATTTACTATCTTACTAAGATTTTCGTTTTTTATTGGACACTAAGATATATTTAATTGATGTTTAAGATATGGCTTCGCTAAGAATATGTTGTGTGCTTAATCCAAATTGTTTTTGCTATGTTTGTTGTGAATATATATTTGAAAAATATCGAAAACCTTTGTGAAAACTGGGTTTCATCAATATTTAAAAATAAAATTGCGCAATCAGGACAAACCATGGATATAGTTTAGGCAGTTCGTGAAAGATCAAAGCTTGGAATTCATTTATTTTGGTTATGAGTAATTTCTAAGGCAAAAAGAAATCTTACAACCATGTCGATCGAGCTTGCATCGATGCACCGATTTCCACAAAATCTGGGTGATTTTAGCTAAGAGCAGAGTAAAAGATTTCATCAGGATCTTCGGACATAGGAAGAGCGTTTTCAGGGAAGGTGGGACTTACACATGGTGGCAGACTACTGCTGGAGTTCTACTAACGAGATCTACCTAAAACCATGCATTCAAGGAAATCTTATAAAAGATCATTTAATACTGTTCAGTACAAATTTTGTATTAATTTTGTGTATTTTTTTCGATAATTCGAAAAGTAACAATTTTTACGAAACCGGTTTATGGTTAAAAATTAATTTAATAACCGGTTAACTGGTTCTTTCATTTCAATAAAATTTTTTCAATTTGATACAACGACATCAAATAGAATTGATCACTTTTGTCTCATGTTGTAATTTCTAGCTAGTAAGTATGCTAGAAAAACATTCCGCTTTTTTGGGCTTTAAGAGACATTCCGTACACGACAGCACAACATGCTTATATTTTACCCAGTGAATAATTTTTGCAATAGTGTTATTGGGTGGCGCTTTGAAACTACTTAGTAGAGAAAAAAACTTCCTTGCTGCACAATTACGTCCATCTTATGGACATATCTTAGGTGGTTGATAAGTCCTACTGGCGAAAAGCTTTATCATGGTCGTGAATCTAGTACGAAGTCTCTCAGAATTCTACTAGGCATTCTGAATATTATGCGTTAAGGGCAAACATTTGCCGTAGTCATTGGAAATGTAGACTCAGGCTATGATCTTAGTGATCTACCAAAATATTTTTAGTGATCTACCAAAATATTCAATCTGAACTTATTTTTGTTAGCCATTAGTTAGCTGGTGGGAAACTCTTTACATTTATTTTGCCCTTTCTTTCCCACCTTTGATCTCTTGTCATATTTTTCTTAGTTCTTTTATTTCATTTCTTGTTTTCGTGGCTAATGGTCACATTTCTTTTTTCTCTTATCTCTCTTTTGAACGTATTCAAAATGAACCCTTTTTGGTTTGAACCTTGTTATTACCATGAACCTAGAGTACGTTAGGAGTTTTAAAACGTCGATATCGTTATTGAAATCGAGATGTAAAATTAGTAATTTGGGATAGTTAATACATCTAGACAATCCTTTCCATCAAGTTCGAAATATTTTCAAACTTCATTTATTCCATTGCAATTGTTTAGATTTATTTAAACGGTTCCACGGCCGAATTGCATAGCAGATTGTCATTCTCTATATATAAAAATTAATATTCATTTACAGAAAATGAGTAAAAGTTACTCTTGCTCAAGTGTGCGTATATTAATCGTTCTACCATGACTTTGACGTTCTTTGTGATTCGATCCAAGTTTTCATATACACAAAAATAAGATGTTTGAAGTAAAAAAATAAAAAAAAATAAAAAGTAGACTTTTTTAAAATAACTGGTTATTCGTGTTAAAAAAACCGGTTTATTCAGTATTTGATAAATTGAAATTTTAAGAAAACTGTATTCGGCTAAACCAAAAAAAAAAACGAATACCAGTCGAATAAAAACCATTCAATCTCAATCTCTCAGTTTTTTTTTTTGTAGTCACGGCCATAGAAGACCCAATAACATTAAAAAAATGGAAACAAAACAGTGTTATTAGTCACCAAGTCCCCTATTTCACCGCTACACATTCCATTGTAGAGTCAAAAGAACAATAGATCACAATGACGGTGCCTTAATGAATCGATAGGTTTTCATATCTCAGAACATTCAAAGTATCTGCCATCTTAGAAATCATCTGCGAAAGAGTAGATATGGTTAAAAGTTGAAAATATAAGGTTATTAAAAAATATACTACATACTAAGTTACAGAACAGAACTTCAGATAAAGCTTGATATATATCATGAGTAGCGATTACCGATATCAAAACCAATACAGTTCGATACAGGTATACCATTCAGCCCTGAGTACTTTATATAGTTAAATATTGAAACATTATCCCCCATCTAATAATTTAAAAATTATTGCCTAAGTTTATTAGTTTATTAATCAATTTAATTTAAACCCAAAGTACTTTAGCTATATAATTTTGATTTGAAAATACAGACAATGCCGAGGCTAATTACTGTCTGTCCATTGGTAAAATACTCGTATTTTATATAAAATGGGCCCACAGGTAGCATCGAATCGAATTACAAAAAAAAAAAAAAAAATTCTAAATTTTTTCTTAAATTAACAAAAATTACTCTCAGCAATGATTGGGTACGTTTGTGGATGTATGCGCAGGCGCGTTGGAATGCTTAGTATTTGTAAGCTTTTGTGCATGCTCAACATGCTTTACCAAAATCAAAACTCTCAAGCGCTGTTTCTCTGTAATTGTTCTCGATGTTTTGATAATGTTTTTCATATTTTTTTTTTAAGTAGCGGGCGTTTTTTTTGTTGTAAGTACGGCGAGTACTACCATAACTATTTTTAACAATTTTTTTTTAATCTTTTAGGTTGTTGTTGTAAATCACGTTTTGTGGCTTAAACTCTAGACAAGGTGCCTTAAAAACAAAAACCACACAGTCAGAGAGACTCGACCATATTATAAGCTGGCAACTTTTACTTTAGTTGCAGACGTGTTTTCAAACAGTGCGTTACACAGAAACGGATTTTAAAACGACGATAAAACAGTGAATTTAAAAAGAATACGCTCGAAAAAATAAATTGCAAAATAAGAATTCAAAAAAAAGAATAAAAAATTTAATTTTGAAAGAATTTTTAAAAGTTAATGTATGTTTTGCTTAAAGTTATTTTAAAATATTTTAATAAAATAAAATATGTGTAAATTATTAATATGTAAACATAAATATTGTACTTTAATATGCCAGAGAAAAATTTAAATTAATTAAGTATATAATTTTTCATTTTCTTTGTGTTATATTTTTGTATTTTCTTTAAAACTTGGTAAAGTTTTAATCCTCTTTTTGCCAAACTGAAATAAAATCTGTTATATAAACTAATTTTTTTTTTTAAACTTATGCAGGTGAACTCAATCCGGTTTCCTTTTAAAATTATATGCGAAGAAATGTTATTTTGTGGTGCTTAAAATGTATCCAACAGGTTTAGTTTTTTTTTCTGCTCTCTAGCTGGTAATTGAAAAAGATTTATTGTCTTTCCAAAGAAATCATTTAATATTTTCACCTTAAACATGTGGTATATGCCATGTTGCAGAGGATGATCTCCAGTAAAAAAGTTAAATTTGGTAAAATAATTAAAAATATAATATTTCACTATTTAACTGAATTGGCTTATTTGTCATATGTAGGATCAAGGTATATCAAGTTATCAGGAAGATTATTAAGTATTATATAAGTTACTTATTTATTGTATAATTTAAAACTGCCTGCGAAGTTGGGTAAACAAGCACTAAAAGTGAATTCAAAATTAGCGGAATCAAGTTTTCTATAACCTACACCGCTTGAGGTAGCTAAGGTGTATTAGGTTTCTACTGTTTCTTCTGTTTATAACTCATATAAATATTAGTTCATATGAAAATTATTCCAAAATTAATTTAAAAAAAAACACTTTTTCAGATATAAAAAATATATTTATTTCAGTCTTTTACAAATAGGTTCCGGTTAAAAATGAAAAATTATGTCGGTCAAGTGGCTCGGCAGACTCCTTATCTTGTACCTAAATTATCAGTCACGTTTTTCAATAAACTGTTGTCAATGGTTGATATCTGCTCGATAATGTTGGTCTTTAGCTCTTGAACTGTTGTGAGATTATTGCTGTACACTTTCTAGACCAAGAACCCCACTAAAAAAAATTTCACTTTTTTGGTGGAAAATTTACTCCTCTTTTACGAGAAATAATGCGATTTTCGAATTTTTCATTCAAAATCAATTTTCAGCCACAAAAAGCTTCGGATTATCTCCCTGTAGCTATTTCCATTGATCGTAATCGCATTTCTATTTTCGTTTTTAAAAAAATACGGTCCGATGATTCCTTTGGATCACAAACTCGCCAAATCCTAACTTTTTGTGAATTTAATGGTTGCTCTAAGATAACTCTTGGATTATCTTCGCCCCAAATGCGGTAAATCTGCTGGTTGACGTAGCCATTGAACTGGAAATGGGCTTCGTCGGTGAAGATTATTTTATTAAAAATTATCACTTTCTTGTTTTTCAATAACCCAAAGAAACAAATTGTCGACTTAAAGCGTAATCAGCTGGTTTTAATTCTTGGGTGAGCTGGTACTTTAAGCCTTTAAAGGCAATTCACGGTGCAAAATGTTGAATAATGTGGATTGCTGCGAACGATGACGAATGGATGCTTTTGGATCTTCTTCAACACTTCTGCTTACAGCTGCTACATTCTCGGTTGAGCGACCACTACGTTGATAAATTCTGTTTCTATTATTTTGAACGGATCCAGTTTCTTAAAATTTCTCAACCGCCAGCTTGATGGCACGATTTGTTGGAGTATTTTCTCTACCGAATTTTGTTCTAAATGTCCTAATTACATCTTGAAAACGTTTGCTGTTTTCAAATAATGTTTTAATAATAAGAACACGTTGTTCCTTCGTGTAACGTTCCATATTAACTAAACGGTATGTATTTAGAATCTGAAAAAAAATTTTGAATAAAAATTACAAATAAAAAAAAAAAAAAAAATGGCAGCAAAATTAAAATGATACCTCAATTTTTGACACCCTTTATTTTAAATCTCAATTTTGTTTTTATTAAAAATCCATTTAAATCAGATATATACATATGTATATACCAGCTTTATTCATTCGGCTTTGCCCGGAAAGCTATAGATATTTCCCTATTTTCTCATTTCCGTTTTTTTTGACACCTGTCTGTACTTATTGAGATGTACGATAATAAATATTATTTTTATAGGTGGTACCATGCCCATTCTTTCTTTAAAGCTAATTCCGTATCTTAATGTGCTATTTGATAGAATAGAATGTAGAAGGTTTGAAGATTTTGCTTTAAGAAAAACAAATGTATGTCATTTTAGAAGAAGTCATATATTTTGATAGTTTTTCCCTGAGGACCAATTTTGAAAAAAGCATCCTATTATCAACAAAATCGATTTAGTCGTTTACTTGTAATTGACTCACAAACAAAATTGTTTTCCATATGACCTAATTTTGTCCGTTTTTAAATTTGTAGAAAAGCAAGCTCATATATAACACTTTCGTTAGCTAGATCTACCTGTGTTCCAAATTTCAACAAAATCGGTTCAGTCGTTTACACGTGAATATGCCAATCAATCAAACAAACTTGCAAAAAAATTTATAATATATAGATATAACACGGTGTGACAAAAAAGAACGAAGTTGAAATACTTGGAAAATTATACTACTTTTCTGATAAGCGCTATCGAGTAGAGCAAGGATATGTTTTTGGAATTTTTAATACACCTCCAAAATCTCAAGTTGCGGGTAAAAAAGTGTTTTTCGGATCTTCATGCACTCATAAGTTCATAACTGAACAGATTATTACCTGATTTGAAAAGAAGAGAAAGAGACTTCAAATAGTATATATATATGTATGTCGTTTAAGAAGACTTGAAGAACCTGGGTGTATTTCTCAAGCAAAGATATTTTCTATAAATTTTTTCCACATTTTCAAGTTTAGATGTGATTTTAGGCACTATTTTATTTAGGGAACGTACTATTTATGAATTAATTGGGGAATTACATTAAGTTATGAATAAAATAAATGAATAAAATATATGAATTCATAATGTTATTCTTTAATTAATTCACAAATAGTACGTTCCCTATATAAAAAACGCATATAAACTCGAAAAATATGGAAAAAATTAGGTGAAAAATGTGTTTGCTTGAGAAATTTAAAATGGGGTAATATTCAACTAAATTATAAGCCTAAAAGTGCATGAAGGTCCGAAAAACCGGGTTTGGAGGTTTTTTGGAAATTCGAAAAACAGATCCTTATTTTACTCGATAGCGCCTATCAGAAAAATAGTATCACTTGCCAGGTATTTTTTTGTCGCACCGTGTAGTATATATGGATTTCCGTCATTATCTATGAACTTTTCCTTTTTTTCTTCATTGTAGAAAGTGGTTTATTGTGAAAAATTGATTTACAGCGTCTCTCCTGGTGGAATTTTTTTTTACCATCAAAAGAGTTTAGCAAACATAACCAATAGAAGTTAGACGTTGTAAATTCCAGGCTATACGGCGGGATCAGTCAAAATTTCCCAAATAAGAGTTGTTAATTTTTGGCGAACCATCAAAGATGTGTCTGGCATGACGTTGTCGAAATGCAACAAACATCTTTTTCATTGGCCAATTCATATTAGAATTTTTAGTTGCCTCATTCAAACAGTCGAATTATGAGCAGTGTCCGCTGTGGTGTGGTATGTAAGACTCCCGCCTACCAACCAAAAGTTCCTCGGTTCAATCCCAGGCCAGACCATTTGACAATTTGCTGGCGTCACCTCATAATGTTCGCTAGCGACTGGTTATGAGTACAACGCCATGAAAAACTTTTTCAACCAATGTATTTACCTTCGAAGCCGGCGTTCACGGAGTCTGTTCTAGTTGGAATGTTGCTGAAATTTTGTATTTGTGTATGTAAAGATCAGAATTGATCATTTCAACTGGTTGAAGCAGCTCATATTTAATAATTTCCAATTGAAACAAACACTCAATACAACCTTTTTTGTTGTCATTGCGAGGTCAGCAGCTTTTGATCATGATTTTTTTTACTTAATACGTTCGTGTTTTAGTAATTTTTAATTTTTAATATCCCGTAATACATTCATTCCCGTTGTTTCAATGTGGAACATAGGGCCATAACAAAAAAATGCCATTTGTGTCTAAAAAATAACTTTAATTCGCTCAAGGTCTTCAATATCTGTGTGATTTCGCTGTCAAGTTGTCTTCGCCAAGTATGAGGTGGCCTTCGCTTTTTTCTGTTAAGCGTAGCTCTTGCCAGGACGTATTTTCAAGTGAGTTTCATTTGCGTCTTGGAATTTTATTTGCCTGGTGATTGTCCTAGCGTTTTATACATATTGCTGTTTGGTATTGTCGCTGGCCAAAAGTTCTTACAAATTTTTCTTTGGTATCTGTTAGTAAACACTTGTAGGGCGTTTATGTCACAAGATACAACGTTCAAAATTTTGCATCCATACCACAAAGACGATTTTACATTAGAGTTGAAAATTACGATCTTGTTCTGTCTTCAAATATGTGCGCTTGGTAAGCAATGTCAGCGCTCGGCTTTCTGCCGATGATGCTAACTAATTAGCAAAAGCTGTTAACAGGGGAGGAGAGCGCGTAATGGTCTGCCGAAAAATTGTTACGATTTGGTTAAGTTTCACTGATGGTATTTCGGTCAATCAAATTATTTTTGCATTAATTCTTATAGGATCCATACACCCAGCTTTTTTTTAGACAGTTAGTGTTTTTGAAATGATTCCAAACTGTCATGTGCTTGTCCTCTATCTTTTGACAGTTTGTGTGCCGGACTTGCCACATTAGTTGCAAAATTTTTTCTATTTTTGCGTGAGCGAAATAATAACTCTTTAATAGCAAAATTTTCGAAACGAAATCGAGGAAATAACTTCGGGGTCAGGCATTGAATTAAAATATTTTCAACGTACTTATTTAACATTTTTTTTTTAAGTTACAGAGCATATATAAACAGGTCAATCAATAAGTCCGTAGGTTAAGTAAGAAAAAAAAAAAACAAAATTTTCACAAATCACGATTTTATTATTCAACATCGTTGTCTTCGAGGGCGATACAGGGAGTATAGCGATTTTCCAACTTTTCGATACCACTTTTATAGCACGATTTCTCTTTCTCGTCAAAATAGACCTCAGTTTCAAGTTGGCTCAATATCTGTAGCTTAGTAATTTGAAGCCCAATTTATTCAATTTTGCCATCATTTTCATCGAATTGTGAACTCACGCAGCAACCACTTTGAACAGAGCTTTCGCATACTCAAATGTTCGTATAAAATGGTAAAAACACTACCATGAGATATCTTTACAATGACAGCTAACTCGTGCATCTTCAATTTGCGATCGTTCATAACCAATTTGTGTTTTTTTTATATTTTCTGGAACAATAGCCTCATTTGGGCGTCCACTAGGCTATGCATCATTTGTGCCGGTACGACCACGTTTAAATTCAGCAAACCACTTCTCTACCATTTGTTTTGATGAAGTAGAGTTCGGATAATTTTTATCAAGTCATTGATTGGTTTCCCTTGAATTTTTTTAAATCAAAAAGCAATGCTTTATCATAACTCGAAATTCAATTTTTTTTCAATAACAGAAGTTTCTTCAAACAAAATGCTATAACTCACGAATCAATAGTCAGATTGCTGCCAGTATTTAAATTATGCAACTATGTACTTTGCTTACACTTACAATATAAAATGCACATACTATACATTATGCATAAATTTAATTTTAATTCGTAATAAATTTTTATAATTTTTATTTTATAATTAATTATTTTTTTTTATAAAAAATACATACTCGTATGTGTGTCGGCCATTTTCGCTTTTCTTTTGTTTTTGAATTTGTGCGGGTAAACCAACATCAAAGCATCAACTAAACCGATAAAACCGATGCCTGATTGCCTTTTGAATGCGTTAAAAATACTTATTGGCGACGTTTTGAAATCGTATACATTGTAAAAATTTTGTACAGCGGTTTTATGAAACACTATGCTTTGTTCAAATACATTGCAATTAACATTTTGGAAGTCAGCCTTATACACGTATCATTTGAAACATAGTACTAAAAACAGCGTTAAAAAATGCTTGACAATTTTCAATGCACCAGTCACTGCTTAACTAAGCTTAAAGAAAACTACGCAGCAAAAGTAAAAGCGAAAGCAATTTTTAAATTGTTGCTTTTTTTGCTTTGCTTCAGGTTTTAGCTTCAAACTAAATAACAGTGTTGCCGAATAATTACTGACAACTTTTAAAAATAATAAGCAAAAGCAAAAAGCAAAAGCATGAGCAATTCTTCAAAAAATGACTGCTGACTGCATACACATAGTAATACTAAGCAAGTTATATACTATTTTACTTTTTTGCTTTTGCTATTTATTTTTACTTATAATTTTTTAAAGTTTTCGCCCATACTGTACTGGTGAACAAACTGAATAAATACCAGTCAATTCAACAGATGTAGATTCAACTGTTATCAATTGTCAAAGCTTGAACGGCCCTATTGGAAGATATGTTACCCCACATCATATGATTTTGTAATGCTCTATCTAAGATTTAGCCTTTAGATAAGCTGTGAACTGTAAAACTTGGTACATGAAGTCTTAGTGAGGGTTTAAAAATTAAAAAAAAACATTAAAAAGTATCTATTGTTTCGAATTATTCTTTATTTTTATTTTATTGGCATTTAGTGAATCTTTTAAAATTTAATTAAATCTTAACTTTCTTTTTTATTCATTAAGTTTTTAAACTCCTTTTAATTTTTTTTAATATTTGTTTGTTTTCAATTAAAACTAATAAGAAAAGGAAAGGTAATAAAAATATGTATACATATATAAATTTTTTAAATATATAATTTGCACTAATGGAATGCGGTTTTAGTTGAACATTATTAAACTACATTTATGAACAGTTTAAATGTGCAAAAATAAAATATAAATTCAATTCAAAAGAAACATTGAAACTAAAAATATAAAACGTTATTGCAAGTGACATTAAAATGTTTGAGAAAATGGCAAAAAAAAAAAAATGAAATGTGAACGAATGCATTGAACCGTAAATAAAATGTGAATTTTATTTAAAAGTTTCACTACAAGATATTCATTTGAGAAAACACTGTTTTTTTTAAATTTTTATTTTATTCACATTGCATTAATTTTAATTATATAATTATATTTTATTTTCTCAGTTCATTATTATGGCGTTTCTTTCGCTTCGTTTTCTGCTGTTTCATTACTTTATTCTCTTTTCTTTAAAAATTTACTTTTTTCTTTCTTCGAAAGAAAGTAATGTAAGCAAAAATAAAAGAAATTGCTTACTTTTGTGTCATAGTGTACTTATATTTTTTCTTTTATAAATGGGTGATTGACACATCCAATACTTTGTATGAGTACACATTCCATTGAAAATTGCGTAATTAATGCAACATTAAAAGAATGTCAAATGATGGTTGTTCGATTGATTCAGTTGGCATCTCTGAAACAGGGGGTCAATTAGCAAAATAAGGAACATTGAAATCAGTGAGTTTCATTTTAAGCGAAGATCTAGTATCAGCGGGTGGAGGGAAAAGGGGAATAACCCGCTTGCCTATACCCAGCCAGCTATGTTCAGAAACTTCACAATTCCAGTTGAGACTATGTCTGTCAGTTTGAAGCGCCCAGTATGCTAAGCCTGCTCCTGCATAGAGCCGTGCATTTACACAGCATGTTAACCACCGATGCCTCACGTCCTATCGATCATAAAAGGAGCATATGGCTTCGATTAATTCTTTGAACAACCATCTGTTTTGAGCTAAGGCCTCACTTCTCTCCAACTCTTGCTGCAATCATTCAACTCGGTCTTAATTAATCGTCTCCATGTATGGGCTATTCGTCCTCTTTTGCTTTTTTTTTCTTCCCCTGTGGATTCCAATCTATGGCAATTCTGCAATGTTATTCGTTCTAAGAGTGTAACTTATTCACCGCCGTTTGCGTCTCTTTGTTTCAATAGATAATGGTTCTTTTTCATATCACGAGTGGCACCATTCCACGTGTCGCAATTATACAAAAGGGTGAATTTTACATTGGCATTGAATGCCGTATTTTTCGTATGTTACTATAATATCGATGATTTCAAAATTGATATTAGACGCCCCAAAGTTTAATACGCTTTCGGCAAACGGTTCTCAATATCCTCGCTCGAACCTCCATTTGCGGATATAATACTCCCCAGGTAGCAGAATTGACAATAAGAAATATTTACCGGGACGTCGCGTTAATACAAAGAGGTTTAGTCTTCGCGACATTTATTTTCAATCCTGCCGCTTCTGCTGCTATCGTTAGGTTACGTAAATTTGTCGAAATGTTCGGAGAGCTGTGAGCCAGGACACATATGTCATCGGCGTAATCGATGTCATTCTGCCGGCTTTGCAGTCCATATGTTATCCGTCTGCCGTCAAAAAGGCTTTCTCAAGAATGGTGTCCAGAACTATATTAAATAGCAGTGGCGACAGGACACACCCTTGCCGGACTCCAATTCCCACTTTTATCGGTCTGCTTAATAGGTTGCTATGTTCAACTTTGCAACTCCGAGATGCCTGGTTTTCCCAATGGCCAGTGCTCAGTGCTGACTGCCACAAACCGAGAAATGTTGTCCTCGAAATGGTGCTCTCATATATTTCCCTTCACCTACGTTCCTCTTTTCTTATAAACGACAGCTATAACAGCTATAAGCGTTACTTGTAGTAAGGACCAGTGCTTATTGAAGGAGGTATGAAGTAATGCATTCCCGAGCAAGCATGTCGCCACTGCGTTTCCCTCAATATAACAATGTTCAGGAACCCAAAGCAGACTAACTCGACTGTTTATGTGTATCAGGATCTTCCTGCACATCTCGATCAGCCTTGAGGTCGTCGCTCTCGATACCATGGGCCGTATCGCAATTAGGCTGTCAGTGCTCACATTCAACCTTATTTCGTCCACCGCGGCCATAACTACCGCATAAATTTCGCCTGAAAGGCGCTTGTTTCAAAGATCTGTAGGACCTACTGATGTTAAATTTCCCTCAGAAAACACCTGTGCTAATCTTTCTATCGTTTTTCTAACAATCTGTATAAAAATGAATTTCTTAACTGTTGTTTCATTTAAATTCTGTCTCCACCACTTCCAGCGTCGCCAGCTTAAAGTCTGAGGTCGCAGAAAGTTACAATGGCCGTCAGACTTCTGGTGCCAACTACCGGTACAAAACAATTGAACCGGGCTGCAGCAAGCCGTGTACATTATGTGAAAGTCTGTCGGCAGCAAATGGAGTATCACGTCCAATGTCGCACCGGCGCAGATCTTCAATGCGCCCGTGATTTCTACCTGCCATTTTACTGTACTTACCTGCTACATTCATAGGATATGCTTTTGCTTTACATTCGAAAATTACATTCGAATAATTTTGCTTTTGAAGAAAGTTATGACCGATTCAAAAACACTTTAGCACTAAAAGCATATCCTTTCTTCTGTCAGTTGTTAGTTTAAAAGTCGCATTCAAACTGCACACTATAGCTATACGTGGTAAGCTTGGTGAGCCCCATCATTATTTAGATGACATTCATATATAATAGTATCTCAACACTATTTGTATAGCGTTATAGGTATAGTACCATGGGCTTTAATTTTAAACCAACATATTTTCTTGTTATATGACAACAAGAACATAATACCTTTTCTTGGCATTGGATTTGAGAACATAGAGCAATGAGAAATAAATACTATAACCGCAGACTTTACCTCTTCACTGTTAGAAAATCTTTAAGC
Organism: Wohlfahrtia magnifica; assembly: GCA_023159175.1. Taxonomy (NCBI): domain Eukaryota; kingdom Metazoa; phylum Arthropoda; class Insecta; order Diptera; family Sarcophagidae; genus Wohlfahrtia; species Wohlfahrtia magnifica. Next base: position 502,555 of record JAKWBJ010000513.1, read on the forward strand.
ACCGAGTCATTTTTTCAAGTTAGAAATAGAAAGTAGTCCAAAGGATTTAAATCTGGCGAATAAAGAAATTCGAACTTTTGATTTTGGCCATCGCAATAGTGGATGCGTAAGTAAACTGATGAAATAATACTTTTTTTTACTACATGCGGACTTTTTTAATTTCATTTCTTAAACGCTGTAATATAATAATAATTCCCATAATATTTCACGGAGGAATATGGAGACTGCTTTCAGCCAATAAGCTGCAACCTATTCTATTTTTAGACTCATTGAAAGGAGAAGAGAAGAGAGAAGTTTAAGTAATACTCATAACCAGTTACTAGCTAATGAGAGATAACCGTCGTAGACATTTTTTTCTTTTTCAGATGGTCTGGACTGTGATTGAATCGAGGATCTCTTGGTTGTTAGGCGAATGTTTTATCTAGCATACCACAGCGGCAAACAAAATAGCGCTATAATATGCCAGCATAATACTCGCCGTGGATTGTATTTCTTTTTAAACGTCAACGCTCAATGCTAGACTGGAGCGATCCCGGACACTAGGTTCCTAACCTAGATAGAGAGATTCCCGGGATTTTAGTGGGTTTTCTGACTGTGCATTGTGTTTTGAGATCAAAACCGGGGCGCAAATTACGGCATTCGATGTCAAATAAAATTTTAAACAATTTACATTGAAATTTCATTCGATATCAAATGCTGTAATTTGCAACCTGGTCGTAAGGTTTTGGCGGGCAGATCTTTAAGACCCTTTATGAGTTTCTTCGTCAATTTGAACAAGAGAGATTGTAGAATCTGCTACTACGGCTGCTACTACCTATATTGGACCGATCGGTGGTAAAATAGAAAATTTCGTATGATATTGAATGCACTAATTTGCTCTCAGGTTGTGGAACACAGGCACCTGTGATTTCTGCAGGGTTTGTGGCCATGTGCCTTTGCCCTGGACTTCGAAGACGCTGGTTCAGGCAATTGAGCCAGACCCTCAGTGAGGTTGCGTTATTAGATTTTAAGACCTGGAGGAATTTCTAGTTAGTTGGTTGGTGAGGGGTCGAGGAGTTAATATAGCGTTTATCTTCTTCCTTTCTTACTTTGAACCCCTTTTTCCTTATCTTCTATCTTTTAGTTTTTTATTACACATAGGTATCCACAATGGATACCTATTTTTTGGCCCCTGAGTGGATGTGCAAGCTCACTTCTTCTTGACCTTACAAAAGATATTGAATAAAAATTAACTAAAAAATTACGCATTTTTTCCATGTTTACAAAATCACTCTGATCGTTTATTTTTGATGGCTTCAAAAAAAAAAAAAAAAAAAAAAAAAAAAAAAAATGCTAAAAAATGATACGCCTTAAAACTAAACGAATTTTTTCAAACAACTGCCGCCATTTGTACGTCATGTCGGTTAGTTTTGGGATCACCTTCGTATGTATGAATGTATTAAAAATAATAAAAACATACTTCAATTGTAGCTCTCATTACGTAATGATGCAGTCCATAAAACTAAAGTACACATGAAAAAGATTTATTTAAAATAAATTATAGTTTTATATAATGTGAAAGTGAATAAGTTTTTTTCTTTTATTCTCTGGCATATCTTTCCCCCTTTGTTACTATGACTTTAATTTTCGTTCGTTTTTATTGTATTATTTTATTAATCCCATAAAAAGACACAATAATTGTGTAATTACTTTTTACCTTTTCCCCTTTTCTTTAAATATTTTTTCCCAACCATGTTGAAAGTAATTTATTTTTTATTTACTTTACTTTTTTTTATCATTTTAGTTTTATAATCATTGTGTTTGTGTCTCAGCAACATTTTAATTTTTATACCATAACAGCAGCTTCATTTTTTAACTATAATCAATAAACATTGCTTAGCAACATGTTGCCGTTACAATTGAAATCATCGCTCGTCTTGGCTACATTTTATTTAATGGGTAAGTGTGTCTTAATTGTAACATTTTGAAATACATATTTATATTTGAATTATTTCATTATTGTTTTTATTATTTTAAATAATTGTTTTTGTAAAATATAATCGTTCAGTCATTGACCTTTTGGCTGTAATGTGTAGTAAATTTTCTTATTTGTCTGTTACGCGATATTCGATTATTTTCGGTATTCGTTTACTTTTTTTGTTTGGTTTTTTGACTGTTAAACGTGAGTGAAATTTTTAAAATACTTTTCATGTTATTTTGCTGTTGTTATTGTTGTTGCTGTTTTTGAATATTTTAATAATTGTTGAATAACAATTTCAAAATCTTTTCTTGTTTTCATTTTTTTGTTTTTGGTTCCTGGTATAGTTGTCTTTGAAATAATTTTAATTGAATTACCACTGAGAAGTCGAAAAAAGTGTTTCGGTTGTTTTTAAATTTAAACAATTGATTTTTCATTGTTTATTTTTTTGGAAGAAAATAAGGTATTAAATGAGATATACCAGGAATTAATTTGCATTTCGTTAAAAATACAAAAGCAATTTGTCAAATTGTGTAATTTTATGTGGCCATCTTCTGCGTCAAACTGTGCATATCTAATAGGAATAGAAGAACTAAAAAGCTTTTATGGAGGATGACCTATTAATTGAACAAATAGGGCATTGGAAAAAGAAACAAATATATTTAAATGGTTATCAGGTGTAATAGACGAGTTGTGAAAATAAATGATTTTTTTTTGAGTATTTTTCGTTAATAGAAGCTTATCGCAATGGATTCAAATGAATTTTTGATTGGCCTTATTATTTTACTGTTTGATTTATAATATTAGATTAAAAGCTACAAAAAGTTAGAAATCTAAAAGTGCTATTAATGCAAAATTAGTTCTTACGCATCTATTTTAGGAGTCAGATAATATAAAAATTTAACACAATTATTTTTGTGATTTATCCTGAAGATTTCGCATACTCTTTTTATACAAAAGAACATGTAGAAGTTAGGTTGGGTTTGCTGGATAGTTACCCGAAAACTTGAATTAGCGTCAAAGTCAATTTTATAAGCCACAATAAAAGAATGAAAAAGGAATTACAGCCAGCCTGAGCTGTCTAAGAAAAAGGGGATCCTGCCTGACACCATTATACCGAAGCCATAGTGTCATCAAAATAGTACAAGTGGTTATAGAAGTCTAACTGCTCTGTGCCTTTCTATGAAAAAAACTGCTGATTTCCCACTTGACGACAGTTATAGGACAGTAGTAGGAGGTAACAGATTTTATATTCATTGAGGCTCTCTCTTCTAAAAAGCTTATCAGCCATTAAATTTCCCTGTGTCCTTGGACCCAAATTGAGGAAATGGTACATGTATTACTGAGAAGCTTCATCTCCTCATTATAACGGATAACTACAATCCGGTTGCTACTAGGTGATACCGTTGCCCTGCTATTAGTCTTACTGTCAGAGATTTTCTAATTCTACCCACACATTCCCGATCTCTCAGCATTTTTCATAACAATGAAAATAGACAATAAAAGTTGTTCTTTAAAAACCAAGCTCCTGAGCACGGCGTCGAATTGAGGTTGATGGATTTGATTTTTTTGAACACTTTCTTGAACAGCAATAATGTTTTCATCTTGTTGTACGTTGTGGTCCATGGTTGGGCTTATCAGCTAAAGTCCCTCTTTCTTCGAAATCATTCACTACACGATAAATAGTGCGTCTTGTTGGCACGTTGTTTCACCCAAAAATTTCACGTAACTTTCTCATCGATGATTGATTTTGATAAAATATTTTAACGATTAAAACACGTTGGTTTACTGAATATTTTTCCATAATAAATTTGCCACGTCTCTACTTCACAACTGCCAAATATGAACCGTCAAGACTAAAAATGGCGGCAAAACAATGTAGTATACCATCCCGGAGGACACCCTGTCATACTCGTTTGGTTTAAATGATAATTCTGAGTTAATCGCTGAAAAGGTCTCAAACTTATTTACTATGTACAAATATCTAGCTCAATTATCATTTATAAATGACATTTAAACAATTCATCTTAAAAATTAAATTTGCGAATAAAAAAAATATTAAATTAAATGTAATTTTCTGTTGACAAACAATTAGTTATTGTTAAAAAACTCTTTTTTAAATAATATACCAATTTTTTCTGAAGTGAAACTTCATTCAGTGTATTGATATATACCGAATTAGTATTTAGTGATTAATATTCTCCGTATTAAGGCAAAGAGTAGTTTTAAGCGTAATTAAAAACTATCCATCAATGCCATTACATTTCTAATTTTATTCCATCATTTAATACAAGGTTTTTATCTTAACAAAAATACAATTATTATGTTGCATTTCACAAACACAAACTCCTCTTAATTTAACAAATACAATAAAAACAAAAACTAAAAGAAAAATAATTGTTTCGAATACATTTTCATTGCGAATGTTTTTCTTTCATTGATGAGCGAAAGAAAAAGGTGTGCCCCGGTAGTTATTAAAATTGAAACAAAAGAAAATAAACCAGAAGTTATTTAGTCACTGTAGTGACTGTTTGAATGACAATCAATGATGTTAAAAGATAATTTCACACACTGGGTGCTACGAATACGATAAATCTTATTCACACAATAAAATCTCTTTATATAACAGACAAAAACTTGTACTCGTATTTTACTTTGGATACTCATCTTTAGACGTTTGTTGCAGAGGAAGCGATAGGAAAAAAGGAAAAAAATATAGATCTACAAATGTAGTGATTAACAAATGTAGTGAAAAGTAAGAAAAAAAGTTGTAGTTAACTTTGGCTGACTATGTAATTTCCCTACTACCTATACTGCACATACACATCTATATATAAAAAAGAAGACTATAAAATGCGTTGTAATTGATGAAATGCGCCAACCGATTTAGGTCCACTAGTTTTACCTGAAAACAAAATTTGTTACAGCATTTAAACTTTGTGTGAGTTAGACTAAATTGATTTACAAACAAATACATGCATTTGAATGGTGTCATTCACTAATCGCTTTTATTAAACTGAGCTGTGCCACGCCCATATACAATTTTTATTTATATGTCTATATCTTTAAAAGGTTAGTGGTAAGAGTTTCTTAATTAGGCTCAAATAACTTGTTGATTAATCCAAATCATCATTCAAAAGTTGGGCGGAATTGGATTAGTTGGAGTGGCACCTCCCATACAAAGTAAATATTAATTTTTATATATCTTTGTAATGGTAATAGTAAAGGTTCCGAATTTTGTCTAAATAATTTCGTAGTGAATCCACATCTTCAGTGGAAATAGGGGTGTGGCACCTCTTACACAAAAAATACTGATTTTTGTATATCTAGGAAACAGTAGTAGTAAAAGTTTCAAAATTTGGTCTAAATAATTTTGTGGTCAATAGAAATCATCACCCGAAAAGTTGGTGGAATGGGTTAAGTGGGAGTGGCACCTTCCATACAAAGTAAATATTCATTATTGTATATCTAGAGAACGGTTGTAATGGCAGATTCTGATCTTCGTCTAAATGACTTGGTAGTCAATACAAATCATTAGTTTTAATGCATTTTCTTAAATTTTTTTATAGGTATACAACATAAAGGCTTCCAGCAGCGCGGGAGGGATTACTCTAGTACAGTATAATTTGTGAAATTATTATTTTTTATATGACAGGCAGTGGCAATTAATAGCCTTATCTAATTTATTACAGTAATAAAGGGTTACATATTGGTTATCGAAGCCCCAAATTGCACCCTTATACGCCTACATAAGCAGTTATCGAATTCTATAGATTTGTAAGAAAAAATAAAAAATATAATATTTGATCGAAAATGGAATTCAACTCACATGTTTGGAAAGTTTCTCGACCGCGTATAGAATAGGTCAAAGTTGCTTATTAATGACAGTAATATACACAACTTTACTGCAATGTGTCATTACTATTGATATTACAACGTTTGGTTGCTGTATTCGCCTTTCTTGTAGAGTATACCGGTTTGTAGGCCATTTGATAGTGAATGGCACAATGATTTACATGCAGGAAGAGTTTGTATTTTATGTGTTCTATTCAGCTTAGTTACACTTTTAAGGTTTTAACTAAGCCTACCATGAAAGCTAAAAATTATTAAAGTTAAAAATCAATGCATTGCTTGGTCCTGGTGATTAATCTCGTCAATTTCTTTTATACCTGTATTACTAGGTCTGCATTGACAAAATATATCACCAAATTTATGTATCACAAACCCTGTTGCTTTGATCACTAGATCACATCAACAACTTTATAGAAGTGAATAAATGCTTAGAAAGTGTCTAATGACGTCAGTGATAATTGTAATTGTTGTAAAGTGCAGTGACGAATCATTGTCATATGGTTATTGGATATAAGACAAAGTCCAACAGTATCAATGGAATACTAAGCCGAGTGTCCACTAATAAGTTTTTTTGCAGAAGCTACTTCCCTTATTGAAAGGGACCTACAAACGCCAGCTCCGAACGACAGATGTTATAGTTAGTAAAGTTTTTCAAACGTAAATAGTCAAAACCAGCCGCAAGAAATATTGTGAGCTGATGCCGCTGTTGAAAAGATGGTGTGGCCTATAATTGAACTAAAACTTCCTGGTTGGTAGGCGGTTGTCATATCTAATACACCACAGTGGCATACACTAATAAATACATGATGCATGTATTTATGTTTCTACACATGTCCTCTGAAGTGTGAAATTATTCTGAAATTAATGGAAAGGATCAGTCTACATATATTGATTGTCCTTAAATACTAAGCTGATAGAACTCATTGACACCAGAAATTATTAAGCAACTTAAATATGTTTATGAGATTGACGCTATTGTGGAGCAAGGAAAACTTGATTCTATACCAAGTAGTCTGTAGGCGCTGGCAAGTAAAACTCTTGCAGAACACGCTGTAAAAAATGAATCACTTGATGAAATATTGGAACGTTGCGGTTTCATGGAAGAAATGTCCGAACGTTGTTCTAGCATTCTTACTTGCTAGAAACTACAACATGAGACAAATATGTATCGAATAATTTTATTTGCTTATGCAACTTGAATTGAGGAGATTTTTTTTTTTAATAACAGAACCGCTTAACAGGTTATTTGATAAATTTATAACCGAAAACTGTTTTTTTAAATTGCATTTTTTCGAATTATTCGAAAACCGGTTTTTGAAAAAGTTGAATAATCGATCCCCCTACTAAATACGTACTGATGATTAAATATTTTGCCACAATATTTTAAAATTTCTTTTTTTTTCTTAGATGCATTAACATCTAATGTTTTAGAAGACATGAGACCATACTAAAGGTGGTGTATCGTACCAAATAACCAGATTTGGCTAATTTTTAGACTTTCTTATTGATTTCTTAGATACGCCAAAGTTATGTATGGGGAGCTTTAATTAAGCTAAATTTAGAAAATTGTTCTATTAATAGAACAAAATCGAATAGAAATATCTCGTTCGTTCTAGGCTTTCAAATAAACAATACCAATTTCATGAAATTACGTTTAGGCTGCTGCATTTGGGTTATTATTAAAATTCTAGTTTTATCCATCTGGCATACTCGGATATCCATCCCGATGCCATTCGTTTTGTGCCACCTGTCTGTCTTTATAAAGAAAATTCTAAGACGACTTTTGTTTATCTTTTATAGTTCCCAAGAACTCTGTCCTTTTGCTCCTCTTATGTTTTGAAAATATGCTTTTGTGCAACACATTTTATTGGATGATGAAAATGCGTGCCATTGCAGAAGAAAAAACAATCACCCCTATTATGAATAAAATGGGAAATTTCTATTTCCATGAAATTTTCATTCCCCTCGAAGGGAAAATTGCTATATCATGAATGTCCCATAAAATTTTTGTTCCCTTTTTACAAGCTATCATTTTACGTTGAATGTTGATAAAAATAAATAAAGAAAAAATGTGTGAATTTTTATTACAAAGTAAAATGTTTACACATAAATGATCATTATTAAAAAAAATTGAACAAAAAGGAATTAAAATTAAAACAAACTCCTGGAAAGCAATTATCATGCAAAGAATTGCAGAAACAAAATCCTAAAGAGAAGAAACAAAACAAACTTTTCTTTAGCAAGATGAGCGGAAAAAAATTGGTGACTATGGCTAAACAGTAATAATTTAGAAATGGCTTAAACGCTAAAAAGAATAGAAAAATAAAACTAAAAGTGTATATCTATCAAGATGGCATACCAATCGATCAACTTCTATCAAATAAAATTAAAAGTCAACAAAACAAAGAACTAAGTAGAACGATGAGGATTTAATGCCATATTCGGTAGAAGCGAAGAATTTGATGACTTGGAGGAGGTAGTAGGTTCCGTTGTTGTCGATACTTTTTTTCCGTGAGCGAATTTTAAAATTCAGCCAACACGTCTCTTAAACTACAGAACATAAATCTCTTACTCTGCTTTTATAGTGAATTATATTGTTTTGCACTTTATTTACACTTCTAGTCCTAAAATAAGTTAATAAAAACTTTAATTATGCAATAAAAGGAATAAATACTTAAATGATAAATGCAACGATGTGAACAAATCAATGGGAAAAGCGAACAAATTTCGAGGGAAAATACTATTCACGATAAGGGAAATTCTACAGGGGTATCATTCCCCACTGAATAATCAGAAAAAATTTCATGGAAAAATTATTCATGAGTGCAATTGTGGGAAATGAGAAAACATTTCGAGAAAAAATTATTCATAATAGGGGTGACTAATTTCGATCCTTTTTCCCTGATTTTAATGTTCCCGAGATCGAATTTTGAATTTTACACTTTAGTTAGCTGGATCTATATATCTGCGCTCTGAATGTCAACAAAATCGATTTAGTAAATTACGAGTGCTTGAATCATAAACAAACTGAATGAAAAAACTTCTCATATGACCTAATTTGGCCCGTTTTTCCCTTTCCCAGGTCCAAATTTGAAAAAAAAACCTAGCATAGCATATAACACATTCGCTAGGTAAATCTGTCTATTGTCAGTCGTTTACTCGTGATTGAATGACAAACGAACAAACAAATAAGCTTACAAACAAATTTATATTATATATGGATAATATACATATATGTACATATGTATGTAGCATATATAGATTTCAAGATCTCAACCTTATTTAATCAATTTTTTTTGGTATTACCAACGTGTTTATCATCTAGTTAACAAATTCTAAAAATAGCGTCTGTATAAAAAATAAAAATAATTTACAACGGAAAACTTGTTACACGACTTTTTAACCAGTTACCGCACCAGTTAATGTTGCATGTCTTCTCTAACACAAGTACGAGTATAAATCTTTAATGGCCTTTGTTTTAACTTTTGTATTCACATTCTTAGTGAACTCGATTTGGTGTTTAAGATTTGTTTCGTTTCTTTTCTTTTTTTGTAATTTTACCAAAGGGCCCATAAGTACATTGTCCATTTAAACAGATAAACCATCATATGAAACTACAACAGCAACAACAACTATACAAATCCATGTGAAAAGTTTGTACAGCGATAAAATAGAAGGAATAGAGTTCAAATAGCGACTTGAGCTTGAAAAAACCACTTCGATAAAATGCAATTAAATTTTAATTGGTTTTCAATTTCTTGGTAGACTAGAAAAGAAAAAAGTTGTTAAACATCGAAAACCACTTCAAAACAAGTTTGTTGTTGTTTCAGTTCAGTTTTTAAATTATTTTTTTTAGCTTTGCAAATAACAATAAAAACCTATTTTATTGTTCAACCGTTTATAATGGATTAAATTTAATTGTAATTTTTGAGAAAATCTTAACAGATAAGTGGGAAAATAAAGTTAATCAAGACCGATATTTTAAAACCCTACTATACCACAATCTTATCTTATCTTATTTTATCTCATATTCCACCTAAACCAAGTGTAAAGAAGATAATGTTTTCTGTAAATTGTAAGGAAATATTATTGAACAACAACTCAACCATAAAATTATTGTGTAATTTTGTTTCAACAATATTACATTGTAATAAATTTTTGGTCAAGAGTTTTTATTGAATTTAGCGTTTGTTGCTATTTTTTACGATAACGACAAATCCAAAACACGCTACTCGTTTGATTTTAAAGAGTGTGAAGCTTCGACAGCAAAAGAAATGTATAAAGAAATTTAAACGGTTAAGTGCTCCTATCATTTAGTACCCTTAGTAGCTTCTTAACCTACTTCAAAAATTCCAAGTTCCTTAAAAGATTTATTACGAAATATAAGTGCTAATATTGACAGTAGTTACTTAAGTCAGATTAAGCTTCAGGAATTACAGCTACATTTTTAAGCGGAAGTGCACCAAATGTAATCACTCCCTATCACTAGAAAGTTTTCTTTTAAATATTGCATTGACCGAGTTTTAAAACAATATGATGATGCATTGAAATCCTTTGTTAGGTTGGAAGTTTTCGTATAGTCAATGCTAGTAACATTGGAGCCAAAGTCATAAGCTATTGGTAAAATTTTAATTTAATGTTTCATTTGGAATAACCGATATTGTATAAACTAGAAGCGAAATTAATAAAATATTAAAGTTTTACATGTCAAATTACATACATAACATACTTATAAAACATGACAATTATATTCAAATATGCAATGTGTTTTATTAATAGAACAACAGAAGACATAACTCATGCTAGCAGTTAAACGGTGCCGTGCGAACAGAAGAATCGAAATAAGTAATACAAACAGAGAACTAAGTAATCCGAAGTCTCATGCGAACATAGCATTGAATATAGGGTGTTTTTTCTTTTTAGCTGCAACTGAACTATCGATATCGATAACTATGGTGTGATAGCTGAGAATGTCAAACTGGAGTAGATTACGCAAGAATAGTTAAGACTTTTGTATTTCAGGCACAGCAATTTTTAATGCAATATTGCGTTCGTTAGCTGTTATCTATTAATGAACTTCTATCGAATTTCGAACCAGCCTGTCTAGAAGCTTGTTTCCTAAAGCTATTGAAAGTAGATTACCGCGTTGGTTTTAATAATGGTGGACAAAAAGGCGTGTGTCGCTGTAGTATGATAGTAAAACTCCTTCCAACCAACAAAGTGGTCCTGAGCTTAATCTCAGGCCAGACCATCTGATAATTTTCAGCAGCGGCATCACCTCATAACATTAGCTAGTGACTGGTTATGATCATTCCGCCATGAAAAACTCTCCAATTAATGCATCTGCCGTTTGGAGCCCCCTTGTTCCAGTTGGGATGTTGCGGGAATTTTGTATTGTGTATATATTTGTGTATCTTAACTAAGCGAGAACATCACACTGCACAAATATTTGAATATGAAAAAGGTTTCTGAGACTAAACCAAAGGCACAATCGTGTAACCACTGAAAAAAATTTTTGGTTGGATTCAGGAAACCCAGAAGATTTTCTAAGCATGATCTTTGAACAAAACAGAGATCAAAGAAAATCAAAAAAAAAAAACAAACTCAAAAGAAGGTCAGTGTTCCTTAAAATGAGCACAGTGTCATTCAAGTTTATAGCCTTGAAAAGGATGTATCAAGTTCCGCAAACAATTAATTCAGATTAATTTCAGTATTGAATACAAGGTACTTCCACATCCAGCACAATAATTGAAGCAAATGATATTTTTAATGACATTGAGATAACTTATAATTTGGTGTTGATATTTCTGTTCAGTTAGGCTTGGTAAGTCATCATGAATCGTTTAAAGCCAGAACAACGCTTCCAAATTGTGGAATTTTACTTTGAAAAAATAAATTTGTTCGCTAAATTCATAGAGCACTTTGTGATTAGTGATAAATCTCATTTCTGGTTAAATGGCGACGTTAATAAGCAAATTTGCCATTTCGCAGCGAACACAATTCTCGACGCTGGTGGAATCATTGGTCCTTATTTCTTTGGAAGTGAACAAGAAGCTGCCATTACGGTGAACTGCGAGCGCTATTGGGCTAATATCAACGACATTTGGTTCCACTAAATATATACATACCTGCCGTACAGTGCGCTTAACAATCGATTGATTGCAAAATCAATTTGGTGATACGCTTCTTTTCAGAAGTGTTCGTTCATGCGAATGTACGCCTCTGAATTACTTTGTATGGAGCTATATTAAGTCATTGGTTTATGCCGACAAACCAGCAATATTCAAGCCACCATTGATAATTATATGATGGTTACTTTACAATGCTTTTACTTATTATCTGTTTGTGATTTAAAAAAATAGAAAAAAATTTAACCTAGAACAACAGAAGAACTTTTATTTGCGCAAGTAGGCTGCATTTCGACTATCTTATAGTTGAAGTGTTCTTGCGGTATGCATTTATGTTCGTCGTGAAATGCAGTGATGCATTTAAGTTATCATGAATATATCACTGTAGATGCCTATTATGAATGATGCGCATCGTTCTTGCATCAATCTTGTAATAATGCGCTACTAGGATAGATCACTTTTGAATATGATACGCATCATATATACAGCACTTTTGAAATGTTGCACAGCATATGCATGCACTTACAAGCATTCTCCTAAAAAGTCTCTTTTTTTGCCAGTCAACTGACCACTTTTTATATTAATGAAACAGTGTTGGTAAATGTGAAGTGAAGCTGGATGCCAAAGCGCTAGTCAACTCATTGCCTTTTATATTAAAGAATCAGTGTTAGTGGACGTGACTTAACCTAGCGTCATAATCGTAGAAGCGAAGTTAATCAAATATTAAAAGTTCTATCAGATGTGACTTAGTTTAACGATAGTTATAGAATCATAACTGTAAACAGCTGATCGAAACCAACTTCATAGGCAACACTGTATTTGATTAGTGGTGATATACCATAACGCCATATCCATAACCGTAACCGTAGATATCAAAATTTGATTTGCCATAAACATAAACAGATAATTATTGTTTATTTTTTCATTTTACAACAAATAAACACATCAACAATACCTGTTTATGATGAAAGTAAAGGCTATAGCGTTACCTTAAGGCGGAACTAGTTGAACCTTTAAACGGATACATTACTGTGCATGTGCAAATAGTCTTTTTACTAATCACACTAAATTCAAGTACTGGTGAAGTGATATTGTCTGCGACTATGGGTAATGCAGGTATTGAGGGGTCAGATGCTCTTGATGTTTTGGGCATAAGAATACACTGTGACATTCGGTGGAATGATCACATTTTTCGATTGTCAAAGGAGTGCCTACATTTTTTGAAAATTCTAATTGTCTCACATACATATTTCGTTTATATTTGTCATCTTTTAGGTAGTGGTTATAACGGGTGGGCCATGTATCGGTTTAAATTTGAACCAATGTAAATTTGACTTATGTCATTCTATTCTGTCACAAAATTCAGTATATTATCTCCACTGAACGAAATTAATCGATTTACGCTTGAGCAACGTTGGGATTTATTGGAAATTTATTTTCAAAACATAGATAATTGGTCGGAAATAGCAAAAAAAAAAAAAAAAAATGAAAAAAAATGTTCACAAAATCAACTTTTCGGATGAAGCTCATTTTCATCTTGGTGGGTACGTTAATAAACAAAATTGCCGTATTTGGGGCTCAAAAAACCCAAACGTGGTCTTACAGAAGCCAGTGCACTCATTACGAGTGACGGTTTGGTGTGGCTTGTGAAGCGGAGGCATCATTAGCCTGTATTTCAAATATCGCAACCATTACGGTCGATGGAGACACATATTGCACCATGATAACCAATTTTTTTGTGCCCGCTCTTCATGTAGTGATATGAATGATGTTTGGTTTCAACAGGATGGTGCCACTTGCCACACATCTTATGCCACAATCGATTTATTGCGTCAAACCTTTGATGGTCGTTTAATGAGCCGAAATGGTGATGTTAGTTGGCCGCAAAGAAGCTACGATTTGACACCGTTGAAGATAAGTGTTATGTCGACAAACCAGAGACAATTGGGCATTTGAAGGCCAACATTCGTGATGACATTACCGAGATATGACCCATACACCCGAAAAAATTCTTGAAAATTGGTCCGATCGAAGGGGCTACTGTGAGACCAGCCGCGTCAGCCATATGAATGAAATAATATTTCATTTCTAACCGGAAAAATTGTGCTCACAACAACAATAAAAAAATTACAAAATTTCAAAACCTTTTTGTTTTATTGCATTTTTAAATTCCACCCGATATAAAATGGACTTACTGTAGGATTTATAAACTAATTCGGAATCTTAAAAATTAAACTATTTTTACTTTAACAAATAAATTAATGATTTCCTTAAAAAATGTTTTTCGTTAATTTTCTATTTTAAAAATTATTTTTTTCCTTTAAGTAAAAAAAAAAAACGAAAAACTAAAGGGTCCGCAAATAATTTTTTTTTGAAAATGCTGTAAAAAAAACTACTGAATATTTTCTCAAATTTCTTTTTTATTTGAAAGTACAATCCTTCCGGTTAATAATGGAAAATAATTTCGTTCAAATGGCTGCCTCGGCTGGCCATGCAGTAGCCTACACGATCGGTCCAATTTTTAAGCACATCATCGATTGTGTGCTGCTGCGTTTCACCAATGGCTACACGAGTATTGTCCTTTAAAGCGTCAATTGTCTCTGGCTTGTTGGCGGAACACTTAACTTTGACGGCATCCCACAAATAATAGTCCAACGGTGTCAAATCACAGCTCCGAAGTGGCCAAACGACATCAGCTTTGCGGCTGATAATGCGATATTCAAAAACAGGGCGCAAAACATCGAGTGTAGCTTCGGCTGTGTGGCACGTAGCGCCGTCCTGTTAAAACCAAATGTTGCTAATATCCTCCTCTTCAATTTTTGTGAACAAAAATTCATTCAACATGGCCCGATAACGATCGCCATTGACTGTAACGGCCACTCCTTGCTCATATTCGAAGAAAAATGGCCCAATTATGTCTATGGACCAAAATCCGCACCAAACAGTGTCTTGTCTTGGGTGTATCGGCTTTTCAATGTATGCGTGGGGGTTTTCTGTGCCCCAAATGCGACAATTTTGCTTGTTGACATACCCGCCAAGATCAAAATGAGCTTCATCTGAACACATGGCACACATTCTGCAACCTTACCATGATTTTCAAAGTAATGGCGCAATATTTCTCAACATTGTTCAAGCGTATACACTTTGACAAATATGGACGAATATGGTCCATATTTGTCAAATCAGACATGAGCTAAGTGTTACCATTCAGGAAATAAGCACTAGTTGAAAAAAAAAGTTAGATGGCGGACCCGATACTTCAACACATATTGTAAAATAATTGAAATATTTTTGAAATATCTCATCAAGAGTTTTAAAAGTGTATGTTAATCATACGCTTCAAAGTATTAAATAAATATAAAAATTCCTCTTTTGTGGCTAAAGATGAAATTCTCTCTTATGATTACAAAAGTACTTCTAAAACATACTGTAAGATAGGCAGAGAGAGGGGAGGTGGAAGCTATTAAACTTAATATTAATATAAAATCTGGAATTAAATGAAAACAAACGAAATATTTCATTAAAGGATTCTTAGCAACGGAAAAGAAGGAGTAAAAATAAGTAAAACGAGAAATATATTTTTGCTAATCCCTTTTAAATCTTTTTGTTTATTTTGTTTTAAAATATAAATTTTCCGTTTCCTGTTCAATTCACTACAAAAAAAAAGACAACAAATATTTCAATTATACAGTGTAATTACATTGTGTGCCATTAAATGGTTCAAAATTTAACGATTGCGACAATAAAAAAATCAAGAGAATTTTCTTTCGTTTTTTCTTCTGCTGTGAAAATAAAGCCTTTGGTTAACAAACAATTTTAATATTATTTTTTTTAACTTGTTTTCTTTATTGTTGTAGCTATTGTTCTACCATTAAATTTATTGTCTGAACTCATTTGTAGTTAAAATTGTATTTTTTTCTGCTGACTTTCTACACTCCAGGCTGTTGTTGCATGAAAAGAAATGACGAAAAAAAAGAAAATTTAAGCCTACAATTTTAATGATTGTAATCGAAGATGATTACGATGCTGATGAGAATGTTGATGGCGTTGGTTGATAGCGTGTGATGGTGTCAACATTGGATACATTAAAAGGCATAATAAAGGGTTTAAGAAAATAATGTTGCCAAAGGACTTGAAGCATAGGAGTGTGGAGGATTGATATGATTTTGTATTGACTGTTTTTTTGAATAAAAGTTAAAATGGATTTTTATATTTACGTTACGTGTTTGTTTGTCAGTGTGGGGGTCTTAGGTTCGATTCTCACCAGAGACTCTGGTCTGTTACGCTAAGTAAAACATACGAGGGGTACTATTATATTTCGGAAAATGGTAACACTAATGTCAATAGCTAAATTCTGGCAATACCATAATAACATTTGACATTTTTTAGCATAAACGTACTTACAACGTTTTGATATACAAGTGCAAGTGTTCTTTTTTTCTATGGCTTTCTTTCAGTTTCTTTAATCAATTTGATATTTACAAGCTAAGTAGATGATTAATCCGCTGTAGCTTCCTTCATATGATTTTTTGCGTAGTGGTGAAGATCCTTGCTAATTGCTGGTGGTCTTTACTTTAGCATTGTAATTTTTCGCCAGTAGGTGGCGTGTTTTTCCTGATCATTCGTCTGTTGTTTGTCATCATTGCCAGAGGTATGCGGAAGAACAGAGGGCCTTTTTCTCTATTTTTTTTTTTAGATGGAGTTGACTGGAGGGAAGTTAAAGCCTTTTTTATTATTAAATAATCGAAACCACAATTAAATTTTTTCTCCGTTATGTCCTCTGCTGGAGCTCGAACCTGGGTCGTTTGTGGTGTTATGCGTGCGCTCTAACCACTACACCACGCCACCCCCATTTGTTTTATTTACAGTGAGTTACAAAAATGGAAATTTCGAGGAAGGTTTTCGTTGGATTATTTTTCCCACGTGGATTATTTTTCGACGTGGATTGACACAACAAGAATGTGTCGACGAACTCAGTCCTTTGTGTGGCAATAAAGCACCATAAAAAAACCATAGTATATCGCTGGTATAGTGAATTAAATCGTGGTCGTAGTTCGGTCATCGACAAAGAAGGTCGTCTGTCACAAAAGAAGGTGTTCTGTCACAAAACATTGATGCAGAGCATTAACTGATAATGAAAGATCGTCATGTGCCATATTGTGAGATAGAGGTTTCCTTGCACATTAGTTCCACTACAATACATACGATTTCACATGAATACTTAGAAGTAAAAAAAATTCTTTTTCTCGTTGTATACCCCTTAATTTATCAATCGCTCAAAAAAACGGTTGCGTTGACTGGTGTACGGAAATGATTGAAAGGTTCGACCATGGTGCTGCAAAAGACAGCAATCCATCGTGTGCGTATTCCAAGACGAGCTAAATCCAACAAAAGCTGCTCGTGGAAAAAGCACAGCGAAGCAAATAGTCGCCTGTATCTTCGATCGAATGAGTCATGTAGACACTGTTCTGCCTGAGCAACGTAGGACGGTCAACTCTGAGTGGTCATTTGTTTGCCGTAAGTCTTCGGAGAAATTCGTAAAACCAACCGCCGAAGACCAATCATTCTCCATCATGATAATGCGAGCTCTCACACATCTCGTCAAACAGCAGTCAAAACAACGAATTGTGTCATCCTCGGTACAGTCCTGATTTGGCACTCAATGACTTCTTTTTGTTCCCAAAAATCAAAGACAAACTGCGTGGTCAACGATTTACGAGCGCCGAAGAAGCAGTTGAAGCCTTTTAAAACCATGTTGTGGAGGTGTCTCAAGAGGAATAGAAAAACTGCTTTGAGAAATGGTTTGAACGAAAGCTAATGTGTATTGATCATCAAGGGGAACATTTTGAAGAACAATAAGGCCATTTTCATTTTCAAAAATATTTGTTATTATTTGCTATTCCCGAAATATAAATCGTACCTCTCGTATAGAGCCATTTATTTTGAAAGTGGCTTCATCACCACTTCTAAAGCCTACTTTTTTTTTGAAAATTATTTTATTTACTTAAGCAGTATATTTTTATCATTCCTTTAACTTTTGTAGTTTGTTTTTTTCTTTTTTTTTGCGTATTTTGTTTTCGTTACACAAAATTTAATCTATATTCCATAAATCCATGTATAATTCTTTATAATATTCTATTTTCCAACATCATTATAATAAACTTTTAATAGCACTTCTACAAAAAATATCTCCTCGTTCATTTAATTCTATTATATGCTGTGAAGGGAACGGCTTTTTTCATAATAAAATTTTATAACACTGGCAATTGTAAAAATACTATTTTATTAATATAATTTCACCCCCACCTTCTTTTTGTCGACTGTTTTGGTAAAATTTTTCAAAATTTTACAAAACCGCAAACATAATGAAAAAAAAAAAAATCGTTAGAAAAAATTTAAAGTCATATTTGCATACTCAGATATGGAGAACATTTTTAGAATCTATTTAGTATCTATTTGGACTATTAAGCCACTTTCAAGTACTAACAATCCACTTTATATAGCCTTACACTCACATTGGCGTTTGGTTAGGGAGTTTTTTCTTATTGTACAAAAAGAAAAAAAAAAAAACAAAAATTAGTCCAATAACAAATTTCAAATTTAACCACTTCCGTACTTTATAACCATTTAGTTTTGTTTGGTTATTCAAGCACCCGGTATTTATTGTGTATGTTGTATACCCTACTCCACATTAAATGCATTGTCGTATATTGGATTAGTGCTGTTATTAGTAACACTAAACAATTAAAAAAAAAAAAACTGTTGATATGAATCAGGGTTGGCTACCCACTAGGTAGCCAACTATTAGAGCTGTAAAACTATCGATAGTCGGTCTATTCGATAGTTTTTTTGCAAACTATCGAAATCGATACTATCGTGCAAAGTCTTACGTTGTACGTTGTTTTCACTAACTCAGCCTGTAAAAGCATTCGATAGTATAGTATGCAAGAAAACTATCGATACTATCGAATGATTTTACAGGCTGAGTTAGTGAAAACAACGTACAACGTAAGATTTTGCACTATTGTCAAACTTCAGATGTTAATTAGTGAAAACGTATCGCAGTTCAGTCAACCATTTATTTTTTTACGTAAAAATCAAAATTTTGTAGACTTTTTACTTGACAATGAAAACGTAAGCAGCAACGTACTTTGGTTATGTTAGAGAATTTCACAGCTGATCCCCTAGTACACGATACGTTTTCACTAACTCAGCCTTAAGTGTTACTTGTGGCAACAACATTAGAATTTAAGTTAAAGGAAAATATTAATAATAAATACACAGTATCGAAACAAATAATAGGGACACTTTATGTTTTGCGGTATGTCATAAAATTTGATGTATTGAAGTTTTTTGATGGAAGAGTAATCCTTATAAAGGGTCCGCCAAATAAATTCTTTTTTTTGAAAATGCTATAAAAAAAACTAGTGAATACTTTCTCAAATTTCTTTTTTTATTTGAAAGTGCAATCCTTCCGGTTAATAATGGAAAATAATTTCATTCAAATGGCTGCCTCGGCTGGCCATGCAGTAGCCTACACGATCGGTCCAATTTTTAAGCACATTATCGATTGTATGCAGCTGTATTTCACCAATGGCTTCACCAACGGTGTCCAATCGCAGCTCTGAGGTGGCCAAACGACGTCAGCTCTGCGGCTGATATTGCGATCTTCAAAAACAGGACGCAAAACATCGAGTGTAGCTTCGGCTGTGTGCCACGTAGCGCCGTCCTGTTGAAACAAAATGTTGCTGATATCCTCCTCTTAAATTTTGGTGAACAAAAATTCGTTCAACATGGCCCGATAACGATCGCCATTGACTGTAACGGCCACTCCTTGCTCATTTTCGAAGCAAATGGCCCAATTATGCCTCTATACTCTATTCTCGTCTTGGGTGTATCGGCTTTTCAATGTATGCGTTCGGGTTTTCTGTGCCACAAATGCGACAATTTTGCTTGTTTACATACCCGCTAAGATCAAAATGAGCTTCATCTGAAAAGATGATTTCTTTTTTGGCAAAATCGGCATCTTCTGTAAGTCGATCGCAGGCCCAGATTTCCAGCGTTGTTCAAGCGTATACACAACCATATTCGCTCAGCGGAAGGATAAAACTTATTATCTCTCAAATCAGACATGAGCTAAGTGTTACTATTCACGAAATAAGCACTAATTGAAAAAAAAACGTTAAATGGCGGACCCTTTATATAGCGAAAACTGTTCAGACCATGAAGTGGAACAACTGTCAGTTTTGATAAACTTTTAATTCCTGCCGCAAAAATGAATTTATTCTCCTGTTTCAAGTCGTACAAAAAAAAAAATTTTTTTTGGAAGCTAGACTTATGGGTAAGAGTCTTCAAAATGAATCATTTCGCAGCAAACGGAAGAACACCTGCACCGTATTAGGTAGACCAACATGCAATGGTCTGACGAAATGCAGATTAATTTGTTTGGGTTAGAATAGAATAGAATTTGACGATAGTGAAAAAAAAAAAACTATTGATGGTCAGCCAAAAACAAAACTATTGATACTATCGATAGTACTATCGATTCTTTTGCAGTTCTACCAACTATACCAACTGGGTGGTTTGTTTTTAAGGCTTTCGCAGCTTATTTACAACAAAAGTAAGTATAATTTATGTATCGGGAGTGTAAATTAACAAATTTATCAAAATAAAAAATTTGCGCATCACTACATACATCTTTTCTCCACTCCTGAGCCAATTTCCTAATCTGGTCTAAGAAAAACTTCCCTTATTTTGAGGGGATCCAAATTTGAAGCCGATTTCATATGTCTTCAAAAGAAGTGAGTTGATATCGATGACATGCTAAGAGTTGTTTTGTACTACGGGTGAGACAAATTTTAAGACTTAAGATCGAGGTCAATTGCCAAGGTCTTTGCAATTGAAAGGTTTTTGCTTTTTTTACGATCGATTGTCTTCATATCACTCATCGCTAAACTTTTTAAATTTTGGTACTATAGTTGTGTATAGTGTGTTTCTTTTTATAAATAAATGTATCGAGTTCATTTAACAGTTTGAAGCTCAGTTTCTAATACGTCAGTGGTTCGGCAAACACACTTTCTGTTTCAAAAATACACAGAATATAGGTTTGATATAAACGAATAGAATTGGTCTTTTAAATACTTTTTAAGTTAGCGTGCTAAGATTAATTACGATTTGTCACACTGGACACCAAATTCTGAAAATATTTATCTAGGTTTAGACCATTCCAAGATCCTGTTCTTAAGAGACATAGGCTTGGGCTTTTGTAAGGGGACTCCCGATATAGAGTAGTTTTTTCGAAGTTTATCTTCTTCTCCCATCCTCAATTCTGTTCTTCGATCTTCTTTCTCTCACTTTTCCTATTATATTTTTCGGATAGTATTATCCACAATAGAGGTCTTTTGGTCTCTTGGTGGAGGTGTTATAAACGTCGTATAACTTTCAGTTCATTAATTTATAAGTTCTAACAGCAATTCAACTTATTTGCTACGATTATCGTTTGTGGTGTAGGAACTTAAATAGTTGGCTTGACTCTCTCTTTTAATTTTTTATCGTTTTGCTTAAATTGAAAGAGTCCGTATTCATAGGTAAGACTTCTCTGGGCAGTTTGTGGATGCTAAACTCTAAACGTAATAATATCAGTGATGCGAATTTAGCCGATAAAGAAAAACTGACAAAAAAGAATAAATGCGCAAGCGCTTATACAATAGTTGTATGAAATATAAAAATTGGTCGGAAATATATCTTTAAGTTAGGAATCTAATATTTATATTGAAATCTTAGTGTATCTCAGTCGTAAAATTAATCGATCCGACTATATGTTGCGGGAGCAATTGAAACAATTGCTTTGGCGAAAAGTGGCAATCTTATTAAACTATGTTTTAGTTTTCAAGGCGCTGTGTTGTTCAATATATTAAAGAGCTATAAAAAAACGATCTCTGTGAGTACATAAACACAGAAAAAATTGGTCATCGTTATGTAATTCAATATTTTCATTGAAAAGGTCTCAATCCAATTAATATTAAATTCGAGCTAAATTCTACTCTGAAAAAACCTCCTCCTTCCTTTACGACTGTAAAATATTGGGTAGCAGAGTTTAAATAAGTGAATGAGCTCAGCCAATGGCGAGTGTGCCAGCTGAAACGATATGCATTCTATATATTCCATATTGACCGAAAATTTGGATATGAGAAAGCTCGCGCGAGATAGGTGGTGCTTTTGCTTAAAATATATGTAAAGATGTTTGCGTCGATTCGTTACCATGAATGAGGCATGAGTCCACCACTTTAAACCTGAGACTAAAGAATAGTCAAGTGGATTGGAGAATCGTGTCTAAGGAAAACAAAAAAAAAACTGTAGACAAGATCAGGGCATCTGTTTATTTGGATGCGTGTATGATAATAATTTATGGGTGAGTATTATGCTATTGGGTATACAAGTTAATAATGTTGATTTTTTTCCTTATAATAACAAAATCAATTGTTACATTATTCAAAGTAGCCACTAATTTTCCCCATCTTTCTGGTAGCATATTGATTCGGCGCCAAAAAAACTGCTTCGGTTTTGAGGTAAAGAATGAATCAAAACAATTTTTGATACCTTGTTATGAAGTGAAGCGTATTCCAGTAAGGGCATTCTACATCGATCAAAATAAACGGTAGTCAGGAGGGGCAAGGTCTGGTCTATAAGGCGGGTGAGCCAAAACTTCCCATCCGCTCTTTTCCAAATAGTTTTTGACCGGTCTTGCAACATGTGGCTGAGCGTTGTCATGATGGAAGTTTAGTGTAGTGGTCAAATATTTTGGTCGTTTTTCGTTGATTGCTCTTTTCAAACAAATCAATAGTGTTCGGTACAGGTCCCTTTTGATCGTTTCACCCGATTTCAACTGCTCATAATACAAAATACACTTCTGATCCCACCAAGTACAGAGCATTACCTTGGCGTCATGGATATACGGCTTTGACGTTGATTTGGCTGGTTGGCCGGGCTTTACATATGAGTTTTGAATCGCACAAACCATCGTTCACAAGTTTTGTGAGTCGGTTCATGTTGACCGTAAACTTCTACCAACAATCGATAACTTTTAGCAGCCGTTTTCTTCAAACGAAAGAAGGTTGTCAGACTTCCCGCAAAACATTTCTTTTAGGCACAAAATTCGATAATTATAGCGATTGCAAAAATATATGTTTACACTTTGGCGTCTATCGAACACTGAATTATAATGAGAGATATTTACTCTCCAAAATACCATATTTGTTATTATGGACACAATAATATGTGATAGTTATGCAATATGTTGTTCAAATCGACTGCAGCGTTTAAGTGATGTAATTAAGGAAAAGAGATCGTATTTCGTGCAAAAAAAAGAGAAGGCATTTTTGTCAAAGACAAAGCACCAAAGAATTAAAACCAGATTAAGTTCTTCTTCCGAACATGAACTACTGGCTCGGTGGCAAAAGATTTGCTAACAATAAAGAAATGGAGTCTGTGATTGATGGCTATTTTAAGGAGCTCGACAGTTCGTACAATAAACAGAGTATCAAATCTATTGAATATTGCTGGAAAAATTGTATAGAGGAGATTATATTGAGTTTTGTTTGTTAGATCGGCTAATTTTGATACCGCTGTCGTAAATCGAAAAAATTTCTATCGACGCCAAAAGCAATAAAATTTCATCAAATGTTAAATAATCAAACTCTCCGTGATTTTGGAGAATGTTCAGTAACAGGTTTTTAAGCGTTAGTGTTCTGTGTTGTAAACTTCTCCTTTTTAGGCATTAGCAAGTATTACATTAAAAACTTGCTAACATGCTGGGCAATCATAATATAATTCCGTTCCGACTCACTGAAACGGTTAATAAATAGATGTGCAAGCACCAAAGGGCACTTGTGCTGGCGTTTTTCAATCAAAGCAATTTTGAAGAGGAAAACACAGATACAATTTTCCAGGTATGTGATGGAAAACGATTTTGATCGCAATTGATATCGACTGAAATTTCAAACTGCTATAATTTGCAAATCTGACAGAATTTGTAATTATTTTTTTTATTTATTATGTTAAATACCATTAACATGACTGCCTTGATTAACAAAACTGTAAATAAATA
Source organism: Wohlfahrtia magnifica (assembly GCA_023159175.1). Classification (NCBI taxonomy): domain Eukaryota; kingdom Metazoa; phylum Arthropoda; class Insecta; order Diptera; family Sarcophagidae; genus Wohlfahrtia; species Wohlfahrtia magnifica. Next base: position 526,598 of record JAKWBJ010000513.1, read on the forward strand.
AGGAGTTGCAAGATTTATAAGACTTTAAATATATTGTCGATTTCAATTTCGATCAAAATCGTTTTCCATCACATAACTGATTATTTTTAAATGCTTTGTTAGCCACACTTTTAATAACGACGACGATGATGATGATGATGATGAGTGCACCAAAAAAAAAAAAAAAAACTACTCGTATTACCGTCAAACTTTTTTGGTATTTTTTTGGAGAGAAAGTTGTTGTTATTTTTTAATACATTTAAAACATTTTAGTTGCAATTTTTGTTATTGTTATCATATGTTTATTTTTTTTTTATCAACTCTATTATTTTGAGTACCTTTTTTTGTTTGTGTTGGTAAATATTTGGCATTTTATACATGTTTTTTGTTGTTTTTTGTTTTCTGATGTTAAAAGTGTAGGTGTATATATGGTAAGTGTGTGTAGTTAGACCAACAAATAAATGGTTTATACAATATTATTAGTAAATAGTATTTCGTTCAAATATGGTCGCCACAACAGCATTATGGCCAAACAAAAAATAGCAGTAACAACTACAATAATGGCTATGGCTATGGCTACAGTATTTCTGTTGTTTGTTTGGAAAAATTACCAACATTGTGTGGTTATTTGTTGTTGTTTTTGTTGGCAAAAAAAAATACTGAAAATGTAAAAAAAAGAAATTAAATGGCAGGGAATAAAAGTAAAAAGTTGCTTAAAAAGCTGGATAAATATATTTACCTGGAGTACACTCTGGTAAATACTTTGTAAAAAAAAGTTTTTCTTTTTTTTCAGTTTTTTCTGTTTAGATCTATGACTACTTGCTGTTAAGTAGTATATATTTGTAGATATTTTTTTGATGTTGTTGTTAATGTTGTTGCTGCAGTTGTTGGTTATTTTGGTCTTGTGCAACGAAGCATTGTGAAATGGCTGGCATTTTTAAAGCCTTTTTTGTTTTAAAACCCTTTTTCCATGCATTGCTTTTGTTTTGCCACTAAATTTCTCCCAGAAAAAAAAATCGTTGTTTTTAGATGAGTGGAGGAGGTGGAGGCAAGAATTTAAAATATCTGAAAAAACTAAATAGCCAACTGCTTCAACTACAAGGTTAGCTTTTTTTCTATTTATTTTCTCTATTTATACTTTATTTGTATTGCTTTGATGTACGACTGCGGTTAAACTGCAAATTCGTATCCTGTGCCAGAAAATAACCAAAAAAGAACAAAATTTTTTTTCTTTTTTCAACAACATGACTACATTATTTTTTAACGTTTCTTTAACAAAGACTGCAGCCGTTCTTTTAATTAGTTTCTAAGGAAATTAGTATTCATCGGTGTCTTAATTTTTACTTCTTACTTCTTTATTTAAATTATTTTCATTCTTTAGATATTATTTTTTAACATTTCAAATGCTTTGCCTTAGTTGCCTTTATTTAGTTTTTGTTTTTTGCTGCATTCAGTAAACCTCACGAAGCTTAAAATAATTGTTTTTTCTTAAGTTAGATTTTTAGTTGTTTTTGTTGGTAAAAGCGATCGAAAACTTTTAAATGACAGGCTTAGAAGTTCCTGCTGCAATCAAATTTTTCGGCCCACCAGCTTTTTTAGTCTTAATCAGTGTTGGTAGACCTTAGGCTTAAAATTTAAGGGTAAAGTGCTCCAAAGCTTGGGAACTAATAGCTTTTCCTTGGGAACTATTTGGCATTAATTTTTTTAATAATTCTGTTTGCTTTGCCATAAGTACTTCCTTTTGCATTGTATTATTTTTTGTACTTTGGACCAGAAATTACTAAATATGTATATTTAATTTTCAACTTTCTTTTTTTAAATTAATTTTGTTGTATAAAAAATTTACTTCGTATGTAGTTTTGCTTACAAGTAAAAACTTGCAAGCTTACATTCGAATTATTGTTCGAAAGCCGTCATTAGAAATTTCGATTCGATTTATTCGTGGACGAATAAGAGAATTCCAAATATTCAAAAACGCTTTCGTTCGTATACGAATACCATTTGAATTGAACTTTTGAATCTTTTTTAATTTTGTTATTTTTAAGCACAAAACTAATAATTTGTTATGTTTTTTTCATTTTAGGTATGTCAAACTAAATATTTCTGTTATAACATCATCTAGGTAAATAATAATTTTTAAACAATTTAAAACGACAACCGATACCAAGGTTTTTATGTATATGCGGTTTTTGTAGGTACATTGGTTCGCGAGTTATTGACGTTAGAATGAGACCCTTTGTACTAAATAAGTTTTATTTGAAAACTAAATTTGTTACAGCATTTAAAATTTGTATGAGTCAGAAAATATATTTAAAATTGTTATATACATATGTTGAAAGCTTTCATATGGTGTGTGGCTTCACTATTGTTCAACTGGTCGGTTCCACGCCCTTATAAAATATGTATTTATATGTCTATATCTTTAAAACGGTAATAGTAATGAACCTCCCATATATACGAGGGCGGATTGACATTGAAGCTACCTAGCGCTAGATGGCAGCACAAACAGAAAAACTTTATCCTCCTCAGAAATTACGATCTGTCAAAATGTCAGCTGTTAAAATTTTAGCCAAATTCATCGATTAGTTTATTTGTTGTAGTCGTTTGAAGTAAGCAACTTTTGTGTTTCTTGGGAAATGGAAAAAAGTGAATTTCGTGTAGAGATTAAACACTATTATTTGAAAGGCAAAACGGCGAAAGAGACAAAGGAAAAGCTTGATAAACATTACGGCGAATCTGCTCCGTCAGATTATATGGTAAAATATTGGATTGCTGAATTTAAACGGGGCCAAACAAGCACTGCAACAATACCATCAACAGGAAGGCCAAAAGGAGTGGTAACTGAAGAAAATATCAAGAAAATCCTCGATATCGTTATGAATGATCGACGGGTCAAAATACGTGAGCTTGCTGAAATGGTAAAATGGTGCATATCATATGACGTGTGTTCAACATTTTGCATGAACATTAGCATATGAAAAAGCTATCGGCAAGATGGGTGCCGCGTTTGCTCAGTGTTGAACAAAAAAGAGTTCGATAGATCACTTCACAGCGGTGTTTGAATATGATAAAGCATAATCCTGCTGATTTTTGGCGTAGATTAATAACTGTTGATGAAACGTGGGTCCACCACTACACACCTGAAACCAAAAATCAATCGAAGCTATAGGTGGAAGCTGGTGGAAGTGCTACGAAGAAGGCGAAGACAGCGAAATCGGCTGGCAAGGTTATGGCCACTGTATTTTGGGATGTACACGGAATATTGCTCATCGATTATCTTGAAAATGGATCCACAATCACAGAAGAGTATTATCGTGCATTATTGGATCAATTGCAATCAAGGAAAAACGGCCACATTTAAACAAGGAAAAAGTGCTCTTTCTTCAAGACAACACACCGGTTCACACAGCATTAGATACGATGCTAAAACTACGAGAACCCCACTTCGAATTGGTTGATCTTCTACCTTATGGTCCAGATTTAGCCCCTAGTGACTTTTTCCTGTTGCAAAACTTCATCTCCAACGAAGAAGTGATTACCGAAACTAATGCGTATTTTGAGGAGTTCCCAAAATCGTATTATTCAGATGGTATAAAAGAGTTGAAAAATCGTTTTACTAAGTGTATTGAGCTAAAAGGAGACTATGTTGAGAAATGAATGGTTTTTGAAAAAAAATGTGTTTTTCCTACTTAGGTAGCTTCATTAATATATATTAATTCCCGTAATATTCCATGAAGGAACATAGGGACTTCTCTCACTCAATGAGCTGCACCCGATTCTATTTTTCAACTCATTGTAAGGGACCTGTAGGTTAACGCCGGCTTCGAACGGCAAATGCATTTAGAGAAGTTTTTAATAGTAGTAATACTCATAACCAGTTACTAGCTTATGTTATGAGGTCATGCCGCTGTCGAAAAACTTTTTGTTCTTTTTTAAGATGGTCTGGCCTGGTATTGAACCGTCGACCCTCTGGTTGGTAGGCGGGTGTCTTACCTACCATACCACAGCGGCACACAGCACCTCCCATACAAAGTAAATATTGATTTTTGTATATCTTTGGAACGGCAATAGTGAAAGGTTCTGAATTTGGTCTTAATATGGGCGAAATTGAATAAGTGGGAGTGGCATCTCCCATACATATCTAGATAACAATTAGAATGGAAGGTTTTGGTGTAAATCACTTCTTAGATAGTACAAAATATCAGTTAAAATGGTACATCTCACACAAATTAAATAATGGCTTTTGTATATCTTGAGAATGGTTAAAGTTGAAGTTTCTAAATTCGGTTTAAATAATTTGGCAGTCAATACAAACCATTATTAAAAAAAATATATGGAATTTCGCATGTGTAGGGAACGGTTAAAGCTTTCTTTATCTATCCACATCAGTCAAAAAATATGTACAACACAAAGGCTCCCAGCAACGCGGGAGGAATTACTCTAGTAATGTGTAAAAGAAAATATTTAGCTCTTAAAACTAAAAAAAAATGTACTGCCTCTTGGGACCAAAATCCGAATTAGATATTGAAACCAAAATAATTTTAAAGCCGACTTGGGCCTAAAAACTAGTAACTCCAACATCGAAATACTTCAAACATATCAATCTAAAACTTTACGAGTAATTATAAACGATCCTCGATGTATACATAACGATCTTCAAATACGAATTAGGGAGGTTTGCTATTTTAGTGAAAAATTTCTTCAAAAGTTATCATTTTAACCCTTTAGCTATAGCACTCCTAACTGACAGTGATGAAACTGATTTTTATGACTAAAGTAATAGCTTTTGATTATATTAGACTTACTGAAGCTTAACTTAAAGTTATTTTAAATCACACTGTTCTACAAAATAAAAAAAATGTTCTCGCCTTTAAATAAAACTAATAATAAAAAATATAATAATTTTGATGCGCTGAATCCAAATCCGTTTTCAGTTTTGTTCCATGGGGCTCAAATTTTTTTAATGGCCGTGGCAAATTTTTCGCCCAAAATATGGTAGTTATGTCAATATATCATATCAGCATAACTTGAAAACGACTTGACCGACTTTTATGGAAGTACCAGCAAAATTTTAGGAATATAATTTCCTATAAATCACCTGAATAACATTTTCGTTTGTTTTTTCAACAGTTTCGGAGTTATTCATAACTTAATTGCGAAAAAAATTTTGAATCAAATCAGCAATATCCAACCGATTTTCATGATTTATAGCTTGTTTTATTCTCAACATTTTAAGCTTCAATTTAAATGCTTAAAATATAAAATTTTCATTCTGAAAATTTTTTTTACGATTCTTTGAAAACAAAAAATTGCTCTAATTTAGCACAAAAATTTTTTTCGCGACTAAGTAATGTATAACACCGAAACGGTTAAGAATTCAAAACGGTAAATTTTCAAGTTATGGTGAAGTATGCTGATATAACTTCTATATTTTGGGCCACGCCAATAATAAAAAAAATTTTGAGTCCGATGAAAAAACTGAAAACGGATTTTAATTCAGTCCACCAAATTACCTCAGGAAAGATATTTGGTTGCTTAATATCTTAATATTTCTAGTAAAATAAATTCCAAATAAATACAAATTAAACAAATTTTATTCTTCGATTTTTTTTTTTAATTTTAACGGCATGTTTTTCTAAAAAATTCTAGTCAAATGCGGATATACATAGTTCAAGGCGCATTTAAGAAGGTGGTATTACTAGTTCGGCTGATTGGTTGCTTTTTATTTAATGCATGTTTCATAACTGTCAATAGTTTAGTTTACAGCTAAACCTGTTTTTACATGATTTTTTGCGTGAAATGGTGAATACAATGTCAAAAAATTTTCTATTTTACATCTAATTCTGTTTTTACACCATTTTCGCACGATATCGTTTGGAATGTATCTAACGAGTAAAGCTGTATTTTATTAAAAATATAATTCATAAAAATTTTTTTGACATTACAAATTTACAAACATAATGAAAAATTAGTTGTTGTACAGACACTACCTTGTTCCATGTGCCTTGCTATAGCTTATTTGGAAAAAGTCATTATTATACTGTAAAGGAAAGCTAATGACTTATGCCACTTCGAATATAAACGGTTCAATTAATTTATCCAATTGTGTACATGTATTTCGTCATGAATTTTTCTTTATAAATAATTCTTGATTAACATTCTTTTTTTGTAAAATTTTTCTTCGTTACATCTTTTGAAGGGAAAACCAATTAAATAATTTGAATTTCATCATTCCAAATACCATCATCATTGCTTTAGACGAAAAACGTTTCTGTGAATTAACTAATGAATAAATTATTTAGACCTTCAGAGTTGTACGGTTGCTGCTATAAATTCGTTATGATTGTTTGCTACCAAGTCGTTTTATTATGATTTTATCGGTAATAAATTAAATTTAAAAGAGAAATAACTCTTCTTATAGAATTCATTACGGATTGACAATTAGTCTGGTGGTATGTTGCATTTGTCTTAAAGAAGCAAAAAATATTTTAAATTTTTTTTTGTGAAACTTTAATTGGTGCAATAAAGGTTAAAGATATACGAAGTTTTCTTAAAAATGTGATGAACATTTACTCACTTACTTCTTTCAGACCCCTTTTAGCTTTCATTATTGAGGTTTTTTGCAAAGTTTTCTACATTCGGCCATTGTTCTAGCAGATCGGCGATCGATGTTGCATTGTAGTAAGCCATTGTCTATTGATTCGTTCCTTTTTCTCCTTAGGACTTTGTGCCACTCGGTCTAGCTTCCAGTAGGCATTCTTTCATTCTTGCAACATGTCATTACCATCGCAATTTGTTTCTATCAATTCTATCATTTAATGACAAATTTACTCTGATGGTATCGTTTCGCACTCTATCTCTTCTTGTTTCCCCGGATACGCGGCATACATATTTGATTTCCGTAGACTGGATCCTTTCACCATTTTTAATTGTGAGCGCCAGAGATTGATTTGCATTTCCGTTTTAGTCGAGATTTTCTTTTTACTGATTAAGTTCCAGTTTAAAAATTTGTAAAGAAGGACTGTAGTATGATATTCCGGCGTTAAGATCTTTTCGTGCTGCTCTTTGTTGCGGCTTATTATCATAGTTGCCGTCATTTTTTGTCCTGAACTAAAACATTCAAGTTTCTCTGAAGATTTTCAGCGGAATTGATTAGAAGAACGATATTGTCTGCATATGCTAATAATGTGATTTAAATTTTCTTGAAAAATATGTATTTTTCCGTTACCGAGATCTATTTATAATGTATTCAAGAGCTGAAAGCTGGAAAAGTATAACTGGTTTTTTGGCATTTTTAAAAGTTTTGCAATTTCGCTTATTTAAAATTTTCGAGTGTTAAATTTTTAAACGCTGGTTTCATTTTAATCATTTTTGGTTGGTGCTGCCATCTATCGTTGTCTAGAAACAATGTCCTCTGTATATTCGGTGTAGTGGTGATTCGGAATTTTGCTGATGCTGGTTATCGTAGACTCCTACCGTTACCTGACTCATCTGTTCATGTTTTGTAGTTTACATTCTACATTTTTCCTCCGGGGAGAGTGTGGGGGAGGGGGAGTCAGATCCCGCTGAGATCTGAACCCGGACCGCTTGAGCTGCATGCAAGCACTTTAACCACTTCACCATGTCAAATCTTCTGCTATAAGCTTAGGACATTTTAAACTAAGCTTGGTAAGTTTAGTTTTTTGTAAAATGACTTAATTAGTCGAATATTGGCCTATTAAAACTGTAACTGAAACTTGGATACACACAGTTTTTTGAATAATTCAAAAAACGATATTTTTTTTTTCAAAAAATCTTTTCTTTTAAAATGCACTAACTATTAAGAAAGAGGGACCTGGCAAAAATCTCCTAGTGGGGTGGTGCAAAGAGGGTCGATTTTAATATATGCAAAACCCAGTATTGTTTTCTGACACACAGAAGTGGTGGTGTGGTGTCATCTGTCACTATGGGTAATGTGAATATGGAGGAGTCAGATGCTCTTGATGTTTTTGGTATGAGAATTCACTGTGTGGTTCGTTGGTATGATCACATATTTCGAATGTCGAAGCAAGCATTCAAGTGCATCGGATTTTTAAGAAATGTATCACCCTTTCTGATCTCCTTAATATTTACAAGACCTACATATATTCGACGTAAAAAAAAATATAATTCTCATGTGTAGGCCGTTGCTTCAGAGTCTATTTTGAAGGTTAACGAACGCGTACAGGAAATGGGGCGAAGGTTTTTATTAATGACGGCAAAGTAGCCAATTCTATTGATTATATATAATGGAATGTGTTCTGACGAAATAAAAGGATTAATTCTTAATCCTTAATCCATTTTAGTTTTCAAAAAAATATGGCCGATGATTCCTCCGGACCATAAACCACACCAAACCGTAATTTTTTGTGGATGTAATGGTTGCACTAAGATAACTCTTTGTGTCTCTGTACCCCAAATGTGGCAATTCTGCTTGTTGATGTAGCCGTGAAGCTGGAAATGGACTTCGTCGGTGAAGATTATTTTGTTAACAAAATTCTAATTTTCTGCCTGTTTTTCGATGACCTAAGAAACGAATTGCCGACGTAATACGTGGTCAGCTGGTTTTAATTCTTTATCGCGATGCAAAATATTGTATAATGTGGATCGTGTGATATTTAATTGCTACCAACGATGACGAATGGATGTTTTTGGATCACCTTTAACCACCCGGGTTTTATTGGGTATTATGTTTAAAAGAAACGCGGGTGGGATTTTTTATTTAAAGGTTTTCGTAGTTTATTTACAACAAAAATAATTAGATTTTACATATTGGGAGTATAATTTAAGTCAGTTCGTTTTTTTAGCTCAAAAAGATAATGAATTAAAAAATTTAACAAAGTAAAATTTATCGACTCATTGCTTACTTCTTTTCCTCACCTCTGAGACAATGTCCGAAACTTCTCGTCTTTTTAATCGATACACTTTGAAGATGATTTTATATTTCTTTGAAATAAATGCTTTGGTGACATGCTAAAAGATATTGTATCCACCGAAACAGACAATATTCAGAAGGATCAATATTTGGAGATAACAGCGGTTGTGGCATTTGATCGTTTCTAACACTCGCTTGGCAACTTTGGCGATGTAAGACGAGTGTTGTCATGCAAAAGCAAAACTTTAATCGTCTTTCTCTTTTTATATTGCATTACGGCGATTTTTTCATAATGCAGGGCTTAAACAGAGTAATTACAGTCTGCTCTGATCACCGAGTTTTAGTAGCTCATAGTACACAGTGATGCCTTAATAGCACTAAGAGTGCAAAATTGCATTATAAATACTAAAAAAGATTAATTGTACTAAAAACAAAAAATATTGTTGACTTGAACGAAATTTGGAAGCAGTTATAAAACCCAATAAAACCAAAAAAACCCAATTAAATCTGGTGGGTTGGGTTTTTGCCAACCATGTCTTTAACACTTCTGCTCACAGCTGCTAAATTCTCGGTTGAACGACCACGACGTTGATAAAATCTGTTTCTGTTATCATAAACGGATCCAGTTTCTTCAAATTTCTTAATCATCAGCTTTATGGCACAATGTTGGAGCATTTGCTCTATCTATTCTATTCTCTATTTTGTTCTAAATTTTCTAATTACAACTTCAAAAAATGTTTTAATAATAAAAAAAGTCGTTCCTTCGTGTAACGTTCCATATTAAGAAAAAATGGCATCAGAGTTAAAATGATATCTCAATTTTGGATACCCTGTATAAAAAGCATCCGAGTTGCAATTTTACGCTACATTGTTTAGGTATAGTACTCCTCCTCGCTTAAGTTTTCTCGGTGCCACAAATAAGTTTCTAGTTGGACCACAAAGATCCTTTTATTTTTAATCAGGGGCAGGTAGTTCTTGTCTATTCCGACTGCATAAATCCAATTGTGACAAGAGTGCTAATCTTCAGAATGAGTAAGGGTACTGTTGTGATGCAGGGTCTTTAATTGTTTGATTTTAATTTCAGTTTTTTCGATAGCCGCTTAAAGAATCTAATAGACGATCAAGAATATACAGCAGTTCAGTTAATGTCAACGTCATGTAGTACATACTCAATTAAATCCACTTTATGTAGGAGCTTTAAAGTTCGTTTTCTGCCATTGTTTATTGCTTGACTTTGTCTTCTCATTTCATTTGCAATTGAGATGTTATTGAATTTCAAAATTTTATTATAAATAAACAAAAAAATAAAATAAAATGTTTAAATAATTGTTTCTTCCATGGGTTTCTTATTCATCATCGCCAACATCTTCTGCTGTATAATGGCAGAACCGCAGCAGAAGCAACATCTTTTTTTGCAGCGATTTCAATGTACAATGTGGCAATAAATAATGGCGTTTGAGTAACTGAATACAAGAAACTATTGGAGAGTGAACAAAATGAATTAAAAAAAAGAAATCATTTTAAAATACAATACAATTTTAAAAAACCATTTCAGCTCGTAGCTGGTAAGTTGCGCTAAAGTTTCTGAAATTGTTCTGCTGTAAAATCTAAATGGATTTGCTCACTGTGGCTATAAACATTGAGTATGATGATGTTGTTGGCGATATTTATTACATTAAAACAAAAATAAAATTGTTTTGTAAAACTCTTTGGACAACTGCGGGAAGAGTGAGTGAGAAAACAAAAAGCGTTAAAAAATAATAAATAAAATGAAATGAATATTCAATGGCATAATAAACAACTTTTTAATTTGATTTTTAGATTTCAAATGTTGCTTTGAAAATATTGTAATGAAACTGGAAATATAATTGAAAAATAAGTTCGGAGAAAAATACAATTTACATACGAGAAATACAAAAGAGTGAAGTTTCTTCTTTTTTCCATTGAAAACTTGAACTAATTTTTATGTAAAGTTGTTGGTGCAATAACTAAAAAAGTGATTCAATAGATATTTGAAAAGTTCGCGCAACGTTAATTGCCATTGATAAAAAAATATGTTGCTATCAATCAATCCTGACTTTATGACGTTTACAAACACAATCTATTTGGCGTATTAATTAAAAAACTGAGGAGTTTACTTACGCAACTTAAACATTGAATACTTCACGGCTTTATTGAAGGTATAGAATTTTGCCTGCAAGAAGTTGCAGAGAGATCATGAACTAATGTCATCAGAATAGATATCCTAACACGTGTCCGTTTCTGTTTCTTGATTCACCAGCTTTCAAGCTTTCAGATAATTACCTTAATATTTTTTATTATGATAGAAGATCAATGGCAATTATGTGTGAAATAAAATATCGGCCAAATGTTCGCCACGGCATACCTTTATTCGTTGATCCATTTTTTCAATTACTCTGAGACATATGTAATTGTGGTTCAATTTCGTTAATGTGCCGAATTATCTCATTCTTTAGCTTTTGAATTGTTCTTGGCTTTTTGACGTACACTTTTTTCTTTTAAATATCCCAATTAACATCGCTACTATATGAGATGACATGGCCATTGAATTTCTCATCATTTCCATCATCCTGCTGAAACCACATATCGTCCAGATTCATATCCTTAATTTCTGGTTACAAAAAGTTTGTTATCATCTCGCGATAGCGAACACCATTCACGGTAACTGATTGGCCCTCCACATTTTCGAAAAAGTACGGCCCCATGACACCGCCAGTCAATAAACCACACAAAACAGTCACTCTTTGTGGATACATCGGCTTTTCAATATTCACTCTAGGATTCTCATTTGTCCAAATGCGGCAATTCTGTATGTTAACGAAACCACTGCAGTGAAAGTATGCCTCGTCGCTGAAGATGATTCAACTAACCATTCCGCGTGTAGACGACGCTTAAAATGGTCAGTAGGCTTCAGCTCTTGAGTAAATTGAACCTTGTAAGCGTGTAAACTCAAATCTTTATTAAAAATTCGCGTCAGTGATGTTCGTGAGATGTTCAATTGTTGGGCACGACGAACAACAGCAATCTTTTCGGCAGAACGAACTATGCGAGCATGCACAAGGGCTTCCACATTTCCTACAAACCCAGTTTGCTGAAATTTTTGCACAATTCTCCCGATGTAGACACATTTTGTCATTTCCTCAAATGCGGCAACTCTGATTGTTAACGAAACCACTGAAGTGAGTGTGTCTCGTCGCTAAATATGATTTTCTTTTTTAAAATCACCATTCACTTTCGTCGAGGCTTAAAATGGTCAGTAGGCTCAGTAAACTCAAATCTTTATTCAAAATTCGCATCAGTGATGATCGTGAGATGTTCAATTGTTGGGCAATCTTTTCAGCAGAACGAACTATGCGAGCATGCACAAGGGCTTCCACATTTCCTACAGACCCGGTTTGCTGAAATTTGTGCACAATTCTCCCGATTGTAGACACATTTTGTCATTTGCCTAAATGCGGCAATTCTGCTTGTTAACGAAATCACTGAAGTGAAAGTGTGCCTCGTCGCTAATGATGATTTTCTTTGTAAAATCACCATTCACTTCTGTCTGTTGAACTTACCATTCAAAATCAAAATTCGCATCAGTGATGTTCGTGAGATGTTCAATTGTTGGGCACCACGACGAGTCGAGCTTGACGGCTCTTCTGCCACGCTATTACGAACAACAGCCACATTTCTCTTTTCCACATTTTCTACAGATCCGGTTTGCTGAAATTTGTGAACAATTCTCCCGATTGTGGATACATTTGGTCGATTATGCTGACCAAAATGGGTGCACGAAATGCATTTTGATTTGAACGCCCATTTTCGTAAAAGACTTCAATTGTGTTCCTCTCCATGGTTGATTTTGTCAAACACTGAAACAAGGAAATGTCAAATTAATTTGGGCAAAAAACTTGACGTTAAGGTGTGACTCATAACTAAAATCGTGCCTTATGGTTGGACCACCATTTACAAAGTTCACTCTCCTCGTATATACATTTTCTTTTTCCTTTTTTTATCTACCCTCGTGTTTAGTAAAATGCATTTCATGAAATATTTTTTTCTTGCCTCATTTCGTCGATATGCATTGAATTAAAAGAGTCAATGCAACAGGAACAGATTAATTTATTTGCTCCTTAAACGTTTTAACTTCTTAAACGATTCAACTTAAAATACACGCTTGACACTAATTACTCTTGTTTCGTGTGGTTAGGAAAAATATTTCAAATATTTCGTATTGTAAATGTGTTGCAACCAAAAACTGTTGCACATTAAACCACGTTTTGTCTCATTGAGGCATTTAACAATAACTTGTGTACAACACGATGCGCATTGATGCAGCAAAATTTCTACAATTGATTTTTAATGAATCCATCCATCCAACTATTCGTTAACAGTAATAAATTCTAGAGATACATAAGCAACAACATTTTGCTTTTTTTTTAACAGAGTGTGATAAGTCAAGGGGCAGTAGGCAGGCGGCAATTAACCAACAGTGATAATTGCTGCAACAACAATAGCCCAAGTATTATCAATATTAAATGTCTGCGATGAAACGAATCAATGACATGGGCAGTTGACCTGCAAGAGAAAGGGCAAGAGATGCATTAAAAATAAATGAATGAATGAATGAATCAGTAATTATTGAATGAGTGAGTAAATGATTGAAGCGTTGAAGTGTATGTGTTGTTGTTATTGTCACTTTAACCACCACTAGTAAATATACTTGCACTTGAATCAAATCATAGTTATTGCTGTTACAATTACACTTTATGTTGCCGCTGTTGCATTTTCATATATAAATTTATTGCTTGACTGCTCTTATGATTATTGCACGTCGTCATTGTCATCAACAATTTGATTGTCATTCATGTGTAACAATATGTGTTGTTTGTATTTGAAAATGAGTCGATTATATAAGGACAAGAGTAATCGAAAATGCTGTAATCAAAGTAAATTGAATTTCAAGTAAATGATATTGAGATCAGGAGAAAACTTACTAGTGCGAGGTTTGTTAAAAAAATATTTCTTAATTACTTATGTAGAGAAAAAATGAACAAGAAATATATCCTTATTAAAGTTATGTAACTAACAAATGCAATTTATTACTGAAATCGTTAATCGCGAGCTACAAATTATTAAGTATAATTGAATTTGTAATTGAATTGCAAGTACAGAGCTCTTGGTATAACATCAACTAACTAAACCCGCTGGTGTTGTTATCATATTGTTGACGTTTATGAATGTCGGAATTTTAAATACAAAACATATTCAAAGTATAGTTTAAAGCGTTTTTATTAATCATAAAAAAAAAAAATAATAAAAAACAAAAAAAACAAAAAAAAAATTCAAAGTATTCCGGTTACTCTTTCATCTCGAAAACCACATTTGAGACCATATTCGTGATAGTGTAGTGACTACCTTTATATCACTAAAAAGTTATTATTTTGAGTTAATACAAAAGTGGAAATAGAAATGTATCGTATATTTTCATAAAAAAAGTATATTTTTTTGCTTACTATGATGTATTCGGATTTTCAAATTCTCTTTAAATGTAACCACTAACAGTTTTTCAACCCCTTATAACTTAAGGGGAATCCCGAAATTTGGAACTAATTTCGTAAAATAAATGTATGTATGCTCATATGTATATGTTTTAACCGTACAGATGACTGTGAGGGCCAACAATATTGTCGGATCTGGCAATTTGCTGACAACGACCAGACAATGTGAAATTGCCACCACAATTAATGTCAGTTCTCACGATTCCAAGACATTTGTCTGAAAAAGTGGCAATCCAATTATATATATGTTTTTTCTGACAATGCTGTCGTCACTGAAACAGCGACGATTGAACATGCATAGCGGGTGTATGCAGATTTTGTAAATTTTGAGTTAAACTGTATTGTTTTTCTGATAATACTTAAATTCTTACACAGAATGCTAATATTGTTACGAAATAAAAGTGCCTAAAAAGAAAATACACCACATCAGGGACTGTATTGCCGACTTTTTGTCTATTGGTTTGTGTAAAAGTTGATAATGTGTTACACTGGTATTGCCGTACTGATTTGTGTATTTGACGGCATTGCCAATTCGACCATCTTTGGGTAACAGAATCTCACATATATAAAATTAACCGATATAAATAGAGGATATGAGGCCATTTGAGACATTTCCGGAACTCTCCAAACTGTAGGCAATTAGGTATATAATATGCTTTGCCTACGTAGAGACAGTTATCGTTTGGCTGTCATAAAGTAAAGTCATTTTTAGGCATAAATAAAAGTGTTATATAAGCGAATATTAAGTTGTTGCATTAAGATAAACTGTATAAAGATAAAGTGAGGAAATAACAACGTGGTTGTATTTTATTTTGACGCAATTAAAAAGAACTCAAACTTTTTAAAAAGGTTAGAACGTAACAATATTTTTATATTTTTAATAAAAAATCAATTCATCCAGATAATAATAATTATAGTATGCTAATTACCCATTCAACTCAACTATTAGATAGAAATTTTCATGTTCTCAATTACACAACTATTCGAAAAATACATTACGGCCTCGAAAAAGTTGATTAAGTATTTGGCAGACTTTTCGTTGAGTTTTTGACAGTAGCTTAAGTAAGCGAAATTATATTACGTTTGGGCCTTAAAAGCAAGATCATTCATTGCACAATGTGTTTCTTTTGCTATTGTTTTGCGTATAATATAGAAAGAGCTGTTTACGTACGTACAGTGCTTGACGAAGAGTTTGTTATACATATTTGATTGTGTGTATTCGCGCAGTCATTGAAGCTAGTCTACCGATATTATGGTTGGGCCTTTAGACTTTCGGTCTCTCTCACACTGCGATGACTTCACGTTTTCTAGCCCGATGTTTATACCATCGATAGGACCGCTAGGTGTGCTAAGGAATTTAATCTCAAACTTTCAGTTCTTAATATCTACGTGGACAGCGTTGCATTGATCGATACTCACAGTTTCAACGTAGTTAGGTTGAAATGTTTCCTCAGTTGTATTCGCTTACTAGCCCTGCTTCTGTTACGCCGTGTCTTGCAGATATGAGAGAATGATTTTGCAAATTACGTAGCTGGGATATCATCCCTGAGTGTGGCTCTTACACAGGGGACATACATATTAAACATTCTGTGGGCTTTGACGAATTTGATTGATGAATAGACGTTGAATAGGGTAAAACACAGATGGTCTAATATTACCACTTGAAGGATATCCAGGATGTTCTGGACTTTTTTGTCATTGGAAAGACCCAAAACTCTCCTGACTTTTGGGAGGGAGTCAATAAGGAAAATTACTGGGCACTGTATGATTGGGCGCATGTCTCTTCTTTGAGCTGGACTTTATATATATGGATATATATATCACTCAGGAATTAGGCTAATTTTGTCAAGGGTACCAATTGGCTATCATCATGTCTGCATAATTTCCACATTCCGGTCTATCTATCTTAACTATCTGATGGTTGTCTTTCAAGTCCTATATGAGATTACTGATTTGCTTAAGAGGTTTCATAATGGGCCATAGGGCTTCCGGTGCACCCGCTTACTGTGGGCGACCTATACAACTTTACCCAACTTAACCTAAAAGTGAATTTGCGAATGATTATTTATAAATCTTGTCTTAGACAGAAATAACTTTTTATATATTTCTTGAATTTTACGCTGTTTTAAAAACGGAAATATAAACAGTTAAAGCCGACAAAGAATTCGTCAGCTTGCACTTTTAAGAACACATCTCATATCATTTAAAACTCATAAGTTAGTATTACAGTATTAAAACATCTAACTTTTTCAAACTTCATACGAATATGTATCGAACTTAATGCGGGATAGTATACTCTGCAAGTATTGTTCTAGGATTATAGTTTATTAATGTCAGAGTATGGTTTTGGTTTTGGTTAACTAGCACTGATGAGGCGTTATATTACAAAGTAAGGGGTTATGTAGAATGGTTAGGTCTTCAATTTCCATCAGAGTCTCTCAACCAATTCTCATTCCTTTTTAATGATTAGTTTTGTAACTGTCAACAAGAGAGACAGCCAGCTCTGACTCTTTTGGTATCCAATTTAATTTTGCAGCTATTAAGCTTAAAAAAGGAACATTAGGGATTAGAAAACCATGCGCATATATTATCTTTACAATAATAAAGTTGTCAGTTAATTTAATACGACGACATATTAAAGACAAGTGATATGGCATTGAAAAGTGAAATGAAAATATCTTTAGCACATGCATCGCATTTTCATTTACTTAAAAAAACCTGCACTTGACTTGTTTCAAACTATAATTCAATTTCATAATATTGAATACAATACCAACCACATGCTGTTGCTACTTCATAACCACACAAACACTTCAATTAATCAATTAATTAATATTTTATTGACAGCATCATATTACTTACTATGCTATCGAATTGCATTCACCGAGCAACTAATTAATCAAGTACCTTCCTCTACTGCTTAATCGATTAATCTAAAGCATGGCTACTCTAATACAAATTCTCTTAATATTTTATAAGTTTGATTGGGGGTTGTGTGTAAGTAATGGGTGCATAGTTGTTAAGTGTATTTGTGGGTGTGTATGACACTTGCTTGTCAAACACTGTTATATGGGCGTTACTTTATCGTTAAAATCTACGAGAAAAGGAAAATTTTAAAATTATATGTTAGGCATGATATTTGAACAATTTAAAATAAATTGTCGCAGGTTAGGATACATTTTTTTAAATTCACGACTTAACGTTGAATAAGCCCTTACGATAATGGTTAAAGATTAACAGAGAACAGTATTCAACTTAACATTTAATTGGTTGAACGTAAGTCATTTATATAAATGGAGTACAACATACACAGGCACACTTAACATTTGTCCCTTTCGCTGATGCACAATATCCAGGATTGTGTGGTTAATATTAAATACTTGTACTCGAATATCGTTATGTATAAATACACCCAGAGAAAAATGATAAGTAAATGCTTAGTTTGGAATAATTTTAAATTGGCTACCCAAACTACTTGCTGATACGTAATTTATATTCTATTCTTTATATCCTACATTCATTATTATCTTAGTTGTCATTTTTTACCCGTTTTCCGCATTTTCTTCACTTCCCGTTCAAATCCAAACTTTTAAGATAGCCTATAGTTCCTTCAGGAAAGACACAGTAGAATCTGCTATTTGGCTGTATACAATCTTTAAATAAATATACATTAATTTCTTTATGGTATATGTATACAGATTTGAGCTAATGTTCATATCTGGAAGACGGTGTGTAGATATCAGTGTTACTGTAAGGTGATAGATAGGGTGCGCAGACTAGCTACCGTACTGATCATCAGTGCACTCCGATCTACTCCAACGAAGGCCTTATTTGCTATGCAGTTAAGGCCTTATTTGCTATGCAGTTAAGCATACTCCCCACCGACCTTCTTCTCAAGCAGATGGTTAAGTTGGTGGCGGTAAGGGTAAATGCAGTTAACTCTTGGCCAAATCTGGTCATGCTGCAATTATTGGAGATCTCAGACATCTTCGAATCGATTACATGGTCCCTCACAACTTTCTCGATAGGAGATTTCACGTTGATAAACCTACGAGGGAATTCTGGTTCGATGGATGGGAGTTCCTTCAGAATGCCCTTGAAGTTTTTACCGACGGTTCTTATAGGTCGCCTGATTATTCCAGTGTATTTCAGGCCGAGGTTATGGCCATACTGAAGTCCGTGTAATACTTGTTGGACGGAGGGACTCTCTCTAAAAATCTTTTGATTTTTTCGGACAGTCGGGGTGCGATAAGGTCTCTCGTTAATGTCTCCTCGACGTCTATCCTAGTCCACGAATGCCTTAGGTTTCTAATGGAAATCTCGTTTCAATCGAAGGTAACTCTTATATGGGTTCTGGGACACAGGGATATCGTCGGGAATTACGTTGCTGACAAATTGCCCAGGATGGGTACTGAGCTCGATATTTTCGAACAAGGGCCTATCATTGGTATCACGATTGCCTCGGTTAAGCTGGATATTCTCCCGTAAGTTTATGTCGACGCTCAATATCGTTGGCAGCATGAGGGCACTCTACGATGTCATCAGCTGTACAGCTGTACAGCCATACGGTATTACCATATTTGTTTGTATTTCCAAGTGGTTAGTTAGATAATTTTTGGAATTTTGATCCCGTCGATTTTGATCACGACTTTCAAGATCAAATTTTATTTGTGTAATGAAAAACGAAAACAAAGTTAAGAACACATGAGCACATATCAAAAAAATGGGCATCAACGAACTAGAATTATGTATATTGCATAGTGCGCGTTTACACGAGGAAACAATTTGATGGAAAACATTTAGTTTGGTAGCAAATTGCGGGTGGGGAAGAGAGAATCGTTTTTGTCTTCGGTGCTCGGCGATAAGCTTTGTGGTCATATTTACATTGTTGATATTTATTAGCTTTACTTCATTACAATAACAAGAGTATAGAATGTTGCCGACAAAATGTTCGCCTGTGTGAACGTGAACGGAAAAAGCAAAAGAGAATTCAAATTGTTTCCCTTAAAATTTTTCTCGTATAAATGGGGACTTATAGTCATTAAAAAAAACCTGTGTTTGATATAAGGATAGTAGAGTAAAAGCAAGGTTAATAGAGCTATTAAAGCGAAGCACAGATAGTATAAAGCACGGATTATAGAGGTTAAAAAAAACAAGTGGCCTGCCGGTTAATGAGGTCCGGATAATTGAGGTTCAACTGTATAAGATTTTTAAAAGGGAAAGGTTTTCAGTCGTAATATTGTTTGCTTGATCTACTATCAGATTTAACTATTGATTACATCGTTTCCTTTGAGTGTATTTCAATGAAACCTTTTATGGTTAATAAAAAAAACTTAAAAATTCCCCACATATTTATGCCAATACAACGAATTTCTGAATTTAACCAAGATGAATTGCTTCAATTAAATAAAGTCTACAGTTATAGTTGTTGTATCATCATATACTCGTTTTTAATATATTTAGCCATGTAGTATGTATATGTGAGTATGTATTTTTTTTAATTTTATACGCAAAAACATTCATTCCATCATTCTTTCATTTAAACATTAATTTATGTGGCACAGACATGCCAGTAATGAATGGTGCTACACCACCATCATAACGTAACTTTACATTTATATCACTGGGCAATTAATTGATTGAAATTTTCATTTGCAAGGACATACATACTTTCTCTCTCTCTCTCTCACACGCATACATATAGACATTATAAAGGACATTACCACTTCAGGACAAGCATTATGTCACATTGTGTTTTTGTATATAAGTAAAGTATGTGCCTTTGTGTTTATTTATTTTTTACGATATCAATGTCCATTTAATGTCCTGTTTAAATATATTTTCTCCTTTATTTCTTTATTTGTTTGTTATAATTTTATTTCCAAGTCTGGCCCATGAACGACATGATTATTGTATTGGCATACAATTCTTTTAAAAAAGATTTTCAAAAGAATTAAAAAAAAGATGGTGTATACGTATACATAAAGGGTCCGCCAAATTAATTGTTTTTTTAAATGTTGTACAAAAAAAACTACTGAATATTTTCTCAAATTTCTTTTTTTATTTGAAAGTACAATCCTTCCTGTTAATAATGGAAAATAATTTCATTCAAAAGGCTGCCTCGGCTGGCCATGCAGTAGCCTACACGATCGATCCAATTTTTGAGCACATTAGCGATTGTGTGCAGCTGTAATTCACCAATGGCTTCACGAATATTGTCCTTTAAAGCGTCAATTGTCTCTGGCTTGTTGGCGTAACGCTTATCTTTGATGGCACCCTACAAGTAATAGGCCAACGGCGTCAAGTCGTAGCTCCGAGGTGGCCAAACGACATCAGCTCTGCAGCAGATAATGCGATCTTCAAAAACAGGGCGCAAAATATCGAGTGTAGTTTCCGCTGTGTGGAAAGTAGCGACGTCCTGTTGAAACCAAATGTTGCTAATATCCTCCTCCTCAATTTTTGTTAACAAAAATTAGTTCAACATGGCCCGATAACGATCGCCATTGACTGTAACGGCCACTCCTTGCTCATTTTCGAAGAAAAATGGCCCAATTATGCCTCTGGATCAAAATCCGCACCAAACGGTGACTCGTCTTGGGTGTATCGGGTTTTCTATGCCCCAAACGCGATAATTTTGCTGAATACCTTGCACACATTCTGCAACATTAGCATGATTTTCAAAGTAATGTCGCAATATTTCCCAGCGCTCTTCAAGCGTATATACAACCATATTCGTTCAGCGGAAGGATAAAACTAATTATCTGTCAAATCAGACATGAGCTAAGTGTTACCATTCACGAAATATGCACTAGTTGAAAAAAAACGTTAGATGGCGGACCCTTTATAAGCCTAAAAGAAAGTATAAGACAGTATAAGAGTGCATTAAAAACACGACTTTAAAAAACCCAATCTCCTTAAGGATCAAATCAAGTCTGGATGGGAGAAACTTTTAAACTTTTATCATCTAAGTGTACATGGACTTGAGACTAAACAGGTACAAATAATTTTTTTATTATCCGAAATATTACTTGAGGCATGTTTCTTTGTTTCGCGTCAGATACGATGTTTGAATCAAAAATATGCTGATTTTTTTAAATTTTTTGGAAAGCTACTTAGTCCCTTTCAAAGTAGACCTACGGTTTTAAGTTAAACATTTTTCATTAAGTAATTTTTATATCCAATTTTAAATATCGGGTGGTTCATCTATCGGTTTAAATTTGAACCAGCGGTTATATCGAATCTGACAATACTTATGCCATTCTATTCTGTCACAAAATTCAGTATATTATCTCCACTAATCGAAATCAATCGATTTACGCTTGAGCAACGTAGGGACTTATCGCAAATTTATTTCCAAAAATAAGACAATCGGTCGGAAGCAGCAAAAAAAAAAAAAAATAATCATCTTTTCAGATGAAGCTCATTTTCATTTCGGTGGGTACGTTAATAGGTAAAATTGCCGTATTTGGGGCTTAGAAAACCCAAACGTGGCCATTGCATCTCTTACGAGTAACTGTTTGGTACGGCTTGTGAAGCGGAGGCATCATTGGCCCATATTTCTTTCAGGATGGTGCAAGTTGCCTCACATCTCATGTCACTATCGATTTATTACGTCAAATGTTTGATGGCCGCTTAATTAGTCGATATGGTGATATCAGTTGGCCTCCAAGAGGCTGCTATTTGATACCGTTGGACTATTTTCTGTGGGGTGTCGTTAGAGAAAAGCGTTATACCGACAAACCAGAGACAATTGAGGATTTGAAGGCCAATATTCGTGATTTCTCGAAAATTGGTCCATTCGAATGGGGTACTGTGAGGCCAGCCGCGAAAGCCATATACAACAAAGAAATACATTTGGCAAAATTTCAAACCGATTTTGTTTAATTGCTTTTTTAAATTTAAACTTTTAAAAGGCCCACTTGATAAAACAAACTCTATATAAGAGAGTTATCATACAAAAATTTGAAGCTTTTAAAAGGTCAATCGATGTCTTTATATTGAGTGTTGAGAAGAGTTCTGTTTTCTATTCGAGAATTGGTAAGAATACTTCACAAGCTGCTGATAAAATCTGTTGGGTTTACGGAATAGAAAAACAGCAGCGAAATGGTTTGCTGGTTTTCACTCTGGTTGACCATTCACCAAAAATGCCAACGAAATCATGGAAAAAATTTAGAAAGACCGGTACATAAGCATTGTTCACGGTGATAGGGAACTAGGCATTAGTAATGAATGTTATCAATCACATGCAAAAGCTTGATGTTTGAATGTGACATGAATTAACAGTGAAAAATTTAATGGACTGAATTTCTATTTGCGGTTAACAGCTAAAAAGGAATGAAATCGAACTATTTCTGTAGCAAATGATTCCAGGTGGACCACGTATGGCAGTAATGTACGAAAAAGTTCATAGACGAAGCAAAGTGAAGTCTTTAACTTAAGCATGCTTTTCTTCAAACACTGCTCAGTATTTTCAACTTTTCAATGAAATACTCTTATTCACCGATACAAGTGCGAATAAAATATTTTTTAAATAATTGTTGGCACCAGGTTTTATTTAAAAAAAATACCAACATTTTAATGGAATAATTAAAAATATAAAATCATACCATATAACGTTGCCTATGACATAATAAAGACATGTACACTCCATACCATATGCATTAAATTAAACAGAATTTATTTTTTTTTTCTTTTTTTTGTAATATTTTCTAAATTAATTTAAGTCCCTTATTTTATTTCAAATATTATTCAAAAAAGAAAACAATTTTTTGCATACATTTAAAAACAAAATATTATTTAAAAATATTTTTCTAGTAAATAAATGATGATGATGATGATGCTGATGACGATGATGATGATACTGATGACGATGATGGTACTCCATCATTTTGGTGTCACAAAAATAAATTCAACATAAACAGCAAGTTTTGAGATACAATAACAGAAACAAATTATTCACGTAATTACTAGGAAGGGGAGGTTTTATTAAAGCAGCTTGTCTTAGCTAATTGCTAAAAGTCAAAGCTAAAAGTATAAAACTCGAGGAAAGTTGTGAAGGTTTTTATTTCAATTTTTCTTTAATGGTAAATATGCCTGCCTATATTGTAAGTAATACCCAAAGGATGTACAATAGTATTCTCCTTTGCTTAGCGACTGTGGCAATAAAACTTCATTTTGAGTTAATAGCCTTTCACTGTGATTTTAACTCAAACCATACCTAACACACGTACTCCTCAGAAGTCCGTGCTCAATCAACGGGTAGTAGGCGAAGTACTCTGGTCCTTTGATTAGCTTGTTTATTCTAATTATTTCTTAGTGAGACTTCGAAGGTTCTTCTCTTTACCACGGAAGTTCTATCTTAAGGAATATTAGGTAACTAAGGACCATAGCCAAGATTTGGGGGCTCAAGCCTACCATCACCTACTGGCTCTATCACGCCATTCTACTTTACGGCGCTCATGTTTGGTAGACAGAGTGTATCAGTGTCATTTTAAACTGATACACAGGATGCGCAGGCAGCTTTATTTGACAATGTTTGAAATGAATGCCACCATCAGCAAGGAGGCTATTCGATTGAATAAAATCGATACTGCCAAGCCACAATCCTTCACAACAACACCAGGTTCCATGTTGGACAAGTTGTCAAAGCAGTACTGCAAGAGCTCGAATGGGTGGTACTACAGCATCCGTACTTTTCCTCTCCATATCGAACCACATGACGTACACTACCTTCAATAATGAAGAGAACTTTGAAAAGGGGATCAAAATTTTCTTCGATATCATAATTGATGAATTCCTCGTTAAAAGTATAAATATTTGTTTAAATAAAAGCCATGAAGTTCTTCCTAACTAAATAACGGGTTATTTTTTAACCGCTTGGGTTATAAAAATTAAAAAAACACTGAAAATTTGCAAAAGTGAATGAAATATTTATTTGCAGTGATAAATAAACGATTGTCACTTACTTTTTAAAGACTGAACGGTAAAGCTAAATGCAGTTAACCCTTGGCCTAATCTAGGCTATGTATGCGCTGCAATCCTTGAGGACATACTCTGATCGATTACATGGTCCATGAATGCCGAAAGTTACTCATGAAAATCTTGGCTCATTCGAAGGTATATGACTTGCGGTACATCGGGAATTACGTTGCTGACGGACTGGCTAGGGCGGCTACTGAGCTGGTGCTCTGATTGCCTCGGTTTGGTCAGATATTTTCCGGTCAATGTAAATATCGAGGCTAAATCTCTGTTGGACCGACCTAAACGAAGAGAGGACTAAATGTCTCTCTAAAAGTCTCATGGCCATCCATCGCACAATTGCGGTCCTCACGGGCCATTACCTGATTGGGAGGTATGCTGATAGACTCGGCATCCCCTCGCATGACTTTTGTAGGTGCTGTGGCTCTGAGGAGGAGGGGGAGACTGTTTTTCATCTCGTGTGTTAGTGTCCGTCCAGACGACGAAAGTTTTCTGCATCCTATTTCTTGTCATCTTTTACTGAACTTTCCATAATGAAGGTCACAGCAATCGCAAGATTTATTTTGGAGTCAAAATAAGTTCCTACGGAGAGTGTTTGATCTCCGAGTTAGCTTTTATGCTTGTGGTATCACAATGGGTCAAATCTCCGGCCTTAGTGAGGCTCTTTTCACCTAGGGAGGTCCACCGCCCTACCTAACCTAACCTTTTTGATTGCTGGAGGAAAAAAGTTCTTGATTTTGCATAGGTTTATATTTTGTTAAGCTGTTGTTGGACAGACTTATAGGTTAAAAATCCCATGTAATCATTTCTGCATAAGCTGCAATAACGACGAAGAGGAGTTTATAAGACATCTTCTTTTCCATGGTCTGGTATATTACAACTTAATGCTGTCCTTGCTTGGCCAAAGAGACAAGAACAGTCCTGCAACGAGCGATTAGACACCGACGGCTTAATGAAAGTTGGCTGGCTGGCGGAAAGTCCCCAGAAGATGTAAAAACTTTGGTATAATAGTTAACATATGGCAATACAACGGGAACTAATCTTTAAATAGCAGTGAGCTGTGGCATAGACAGCTGCCAATCGAACTAAACGTTACCTAGGGTTGAATGAGACGATTTTGTATGCGATGCCATCAGTATACAATCCGCGTACACTGAAAATTTTCAGATCCCATCTATATCTTTTTACAGTAGCAGACGATGTTAGTGAGTTTAGTTTTAAGCTTAGAGTAAGTCTCAAGTATATTGTTTCGCAGTCTCTGCGATTTCAATTCTTCGTGTGAAAAGTAGCAGCTCATAACAGGAATTGTCTTACTAGAGATTGAAATTATAATTTACTTGCAAAGTTTCAAGATTTATTAGTGTAGGATTTCATAGGAAAAGCCTACAGATTATTTTTCCCAAAACTTTCTAATTAGTTGATCATAGCTGTATCTATTTGTTTTATATGTCATTACAGAACATCATGTTTTCACATAATCATGTCAACTTGATTTAATTATTTCAAATTTGTTTCGCTTCTGTTCACTTTTTTTTCTAAAGCGACCAAGAAAAAAAAACTCAAATCCAGTACGTGCGTTAAAAAAGATACTTCTCTTTTTAAAATATAATCCTTCAACATATAAACACTCACACACAAACACACACACACACAGACAACCATGACATATTAAATATGCATGTAAAGTATTATTGTATGTCTATGTATTAGTAACAGCATTAAATTAGAAAAATTAGACAGAGGGAGAGGCAAAGATTGGGATGAGGGCATGGAACATGATATGTACGAGTAAATGCATTAAAAAATAAAATTCATGTTTTGACAACGAAACCAAAACAAAAACAAAATTAACTGCTCTCTGGCATTAATACTGTATTCATATGTGTTTGTGTGTAAGGGATAAGATAAATTTATTTTTTTTTTTTTTTGGTATATGAGCATAATTTATTAACTTAATCAATTTTAAACAACAACAATAGCAAAAAATTTAAAAACAATAAAAAAATGTTATAATCCTGCATAAAAGCGTGGCAGATTTACCAAGTGACTGCTAAATGACAAATAAAGAGACAGACAGAGAGAGAGAGAGAGAGAAAGCGATAAAATGACTTGGTTTTGTTTAAAAAGAAATTAAATCCTCCCGCAATAACGTGATTATTTTTAACACAGGGCTTACACACATACACTAACATGCATATAAGAATCTTCACTTCTAGTACTCAGTCATATAAACACATCACTCTTATATATGAGTTTGTTGCCTCTTTCTCTCTTTTCGTATTCATTCATATGAGAAGAGAACATATAAATCATATTTGTCTCAACGTTTTTACATGAATTTAGAAAGCATAGCTGCTGAATATATTCGTATGCCTGTGTATGTGCTGAAAATATTTCCATGTGTTGGTGTTTAAAGTGTAAGTAAATCTGTCAATTAGGGTTTTAACGTTTACATGAGTTTTCACAACAAATTTCCACAAGACCAGAAAGGTGTGAAAATAATTCGTACACACACCACCCACAAATTAACATAATTTTTAAAAATGGCAGAAGGGTATAATCAGCAATATACTGTGAGAGCGAGAGGAGGAAGAAAAACGGAAAATAATAAAACAGTTGATAAAGGGTCTGCCAAATAATTTTTTTTTTGGAAATGCTATAAAAAAAGACTACCGATTATTTTCTCAAATTTCTTTTTTTATTTTAAAGTACAATCCCTCCGGTTAATAATGGAAAATAATTTCATTCAAATGGCTGCCTTGGCTGGCCTTGCAGTAGCCTAAACGATCGGTCCAATTTTTAAGCACATTATCGATTGTTTGCAGCTGTATTTCACCAATGGCTTCACGAATATTGTCCTTTTAAAGCGTCAATTGTCTCTGGCTTGTTGGCGTAACACTTATCTTTGACGGCAACCCACAAATAATAGTCCAACGGTGTCAAATCGCAGCTCCGAGGTGTCCAAATGACATTAGCTCTGCGGCTAATAATGCGATCTTCAAAAACAGGGCACAAAACATCGAGTGTAGCTTCGGCTGTGTGGCACGTAGCGTCGTCCTGTTGAAACTAAATGTTGCTAACATCCTCCTTTGTGAACAAAAATTCGTTCAACATGGCCCGATAACGATCGCCATTGACTGTAACGGCCACTCCTTGCTCATTTTCGAAGAAAAATGGCCTAATTATGCTTCTGGACCAAAGTCCGCACCAAACAGTGACTCGTCTTGGGTGTATCGGCTTTCTAATGTATGCGTGCGGGTTTTCTGTACTCCAAATGCGACAATTTTGTTTGTTTACATACCTGCCAAGATCAAAATGAGCTTCATTTGAAAAGATGATTTTTTTGGCAAAATCGGCATCTTCTGTAAGTCGATCGCAGGCCCACTTAGCGAAGCGAAAAAAGCGTATACACAACCATATTCGTTCAGCGGAAGGATAAAACTAATTATCTGTCAAATCAGACATGAGCTAAGTGTTACCATTCACGAAATAAACACTACTTGAAAAAAAAAACGTTAGATGGCGGACCCTTTACAAGCGTGTCAAGACAATGAATGGTAGAGATATTTTTGTTGCTGAAAGAATAGGTTTTATAGGGAAATTAACTGAGTAAAGAAGGTCGTTTGGAGGGCCTTTTTTTAAATACAATGAAAACAGTACTCAGAAGTTAAATTAGTTATATTGTCAATATTGTACTAGTGCTTGAGAGTGTAGGTGATATTTTAGGAATATTTTTAAAAAGCGATCTATAGCGTACACTCATTCGAGATATCTGTATTTGTCTCACATAACTGTTTTGTTCAATAATATGTTACTATGACGACAAGATTTTTTTAACTTACACACCCTTTCAGAAAGCTTTGTCAAAACCAGCAATTCTGAATCGCACAAACATCTCAGGATAAGCTTCGGTGTGTAACTAATGTGCTTCACTCGCTCTTTTTTAATGGCTTGTTCGCACAAAATTCCACACATTTCGTTAAGTGACACGTTTCTCAAATATTTATCGAAAAAAACGTGACCACTATTATGTACAAATATTTGTTCTTTTATTATTTATTTTTTTGAATTAAATAATTTAAAAATCTAACGGCTGTATTCAAAAACAAAATAAAAAACATATTCACTAAAGTATTATTCGCAAACGAACTTCAGCTTAAAATTCCTTTTTTAAATCAATATTAAATAAACAAATTTTAAAGTTGGTTCGACCTTTAGGTCCTTTCAAGCAGCCATGGCAAACAGAGTTTATTTTAAACTGAAATACATGGTACTGAGACAGCGAATTCATTGACTAGAAAAGGTTCCGTGACACCATACATTTATTCGCGCGGAACCATAATGTGAAGTACCACTGACTACCATTCTCAATCTAGTCGAAGATTAGGAAATGGCAGATGCTTGTAACACTGGTATGCTCAAGAGAAACTTTGTCATTCTAGATCAGCGATCATTTCATTCTAAGGCTGTCGTTCTAAGGTTCTTAAATTTAGTAGGACGGATTTAGAACTCTTGAAGGAGTTTCTGACATGCCACTGTGAACTTAAAACGCATCTGAAGAGGATGGCTGTCACAGATGTGGATGTTTGTGTACTGTGCTCTCACAGGCATCAGAGATAGAATAACACATATTGTGTGATACTTGATAGGCTTAGATAGAAATGTTTAGGTAGACATAGGGTCTCACTGGGTGACATATTCACCATTATGGTTTCTGATCTGCTCGTGCATTAGGAAGGCAGCAGATTTGCTGAACAAACTATAGACTGGAAAGGCACAATAGATCCTATGGGTCGCAATGTTCTGCAATAGTGCCTGATGACTTAATATTTGTTGAAAAAGAAGTAAAAAAAATTAAAACAATTAAGATAAAATTAAAAACTGAAAGTGACCTAACGAAACACCACTATTCAGAAAAAAAGAAGGGAATTTAGTCCCAAATTCAAATTTTATTTGTTTACTTATGCAGTTGGATTACAACGGCTAAAACTAGATAAAGTGGCAAAATAGAGCGCAGTAGTACACTACTGTCTTATTTCAATTTAAAATAAAATAACGAATTCAGAGAGCGATTGCTTGGTGACGCAGGCTAGAAACTAACGCCATATTATTTTCTCTGTTATAATGATATCAAGAAGATACATACAAACACTTTGTTGCATTCTGCCATATACGACATTTTTCTCAATTATGATTTACAGTATGCCAAATCAACATTCGTACATTTTTTCCGAAAGCATGGTTTTTTTTTAAAGTCCCTTTTTTAACAAAATAAATAATGAAAATAATCTCTTTATACGATTTTAGATCAAAGAAGTTTTCTTTCTTACAAGAAATATATGAAATGTATTTAATCATAATGTTTTTAGAAAAATATAAAATTCAAGTAAATAACATTTTCAGGTTGTATGAATTTTTATTTTTCATATTGTAAATTATAGTATTGCCAGTTTCGAATATTAAAAATCTTAAAGTGTATTTTAAAATAAATATACTGATTTTGAATAAGAATTTCTTAAAAAGGTTTATTAACCTTAAAGTGTATTTTCAATTACAAATTAATTGAAACTCAAAATTAAAATTTTTTGTGAATATAGCCGTAAATATTTTTCGGTACTGTTATTTGATTTACATTAATTTTTTAATAAACGCCGACATAAAAAAAGAGAGACAATCAACACTCGATAGTTAAGAGATAAGTATAATGAAGTTTGTGTGCTCACTTGTACAAGAGTATACTAATATTCACAAATGTGAAACAGGACATGGCTTGAACAAATATAATAAAGTTCATGCAAAAACCACAAAGATCAGTGTTGCCAGATGTAGGAAAAAGGAAAATTGCGTAAGAAATACTTAAAACATACACAATGATTACATGATTTTACCAGATTGGTATTTAGAATATGTGAGCAGTGTTGCCACAGCTTCGGATTTTTTGCTACCAAATTTCATTAAATAAGTAACAAAAAATAACCAAAATTTTAAATCATTATTTTAATACAAAAAACATTAAAATATTGTTTTATACATGGAATTTATAGCAGTATTGATTGAAAATAGACTGGTCACAAATATTTCGTACAACTGTGTATTAACAAACATCGCACAATAGAAGATGTCGTTCTCTTATATGCTTAGTTATGGTGAGGTTTTAAAATTTAGTTGTTGATAATTTTAGCTCAATAGCCTTTACTAATAGATATCTTAATGAATCGTTAAATACCCGAACCAAACATTAGCGTTGAAGTGAAATATGTCAGATATTTATTCTCACTTAGTCACTAAACAAAAATTTATTGCTTTGATTGCTGGCCAAACTTATTCGGCATATGTTCCACCATTCTCAACGTGCGAGAGATTATTTATGTAGTTCAGAAGTAATGATTTTGACATGAAAAAAAGACCTCCCAGGCCAGACAAAAATGTTCGAAGATGATGAATGGAGGGCATTACTCTATGAAGTTTATTTTCAACCTCAAAGAGATACTCAAGATGGAAAAATTGTAGCGGTGTCCAATCACTATTTGCGATGAAAAATATATCTATTAGGACCGCGCTCGGTCAAATGCTCAAAGTTCAGCTGAAACTAATTCGCCTTATAAACCAGATCTTGCCCGTCAGACTATCATTTGCTTCGATCGTAGTGCCTGTCACTTTAGAGTAGGGTATAAAAAATTAGCTCGATTCGTTCTTGGTCCTAAAAAATTTGCAGTCTTTTGGTACGAAATACTTATGTTATCAGAAGGATGGGAAAGGTTATAGTATACTCACAACAAAAGGCCAGAGTATTCCAAAAATTCCGTTTTTAAAGTAATACACTCAATAAGAACCTGGGTAATAAACGTAAACAGAAATTATTATCTTTATTTTTTACTTTGAGAAAAAAGTACACAAACATTAAAATTACCAATTGTGGTTAAAATTAACCAAAACGGCAACACTGATTGTGAGATGAGAGCGAGATCTACGAAATAAAATCGTGTCAATGAACAATCTTTTTGTGTTAACGAAGTGAAACAAAATATTCTCACTCATGGTATGAATAAAGTAATAGTTTGTTTGAAGTTCTGATTTTTATCCGAAATAGGGTTAATGAACACGTTCATGCAACTCTCCATTAAGTAATAATATTGTAAGTGACAGACTTACTTACTCTTCAAAATCCAATATAAGAATAATTTACCGTCGTTCCTACAAGGAACGGCAAAACGGCAACACTGATTGTGAGATGAGAGCAAGATCTAAAAAATAAAATCGTGTCAATGAACAATATGTTTGTGGAACGAAATGAAACAAAATATTCTCACTCATGGTATGAATAAAGCAATAGTTTGTTTAAAGTTCTGATTTTTATCCGAAATAGGGTTAATTAACACGTTAATGCAACTCTCCATTAAGTAATAATATTGTAAGTGACAGATACTTACTCTTCAAAATCCTATATAAGAATAATTTACCGTCGTTCCTACAAGGAACATACGGCTTCAGTAAATTTTATGTATAACTCCTTCATTCTATACCAACACCTTCAATTCACTCTAACTCTTACTCTATGACCAAACATAACAATGAGATTTCATTGAATGGATTATAGAAAATCAAACAGTGTATGCAGATTTTTCGAGTAAAATTATTAAGAGCGCTAAAGCATATTTTCACCTTAATAGCCTTGTTAGTTGCCAAAATTACTGCATTTGGAGTTCATACATATGTTATTTTCGAGCAACTAGTGCTTCTATAATGTGTCACTGTTTCGTGCGAATTTTGGGCTGGAGTCCTTTATACAAAATTGGATAATATTGATGGGCCCATAAATTCTCTGAAATAATTTTATATCATACTATAGTTACCCCTCCCGCGTTGCTGGGAGCCTGCCTGTACGTGCATTTTGACTAATTTGGATTGATAACGAAATTTTAAATGTTACTGTTTTCCACACATGCAAAATTCCATATTTTCTTAAAACTGATGGTTTGAATCAGAGTTGGCAAAAAGACGAGTTTTTTAAAAACCCAACCCACCGGGTTCTATTGTGTTTTTTGATGGGTTTTTTTTGGGTTTTATAACTACTTTCTCATTTCGTTCAATTAGACAATATTTTTATTTGTTCGTAAAATTATGTTTTTTTTTACTATATATAATGCAATTTTTCACTCTTGATGGGATCAATGCGGCGCTGTGTACTACGATCTGCTAAAACTCGGTGATCGGAGGAGATTGCAATTACTCCGCTTGAGTCATGCATTATGAGAAACATGGTCGGAAGATAAAGACAGACATGGTTAAGTTATTCTTTTGCATGACAACGCCCGGCCTTACGTCCCAAAAGTTTTAAAACAATTATTAGAAACGATCAAATGCCGCAGCCTCCGTATTCTCTGAACATTGCTCCGTCTGACTATTAGCTGGTGCAACGAATACAATACTCACACCTTTTTATACGGCCTTTATTTATATAGAATTTCGCTATTACGGCCTGTTTGAATTATGGAACATATTCGCTTTACTGTGCAAATTGCCCTGTTCTATGGCTAAATAACTGTATATTCGCCGTTTTTTAACAAAAAGTGTAGGGAAAGTAAACGCAACATATATTCATCCCGTTTTACGGCATTTAGATTTACGGCCTACATTTTCAGAACCTATATAGGCCGTATAAAGAGGAATGGGTGTATCTTCTAGCATGTCACCGAATCACTTCCTTTGAAAAAAAATATAAAATCGGCTTCACAGTAGAAGCGCTTTAAAAGACGTAAAGTTTTTCTGAGACGGCATTTGGAAATTGGCTCACAGGTGGGGAAAAGATGTAAGCAGTGAGCTAAAAAACAGACCGCAATAATTTCTAGTCAAAATATTTTTGTTTTAAATAAACTAAACCTATAAATAAAAACTCACCCGATTTTTTTAAATATAATACACAATAAAA
This sequence comes from Wohlfahrtia magnifica, assembly GCA_023159175.1. Taxonomy (NCBI): domain Eukaryota; kingdom Metazoa; phylum Arthropoda; class Insecta; order Diptera; family Sarcophagidae; genus Wohlfahrtia; species Wohlfahrtia magnifica. The sequence continues at coordinate 559,944 of JAKWBJ010000513.1, forward strand.
CCTGGAAGGGGTTTAATTGGGTTACCCAGTAGGTTGCCAATCCCGGTTTGAATTGACCGTCAAGTTATTTAGAAACTTAAACTCTAAACATGCTATACAAATATGAATATGGACTTTATATTGAGGTGCCATGCCCACTTATCCAATTCCGCCCACTTTATAACTGATGGTTTTCATTATCTACGTATTCATTTAGAACAAATTCAGAACCTTCCATTCTAATCGTTCTTAAGATATACAAAAACCAATATTACCGAATGTCATTGTACACATAAGACATTACGATACATGGTTTGGTAACTTTTCAAGTGACAATAAAAAATCATAATATGGTAAATGGCGGATATTTTGTTGATATTTGTAGGAGGACATATAGGAAAATCTAAATGCCATATCTCCGGAACCACTGGGAAAACTTCAGAAAAACCATCTACAGACCATCTCCAACGTATCCTGAAATTTTGTTCAAATTGGTCGACCCGTTTCCGCAGTTAGAGGTGACATCAAAGTGTACACTTCTTCTTATACTTCTTATATACAGACTTTTAGATATGTACTCTTTAAAAGAGGGCGCAAAATTTTTCCCTCCTGTAGAATAATTTCTAAAATCTCTCAACTTATGTCTTCTTTCCTTAGCTAATAGAGCCTGATATCGTAATTTGCCAGTTTTTTTGGTTGTCCTCGTTTAACTCTAATTGTCGTTGGTTGGAATAATTTAAGTTTTTAATTCAGCCTTCAGTTGTTTATCGTTGTCATTGGGATTATTTTTAAGCGAATCTGCATAAATTCAAGACACGTACAAATTAAAGGTACACAAAAAAGAACAAAAACAAGAAGTTTAAAACAATTTTATTTGTCAAATAATATAAAAAGTTTAAAATAAAGATTCTGTTGATAAATGAATATTTTATAAAGTGTTTTGTATAAAAGTTAAATTTTTTGGTTTAATTTTATTGTTAGGTTTTCAGAGTCTTTAAGAGTATGAACAGAGTTTTAGGTTGATGAACACATCACTAAACCTAAGAAGAGCCTGTTTTCGCCCTGGTTGCTATGGCTATCCCAACGATATAGTCAATTAATTTTAAAGTTAACCTTTTTAGTTCTTATGTTATGGCGGTATTTTTCCATCTTTCAAGTTGCAGGCGAAGATAGATTACTAGCGAAAATCTTGCGGGCAGACATCACATTTGCAGCTGTATGACTATGGTCTCATATCACATCAGCATGGGAGCATGGGTATCATACCAAAAAGTATGAAAGATTGCAATAACTGGAGAAGAATCACTCGGCTTAACGCCATATACAAGATACTGCAAGTCATAATACAGGGAAGGTTTCAGAACAAAGTAGTGAAGCGAGAAAGCGAGACGAACAGGCAGGCTTCCAGCCGAATAGAAGCTGCGTAGACCAGCCTAACACTCTACGCATCATAATAGAACAGTCTCTAGAATGGCGTACCGCTCTATGCCTACTGTTGGTTGATTTCAAGAAAGCCTTCGATACCATCAAAAGGACTGCCATATGGAAAGCATTGAGAAGAAAAGGAGTACCCGAAAATAATCCGAATAATAAGAGCAATGTACGAGAATGCAGAACTCCCAGTTCTTCACAACGGGAGCATCAGCCAACCATTTCATACTAATGCTGGAGTAAAGCATCACTATTCACCATCGTACTGGCTGAAATCATGAGCGAAGTCTGTTCACAGAGAAGAGGTATGATATGGAGTCTCTCGCGATAACTCGAGGACCTTGATTATGCAGATAATATTTGTTTACTCTAACAGAAGATCTCCAACAAGCAGTCAAAATTAGAAGACCTGGAAAGTCTTGAAAAGCCTGACATAAAAATTTTTTATCAAAAAATTGCAAAACAGCCAGTGATCGAAATTATTTTAAATATAATTAAGAAGCTTTACAACATAAATATTGGTCACAGTTTTACGTAATTAAAAGTCGTTGAACTTGCAATTCCATTTGAGTTTAAATTGGACTTCAAAATTGACCTTAGCCTTCATTCAAGAAACAAGAAAATATTTTCAAAAGTATTTCGTAGAGCAGGAGTAACATATAGTCCATCTGGATCATAAAAAGGGTCCGCCATCTAACGTTTTTTTTAACTAGTGCTTATTTCGTGAATGGTAACACTCAGCTCATGTCTGATTTGACGGATAATTAGTTTTATCCTTCCGCTGAACGAATATGGTTATGTATACGCTTGAACAACGCTGGGAAATATTGCGACATTACTTTAAAAATCCTGGTAATGTTGCAGAATCAAAAATCATCTTTTCAGATGAAGCTCATTTTGATCTTGGCGGGTATGTAAACAAGCAAAATTGTCGCATTTGGGGTACAGAAACCCTGCACGCATACATTGAAAAGCCGATACACCCAGGACGAGTCACTGTTTGGTGCGGATTTTGGTCCAGAGGCATAATTGGGCCATTTTTCTTCGAAAATGAGCAAGGAGTGGCCGTTACAGTCAATGGCGGTCGTTATCGGGCCATGTTGAACGAATTTTTGTTCACAAAAATTAAAGAGGAGGATATTAGCAACATTTGCTTTCAACAGAACGGCGCTACGTGCCCCACAGCCGAAGCTACACTGGATGTTTTGCACCCTGTTTTTGAAGATCGCATTATCAGCCGTAGAGCTGATGTCGTTTGGCCACCTCGGAGCTGCGATTTGACACCGTTGGATTATTATTTGTGGGGTGCCGTCAAAGATAAGTGTTACGCCAACAAGCCAGAGACAATTGACGCTTTAAAGGATAATATTCGTGAAGCCATTGGTGAAATACAGCTGCACACAATCGATAATGTGCTTAAAAATTGGACCGATCGTGTAGGCTACTGCATGGCCAGCCTAGGCAGCCATTTGAATGAAATAATTTTCCATTATTAACCGGAAGGATCGTACTTTCAAATAAAATAAGAAATTTGAGAAAATATTCAGTAGGTTTTTTTAGCATTTCAAAAAAAAAAAAAAAAAATTATTTGGCGGACCCTATATAACTTTCTTACCTGTTTTTACAATAATTTATGACAATTAACATCAATTAAAATTATGTTTGAATTTTATTATTAATTGACAGAATCTTAATAAAATATTTCTCATTCATAAACATAATTCGTAACATTTAATAAACAATATATACCATCTGTATCTGCCAGACAGACTGTCTTTTCTTATAATTAATAAGTTTCTTAAATAAAATATTTATTAATTAATTTTAAATTTTCATTTTCATAGAGTGTTATTGCAACATAAGAATTGTTCACTTTATGTTTCATAAACAAAAATATACGTTATAAATGTAAAAATATATATACGAGTACATATATATGAGTAAATTTATAAATTAATTAAAAGCTATTTTATATATAAATAGATAACATGTTTTTAAATGAACATTAAATAAATTATAGATTTAAATGTACAGATAGATATGAAAGCATATAAGAAGATTTTTTTTAAATATATAGTATTTCGTCTACATACGGTCGTGGAAGAAATAATAGGGACACATTCCAATTTTCTTAAATTTAAATTTTCAAAAATTGTTATTTATTACTAGCTGACCCGGCAAACGTTGTTCTGCCTTCAAAGTGGTTGAAGAGGAATCATTGGTTTGCGTTTAACTTGTTTGTTTTGTAACCTATAAACTTTTCAAGTAATAATAAAAAATCATAATATGGAAAGTAGCGGGCATTTTGTTGGAAAATCTTAATGTCATATATCCGCCGATTTCATGCAAACTTTACATAAGCCATCTACAGGCCATCTCCAACGAACCTTGAAATTTTGATTGAAATCGGTCGCCAAGTTTTCGCAGTTAGTGGTGACATTAAAATGTACACTTGTCTTTGTATATATAGAGATCAAAAGTTATATAAAGAATGCATTGTAATTGAAAGAAGTTCCTACATACGATTTTCCATCTGACCCAAATAAATTAATCTTCCTTTCTTAAAAAAATGAAAGTGTCCCTATTATCTCCTCCACCACCGTATGTATATATATGCATTTGAATGAATTTTATTTTAAAAATATTTCTCTTCTTTTTTAGAAGATATAATAAAACTGCATACAGAATGTGTTGGCAGACAGGCATTAGCATTACATGTAAAATGTGAATGATTTGCTATGAAGAAAATGTTATTAATTAAGAAATTTATTGTAAACTCTCTTACATTTTCAAGAACCCAATAGGAATTTTTTATAAATGCAGTAATAATTGGTTAAAATGCAATCACAGTTAGTGAGATTGTTATCCGAAGCATTAAAATTTCCAAATTTCGCATGAGATAACGTTTCCATATCATTTTTATTCCGCCGTTGGTGAGGCAAGATATTAAAACTTAAGTGAAAAATGAAAAGTATAGTGATGCGTAGCTCAGTCAGCTAGATAACTGTAGGGAATCAAAGCTACCATTACGGAGAGTTATGCTGGAAATAATGGACTGAACACTGTTCTAGTTTTGTTATAGTTCTGTTCTGTTTTAGTCCAATACAGTCGAATTTCAACTCAGTGGTGGTGAGACACTATACGATACTACCACCTGTTGCCAATACTAGATAAGCAGAAGCATTGTGCATTACGTAATAGTACTGTAGCAATAACTCTTTATGACATTACCCTTATTAATGACGGTAGGGTAGCCAATTTTACCGATTCTTTGGAGCATCGTCGCATTGTGGCGTGGGTTCATCGGTTCTATCGGTACCATAATGGAATGTGTTTTGGCAAAATAATAAGATTAATCCCTAATAATCAAATTTTTTCTCTATCACTTTTTTAAGCAGCATATTGCCTTTCCATAAAACATCTATTACTTTGTTTCAGTTTCAGTAATTAAGTTGATTTTCAAGCTAAGTAGATGATTAATCTACTATAACTCGCCTCCAGATGATCGTGTGTAGTGGTGAATAACTCTGCTAAGTAGTAAGAGCATAGACATACACACAAACGGCCCAGAATCGAATTCCAGCAGAGAACATAACGAAAATAAATTTAATTGCGGTTTCGAGTATTTGAAAAAGATACTTCAACCTTCCTCCAGATAAATCCATCTAAAGAAGCATAACTGGCCTTCCAGCTTACCTCCTGCGATGATCAAAAGAAAAACGCCACCTACTGGAAATAAATTACAATGCTAAGCAAGAATTATTACCACCACCACTTAGCAAGGATCTCCACCACTACATACAAATATATAGAGGCGAGCTACAGTAGATGAATCATCTATATGGTAATCTTTTAAGAGCTTTCGGACTTAATTTGAAAAAAAATACAAAAATTTATTTGAGTCGATAAAATAATCTATATAATTCAAGATGCTTTCAGGTAAATGTTGACCGCAGCTATGGTTCGTACGCTGTGTACAATTTTGGCTTACTCTCTCCAACATATCGGGCGATATTTTACTAATAAATTCTTTAATATTGGCTTCCAGAGCGTCAACCGCCTTAACATATCCCCTCAGAAGATAATCTAACGGCGTTAAATGGCAATATCTAGGAGGCCAATTGTCCGGCACCAAACGTAAAATAAACTATTCACTGAACTCGCCTCTCAATTGGGCCACTGTTTCGCATGCTGTGTGGCATGTAGCACAGTCTTGTTGAAACCCCATATCAGCCAAGTCCAGCTCTTCCATTTAGGACAAAAACTGATTTGTAATCATCACACGGTAGCGCTCGTCATTCACAGTCCAATAATGCCACCGGCCCATAATCCACACCAAACAGTTCAGTTTTCGGATTGGCAATGGCAGCTCTTGCAATTATTGTGGCTGCTCTTCACACCAAATACGGCAATTTTACTTGTCCATTCAACCACAAATGAACTTCATTGTTCAACACATTTTTCCGATTAAAAAGTTCATAACCGATCACGAATTTTGATAATAAAATTCAATAATCTGCAAGCGTTGTTCGTTTGGAAGACGATTCATGGTTAAGTTATAGACCAAACTGAACATGTTTGACAGTAACGTATTACTCGAAAACAGCTAAGCTGACAAAAACGGTGTTGCCAAAAAGAAAATTGATAAAAAATCAGCCGATTGCTTAAAAATCAATGGCTACTTTGTGGAAAGCCAATATGCTCCCTAGAGGAATGATGGAGAAAAAGAGAAACATAAATAAAGTTTTCCATGATGGCACGTAAGCTGTTTATGTGATCAATTATGGTTTTATTGGGTCGGAATCTAGTGTCTCTCTGTCGGAGATCCTTTTGGCAATTACCTTATTTATCACGCAGAGCCGGGTGATTTCCTTTAAATCCCAATGATATTGTGAAGGTCATTTTCTTTTACATAAATCTCGTATGTGAGTAAAATTTTCCATTGACCCTTTGTATTCTATTTTAATTACAAAGTTTTCTCAAATAACTCTGCCGTAAAATTTCTCTTTCTGTACATAATTATCAATTTTTTATTCTAACTTAAAACCATAAATTTTATTAAAAAAATATTTTTGATAAAAATAAAACACATTTAATGTTTTCGTATATCTTTTGTTTTAAATTTAAGAGAATAGAGAAGGAAACATTTGCAATTTTCTTAAAATGTTCAAATAGACTATGCAATTACAGATAAGAAAATGTTTCTTTTTGATAATATTGATAAGATATGGTAAATAATGTGTAATTGCATTTAGTTAATTTACTACAGATAATTTTGTATACATACAAATATATAAAAATATAAACACACGCACACACACACACAAAGATTAATTGGAATGTTTAATGAGTCCTTTGAGTTCGACATCGTATCCTAGACCCATTTGAAAACTGAGTGGTCAAGGGTGTTAGTTGTGTTACAAATGGAAGCTTCCATTGAAATTTAAAACACTTTACAGATACCCACACACGCACACACACATGATATTCTATTAAATTATATATTTTAAAGCATATTTTAAGGATGTTTTAATACTTCGCTACTGTTGCCTATGATGAGATGCTATAAAATAAACTTTTATACTGTGCACATGATTTCAAGTAACACAAATTTACTTCAAAACCTCATCATTTTACTTTGGCTAACCCTTTATTAAGTCCTTTAATTATTCAAGTTCTAGTTGTTGTTAAAATGGTTTAAAGTTTGTATAATTTATGTGGCATTTAATTGCTCAAACAAAATACTTTTAACACTTCAATAATATTTTAAGTTCTCTTTAGCACCTGTATTTATTTATTAAGGCATCTATTTAGAGTTTTCAATTAGTGATGTTAAAACGGTAATTTAAAAGGAGATGAAAAGAGATTTCATATTATTTTAAAAGTAATAATTTATGTATTGAAATTCAAATAATTGGGAAAATTTATTTATATTTCATACATAGAATGAGTTTTTTGCAACGCTTGACCTTAAAAAATTTTTCGCCACCACAGCCCTATTGTAATGCTCTTATACAGTTCTCAAAACAAGATGATTTATCTCCTACACTTGCGATTCATGCCTCAGGGAACCGACTAACACTATTTGGCCTATATATTATATTAATTCCCATAACTTTCCATGAAGGAACATGGGGACTTCTCTCAGCCAATGAGCTGCACCTGATTCTATTTTTAAACTCATTGAAAGGGACCTACAGTTTAACGCCGGCTCCGAACGGCAAATGCATTTAGAGAAGTTTTTAATAGTAGTAATACTTATAACCAGCTATTAGCTAATGTAATATGTGATACCGCTGTCGAAAAACTTTTTTCTTTTTTAAGATGGTCTGGCTTGGTATTGAACCGAAGACCTTCTGCCTATAGTGCTTTCTGGGCCTATAGTGCTTTCGAAATTTTCTTTTTTAAGATGGTCTGGCTTGGTATTGAACCGAAGACCTTCTGCCTATAGTGCTTTCTGGGCCTATAGTGCTTTCGAAATTAGCGTTCGAAATTCGGGTACTTACGCCCGCAGCCTGCTATTCTTTTTTTCTAGTGCAAAAAGCTTCTTTGGGGGTGGCTTGGTATAGTGGTTAAAGTGCCCGCCTTCGAGTGCTTAATAACATTCCAGATGATGACAAACATCACACGAATGATCAGCAGAAAACACCACCTACTGCCGAAAAATGGTGTTGCTAAATAAGGGTCATCTTCAATACTTAGTGAGGATCTTCATCACTACACAATCACATGGTGGTGAGCTTCAGCAGACTAAGCAAATATTAAGCTTCAAAATGAATTGATTAATAAAACTGAAACAAGGCAATGTATGCTTTGCAGAAAGCTCTATGCTCCCAAGAAGAGTGACGGAGAAGAAAAAAAAAACAGCATCTGCAGAAGTCTTTACAGAAGAAGTCATTGCCTAGTAATGATATAAAAATTTCTATGGCGAGCTTGTCACTTGTCATAGTGTACAGGACACTGGAATACTGATCGTGTACAATTGAAAATTAAATAAGAGAGTTATGTAGATTTCTTATCGATTCCAATGTGCTTAAAATTGTTCTGTGTCTGGTTGACTTAACTATAGAGTAAGCAGCAGTCTAAAGTATGGCATAAAAGTCACGAAGAATTATAAAAACGGACTTAGTAAATTTGTGCATAAAGCTTCAGCACTTGTACGTGATCTCTTAAGCAAATATCGCTATCTCGGTGATAACTTGATGAATGTTGGCATTCATATGCTCCAACATTAGGGTATTATCCACGAAGGTATGGTGTATGACGTAGCCTTTCAAGAAAAGTCCAACGGCTTCAATTGGCATGATTCTAGTGGCCAATTGACGTCGCCAAATCGAGAAATTACTCGATCGTAAAATTTCGCATGCAATAAAGCCGAAATTAATAGTGTGATTTTTCTCGTAAAACCGTCTTTTTCAATCCACATATCGTCCAGTTCATAATCTTTAATTACAGACCAAAAAAATTCTGCTATGATATGGTTATAGCGCTCTGCATTGAATCACCACTTTTGTAATAAGTTTTAAATATTTTTATGCGTTTTTCGGTTGTTAAACGATTCATATTCGTAAACGGCAAACCTTTCACTAAATTTATAGCACTGCAGATGGCAGAAATTTAACAGCTGACAGTCTTGCCAGACCGGCAGTTTAGAAGCCACTGTCTGCCAGTAATTAATGATTAAGCAACAATTACGTTTTGTTAGAGTACATTAGGGAACTTTTTTTAATCACACATATTTGTATTATTATCAGACATATTGTGACGAAAATGACAATACCTAAAAAGATACCAACATGTAAAGCTATAAACTTTACTATGGTAGTTATTTTACTCTGCTAAGACTGTATTTATTTGAACAGTGCAGCTAATACCATTATAAGTCGGATATGTAATTCAAATCTTAATGGAAACTGAACAGTAGGTTGTGAAATGTACTAAAATATTCCAAACTAATGGTAATACACTATAAAAGCCGCTACATTCTCCTTAGTCAGTCAATTATAATTTTACATTCATAGAGTACGACTACTCTAAGAGTTGAGTATTGAATAAATTTGTGTGCTAAGCGCAAGTTAAATAAATTTGATATTGTGTATAAAATTAAGTTAGAAATAAAGACTGTATAAAAACAAATTCGCTTTGTTTATTTTATTTAACGCTATTTGAAGGAACTTAAATGTTTAAAACAAGTTAAAATGTAACAATATTGTTAGTTTGTCCTTATAAATAATAATCTTGTAAAATATAACAAATTCTTTTAACACAAGTAACATACTATTTCAACTGCAAATGAGAATAGAAATCATTTCGTTTTACAAAATTATTACACGTGATTTCTAAAGATATAATAATAAATAAAAATAATATATATATAAATTTACTTGTTTTGTTTTAAATCAGAATGATACTCGTATTTCTTTTCTCTTAAATATTTACTGTATTCTTTCTCGTTCTACATTTTCATGATAAATATTTTTTCTGCAAAGCTCAGATGAGAGGAAAACTTTAAAATATAAATAACTCACTTTTGTTTAACCTCAATATATGTATGTTTGTACATGGGTATAGAATATGCAAGATTTTTCCTAAGTTCTTTTCCCAAACCATTAACTTTAATTTAAAATTTTTGAATATAATTCGTAGCATACTTAGAGGTGTTTTCCAAAAAGAAGGCCTCTTTTGTAGAACAATTGTTAAGAATTTATTTCTATTATAAGGATATTTAAATTATTTTAATAACACTGGTCTACAGTAAAAAAGTCGTTAAATAAAACTGTATGGAATATAATGAATTTGATGCGCAGGATTCAAATCCGTTTACAGATTTTTTATGGGGCTCAAATTTTTTTTACCATACCAAAGTATGGTAGTTATGTCAATATATTTCATCATAAGTTCAAAACGACCAAGCACTAGTAAATGTTTAGGAATAAAATTTCCTATAAACCACCTGAATACATTTGTTTTCTATTTTCAACAGTTTCGGAGTTATTCATAACTTAGTTGCGAAAAAAAATTTGGTCCCTAAACATTTGTTACTTCGATTAAAATCGGTCAAGTCGTTTTCAAGTTATGATGAAATTATATTGGTAGTTATCATATTTTAGGCGAAAAATTTGCCACGCCTAAGAGAAAAATTTGAGCCCGATGGAAAAAACAGGAAACGGATTGGAATTCAGCGCATTAAAATTATTATCATGTATTCCATACAGTTTTATTTAAAGGCCAGAACATTGTTTGTTTTTTGTAGACCAGTGCAATTAGGTATTTGAAATTATTTCAAAAATATTATTTATGTTCTCTACCATAAGGTGTACAATTAGTTTTTTTAATAACATTTTCACAGGAGACTTTGAATTACTTTGTTCGCTGATTCATTTACGTATATAAATTACCCTGTTCATATTGCATTTTTGTAATTCGTATTAGTTTGCTTTTTCTTGTTATTTTTTGTTTTGATATTTGCCGGTAATTGTAGCTTAGAAATGGAAAAAACGTTTGGTAATTAAATAAACATATTTAGCATGGACAGGAAATCACACAAACATCCAATAAACACATTAATGCTATGTTCGCACAAGACTTCGGATTACTTCGTTCTCTGTTTATATTAACTGCTCGCATATGAAGTAAATGCAGCGAGCGACCGTTATTTTGTTTGTCAGTATACTTTAGGGAGGTCAATTTAATAAATTTGTTATGTTAAATCTGTAACAAAAACATTTTGATTAAGAGCTAATAAGTATGCCAAAGTCATATTACCTCAAATTTGTAAAAATTTGAGGTGACACTGATTTTAGAGGGACACACAGGGTAATAGAAATAGAATTACTTACAATTTGAGTGATTCTCTTTAAAAATTTTGTATAGAAATTTATGTAATTAAGCTCATAATCGTGGGTTGTATTATTAATGAGACAGCGAATGACAAAAAAACGGTGTCGTGCGAACATAGCAGAAGATCACATTCATTTTGTAGTAGTCCACAAGGTAATTGAGACGTAATTACTAATATTTGTGTGATTCGCTCTTAAAATTCTGTATGGGGATATATGTTGTTCGACTTATGGTTTGGGCTTAATTATGATTGAGAGATCGAATTAAGAAAGAGCTTAATCGTGTGAACATGGCATATGTACTTCTTTTAAGTTTTTGTGCTATTTTTAAGGCAGAACGTGCTGTGTACGCAACATATGTGAATACATTTTCCGTTAGCCTGGTAGTTGTACAGGCCCGTAGTTTTATGCATAAAAGCAGGTGGAGTAGATGATTACTGAGTATTTTCTGCTTGGACATTTGTCCAAGCACATCAAGCTTCTAAATATGCATTTTTAAAAGCTGTCAAGATAAGGAAGTGATGTAAACAGCTCAGAAGTTTTAACGCTATTGTCTTCTTCGGAGATGCATAAGAATATTGTTAACAATGTATTGTTTTCTCAGCAGTGATGATTGGCTAATGTTTGCTGAACTGTGTTTGTGTTCGAGGAATGATATTATAGAGTATTCCAAAAAGCCTGATGACCTTTAGGTTAACCCATCTGAAGCAGAGATAAAAGGTGTAAATAATAAAAGTCTACAATTTTTTGGGAACTAGAGAAAATGTCTTTTTCAACTTTTATTATTTAAACATTTTTCTTTTATTTAAATTTATTTTATTCCACAATTCAAATTATTTTTTGAAATGCATATTATAAATTAAATTATATAGGCCCCTTCCTTAGAAGCAAAAATGCTTAAATACCTTATAAAAAGTCACATGCTGCTTCCTTTATATAATTTTATTTTATTTTATTCTATTAAATTTTTTGTTATCATTTTGTACCTGTAAGAATATGCATTTTCATATACGACGAGCATAAATTAAAAAAAAAAAAAAAAAAAATACAATATATTTGTATTATGCGAAGGTCTTATGACTTTATCTTATTTTCCTGTTTATTTATCATGTGTAAAAAGTAATACTACCACTGCCACATGCAGCAGTAGCAAACCTAAGGGGCATTAAGAAAATTTGTAAAAGAAAATGTAAAAAACTGATTTAAAACTTAATTGTTTTAGGTTCGTGGAAGGCAATTCTATTACAAATATTATTACTTTATTGGTATTTATTTTCTTTAAAAACAATTTCTTATATCTGTGTGTTGCAAGGTAACAACGAAAAAATAAAAGGAAAAGTGAAAAATATTTATTAAAAAAATCGTCCAGGCATAAAGTTTGGCTTGAAATTGCTTTACCGCCAACTTCCTGCTACAGATTGTTGCATGTTGTGTAAATAATAAAAAAGAAGACTACAAGTTAACAAAACAGCAACAAGAATAATAATATTCATTTATAATACACAAGCTTCAACACATCACAGATATCCTTATTTTACAAGGATATGCAGCGTGTGTAGTTTACTGCAGTTAGTAGGATAGATACCGCATCAGCGAATTTGCTTAATATAGGAGGGATTAGTAGTATACTTGTAATACTGTACACAAATATTAAGTTAGTCTCATAGGCTATTTTATCGCAGGCTAAAATTGTTCCAAATTTTGCCTGCTGTGGTGCTGTCACCCAGACAGTAAATCCAATAGCTGTGCACTCAAATACCCTTTGATTGTTATACTAAATTTTTCAATATAAGTTATTTATAGAGTCCACAGAGGAGTAGATCTACTTCTGTAATATGTTCTTTTATGTAAGTGACATATAATTGACACTTCTATAAAGTGGGAGTCACTTCATTAGTCCCAAGTTGTCAGTAAAGTATGTATTTCAAATAGACAATTTTATGTAAAGCACACCCTACTTTATAACATTGAGTTTTATTTTTTATATTCACCAAAATCACTGTGATTGCCACAGTAACTTATCCGCCTACATGCTTATTGAGGTTTGTTTAAAAAATATTGGGTGCTCGGTAAAGTTCGGTTAATTTTTTTTGTTCCAGAGATTAAACACCTTTTAATTATATTTGAAACGAGCTTTATTAAATGCATCGTTTTAATCGATAACTGTTTTGCCATTTTTGGGTAAAACCAATTTTTTACCAGCGTAAAATTCTGGGTTTTCTGAGCGAAGAATTGATTGCGTTTTAAAGGCCTTTATGGAATTCAAATTTACACCATTAAGAGAGTTCTACAGAGATTGAATGTGCAAGGTCCGGATTATGGTGGATGCATCGAAACTTTCTAGCCAAGCCATCTAAAATATGTGTGGTCTGTCGTTGACGGACCATAATACCTTTCTTGTTTCGATCAATTCTATCCATTTTAATCAATCAATCAATCATATTAAAAAATTTTTCCAAAATTAAAAAAAAAAGTTATCCACTGTCCGATCTGGTACTTTGCAGTCCATAAAAGATAACTCTGAAGCCTTGATACCTTGACCATAAAGCCAAGCCACCTGACACACAGCATTACCTCTCCTGGTGTCAATCGTGGCTTTATCACCACCTGTGAATTTTCATCTTACTTCGTCCATGATCTTTTTCGCATAGTATTATCGTAAGTGACATTCGCTTCAGAAATGGTTCGACTTAGTTCCATTTTAGCAGTGAATCGCAATCCATTAAACGCTTTATAATTGATTCATGTGACATAACATCGAGATTTTCGAATATGTCAACAAGGATTAGCGCTATGTCTGCAAAAGTAACGGCCACCACACCAGTCAGTTAAGAGATTATTTTATAAATGCAAGGGTAGTTCGAATGTTCTTAGCCTGACTACAATGGAAACTTCCATCTGTCATATGAGCACATGTTAAATTTCATTTAGATCTGTCAACTCATTCGTATAGTAACAGGTGTTCAAAAAAGGCGCATCAGGGATTTTTTATAAAGAAAAAATTAAAAATTCGTGGTGTGATTAAATATTTACTTATGAAAAGTTTGTCGGGAAAAAAATTCATAAAGACGTGGTAAATGTCACAGTAAAAATTAAGTTGCTGAAGATGAGCTACGAAGTGGATGTAATAACGCCAGAAATCAATAATAAAGTGATACGGTGTTAGAAGATCGACGAGTGAACGTCCGTGAAATAGGTACTGCCATAGGCATCTTTTCATTTCATTTTGCATCAAGAATTATAGATGAAAATACTTCCTGTAAGTTGGGTGCCGCACTTGTTAACAGTTGACTAAAAACGCTTTCAAATGAAAATTTCTCAAGCTTGTTTGGATCGATTCAAGCCAAGTTAAATGGATTTTAAGCTTCGTTTCATTACTGTTGGTGAAACATGGATCCATCGCTATAAACCAGTGACAAAAGAACAATCCAAGCAATTGACTGGAGCTGGTGAAAGTGCACCAAAGAAGAAAAAAACAGTTCAAACGGCTGGTAAGATCCTGGCAACGGTTTTCTGGGACGAAAAACTATTTTATTGATCGACTACCTTCAAAAAGGTAAAAAATAAATTCAAAATATTATTGTACCCTTTTAGATCAATTTAGACTTGGTTTACAATACAAAAAATTAATTATTCATCAAGACAACGCATCATCTCACAAGAATGTTTTAACAGTGGCAATATTCATCGAATTGAAGAAGGAATTGATTGACCCATACCTTATTCTCCTACCACCTGTTCTCAAATCTGAAAATACTCATTGCTGGCAAACGATTCACCTCGAATGAAGATGCAATGACAGCTGTAACCGATTATTTTGACAAGACTCAGGAAAATTGTTTTTACCAAAGGACAGAATTGCTAGAAAAATGCTGGGCTAAGTGTATTAAAGTTTCAGGAGATTAGTAATAATTTTAATAATCTATCTCTTGTTTTTCATTGCTAGGCTAAGAACATTTCGAACTGGTCTCGTATAATCCCCATTATTTTATATAAAATTTATTATTATTTATTGATGATATCCACATTGATCTTAGACGACATTGACAGACACACACACTTATTGCAGTTTGTATTTGATATCACGTAGAATAGGATATTTGTCACCAGGGCAAGCACCACGGAAATCATCGAATGACAAATCAGCCAAAGCAATATCGAGCAAACTTTTGGTCTTAACATAAGCAGCATTGTTGGCAGCAGTATCGGGATCTTCATAGCCAACCCAGATGCCATTTTCGTTATTATCATCTGCCGAACGGTCAGCGTAGTTACCGAAACTTTTTGTAGGATCACCGACTTTGCGTAGAGGACCGTCGGCGCCCTTCAAATGTTGATTGGCAGGATTTGGCAATTTGCCACAGACCTCAGGCCAGCTTAAAAGACCCTCAGTTTGGGTTTGTACGCCAGCAGGGGCAGCCTTGTCTTTAGTCATGTATCACATTAACGATTGCACACAAATCTATGGAAGTATTACAATCTTCTTAACCAAGAATGAGTTACATCTGTAAATTTCCCTACAATTTAAGACTGCATTTTCAGTTTCAGATTAATAGCAAAACAGAGGGATGAAAGTCGACTTATAACAATGGACTATACACTTTGTACTGTCTAGGATAAAACAAGCAATCATAGTGAGTAGTGAGTATACTGAGAATTAACTATACACGAATTTTCCACTCTTGCATTAATTGGGAACAAAAAGTGTCAGTTGCCTCTTATCGGTCAGTGTGTAGCTAATAAAGTGACTGGTAAAAAGTGACAAGTAATGGTAAGAAGGACGATTTTTACTGTAAAATATTCAGGAATATGAAGGCTTTTATGAATGTCTGCTTCTTAGTATACTCTGCGGGAATATTTTTCTATAATAATGAAATTATTATGAGTAACATTTTGGATAGCACAGAAAAAAATGTATATAAAAACTCACAGTGAATTGTCCTTAATGTTAAGGGAAATTTTTGTTATTTTTCAGTGCAACACATGTATGTATAGATCACCTTAAAATATCATTTTTTTTTCTGTTGGTTCACGTCTATTTTCAAAGTCAAACCTTCTCAGTGAGGCAGGTGTTAATGGCTTTACACGCATTTAACACTTAAAAACATTTAAGTTCGCACCATATTCGACGAGAGGTAACTACGGCTTGGGCTTTTTTTTAAATATCGTTTTAATTGAGTGAATCTCCTTCTTATTCCTCATCATGGTAAAACCATAGTTGTTGTTGTGGATTTGTTTGCACATTCCCATTTCCTTTATAGTCGTCATCTATTGTATGTAGTAATGGAAACATCGTTTTTTAAAACGATATTTTATTAAAAAAAAAGAAGAAGAAACATCGTCTTCATCAAAATAATGAACATAGTAAATTACGCACATAATTTCGTATATTTAAAGGCAATAAATTGTCAAGCAGCGACATAAATAAATTGCAAGTTCGTCAATACAAAAAACAAAAAAACAAAAAAATTATATCAATAGGAGTTAGTACTGAAATTTTAAAATGCACCTTATTTTTTATACAAATCTCGTAATTGTAATACAGAACCGCTTGCAACACTACTGTTGAGGCCTTCTAATGTCAAATAATACCAATTAATAGGTTTTACTTGTAATACATTTGTACTTGCCTACTCCTCTGCGTATGATTAATGATGTTTTTGTTTACAAACAATACTTAGACGTACGATTAATAACACTATGCAACAAATGGAAAACAATTTTTATGACCTTGGATAACCACTATATTCTTTTGATGCTCTATGGTCGCCTAACTTCAAAAATCAGCAGCGTCTCAGATTCTTTGAAGTTTTTTTTTTAAAAAAAATTTTTTTTTTTCTAAAATGTGTGATTTTCGCTTCATAGTTCTTATGATAACTTTAGTTTTGAAAACAAATTTTTGTTATTGTAATCGTATGCAATTGGTGTCGTATAAGCGATATTTTTTGTTCAAAATTCATAAATATCACCCATACGCTCAGTGAAATTTTCGACACTTACAGCAAAATTTTTTTTCCAAAACTAGGTACTTTCACTTTATTGGGAATACAATATGTATTCACCATTCGATTTTAATGAGTTATGGTTTATTTTATTTCTATTATAAGCAAATTTATGAATAAATAGTGAAACTGGTAAATATTTGCCGCTTCCTATTTTTTGTGAATTTTTATAAATCAAACATATCATATTATTAAAAAAAAAAAATTTTTATGATTTGTTTCTTCATAACTCCAAAAATACGGGTTATATACAAAAAAATGGTATTATTATGACTTAAATCTAATAAGTAATTTCAAAGTTATCATAAGATGTATGCAGCTGTCTCTTCAAAAATGTCATATTTTAGAACAAAAAATTATAAAAAAAACTTGTCCATAGAATCTGAAATTCTGATGATTTTTGAAGTAAGGCAACCATAGAATATCAAAAAAATATATTAAATATCATGCAATTATCTTGTTGCATGATGTAATTAATTTTAATAAAAACAAAATATAACGTATTCGTATTGACATTTTTAAATATATTTTATATAAGACATTAACAAAAACATTTTTAAATAAAACAAAAACTCTTGTTTCTTTTTTCTTTACAGGTAAGCTTTGAAATATCAATTATTCTTAATTACGTGCACAAGCAAATGCATTTGGTGGACAGTCATCAATTAAAGTTTTCCTTTTTTAATATTTATTATTGACACCAAAAACATTAAAAGAATCTGTACGAGATTATTCATCTTCTTCCATTATATTTTCCTCTTATTTGCCGAATACTAAAGGAGAACTTGTAAGTGACTTTTTATTTGTATTTATTTGCCGCAAATAAGATTTTTATTTCAGATACTCGTACTTGCAGCAAAGAACGAAAACTTTTTCCGTTGTTGTCCTTCTTAAAACACTATTGAAAATCAATGATGACAACTTAAGCAGTTGTTATATTTCCCGATTATCCTTGAGAGAAATTCATAATAAAAACGGTGTGTTAAAGTGTTTCTCTTCTTTGATTTCCTTTAGTTTTCTTTTTGCAAAAGAAACAACAAGGAAAAATAAAAGAAAAAAACACTAGAAAAACATTTAAAATCGTTAAGAAAAATATAAAAATCTTAACAAAAGCAAGAGCCAAATAAAAGAGTTTAAAAAAGTAAAACAAAGTTTTGTAGAAAATTAAGTAGAAATAATTCTCTGATGAAGTGTATATAGTAGTGGTGGATAAGACTATGTCTGTATTCGTCTGAGCATCCTGTTTATTGTGTTCATTATTAGCTCAACTAACTGTCTTGACAGTTTAATGTTTAACTTCTAGAATTTCATACAACAGACACTGCTACCTCTACCCTCTACTTTAGTATGTCGCCTTAAAGTAGTTCAAAGCATTGTTTTTTCGCTAGCCTTTATACCCTTTGGTTGATAATTTTTAGTTGTTTAATAATGAAGAATAATGAGACCAACTATTTTATTAAGATGCGTATTTATCTTTCCTTTAATCTAAAAAAAAATAAACAGAAAATAGTGCTGAGTCTAAATCTGTAAAGCATGCAAGCATGCTAAGTGCTGGGTCATAAATTTTCACCAAATACACTTAATTGTCTATAGCAATATTGTAATTAATTACAAAAGCCTATGGTTTAGATTTTGATTCTTAATTTTTAAATTGGTTTCATTAAGCAATTTGAACAAACAAGAGTGTGAATTTCGCGCTAAAAACTACATAAATATTTATACAAGTATATGTATTTTATTTACTTTCGATCATATTTCTTAACTCCCAGCCCTGTGCACAAAATCCTCTCTTTTTATTAAACATTCTGCTACTGCACATTACCACTCTTAAAAAAAAAACAACAAAGACATAGGAAAAGTTTATCATTTCTAGAAATGTTTTCTTTATTGATTGTGTATAACAATTGTCACAGACACAAACTCACACATAATACATTATGATGTGTCTCTGCTGGTACTAAACTTCTCGTGTATTATACTTATGTGTATGTGTGTGTATGTAAGAAATTTTAAAAGAATGAGAAAGATACGACAATGCTAAAAACGATGATTATAACAATATTGCAATTGTATTAGTGCAAACAGTAAAATACTGTATAACAGTGTTATACACGAATAGTTTTTGTATGAGTATGTATGAGAAACATTTTCATTTTTAATCATATTGTTCCATAAGTGCATTACAATGACAACAATAATAACAACAATAATAATAATACAATAAGTGCAACAAAGAGACATCCATTTCTGTAGTTTTCCGTTTTATGCCACCAGAGTTTTGTTTTGACAGTGATGTATGATGATGTTGTTTTTTCTTTTTTCTAAAAAAGTAATGAAAGAAAAACGAGCATAAATAAATGATGACTGTAATGATGATGATGATGATTATGATTAGTTAATGTGAGTGTTGTTGTATGAGAAAGCTAAAGAGCATAGAGGTGTTTGTTTATATTGCACTTCACTTCAAATGTCACCAGAGTTGGAGCAGTTCTTTTATTATTAAAAAAAATAATTGCTTAAGATTGATGGAAATTATTATGAAATTTAAAAAGAAATTATAATTTGAAACTGTAAAGAGATTTAAATATTGAAAATACACTTTGAAAACAATAAAGGAGTTGCTATAAAACCAGGGATTATCAATTGTTTGAGGCTTAGAGTAGAATACCATATTGTTTGCTCCAAATTAAGGAATTTTTTGTGGCCAGTAATTTCGGCATTTTTTTGCTTAGTATCACACTTCCAGAAGAAACAGTAGAAACTGCCATTTCGGTTTAAAGTATGAAGTGGCTCACCGTCTTATTAAAACCAGTAGCTATACAGACCTTTTTCAAGAATTTGTGGGCGCAGACATAAGAAGCCAAGAGCTATAAAATCGTCCGACAGTCAGGTTTAAAGCAAACTATTCTAGCTACACTTTGAGCGTATTCTTAGCAATATGGATGGTCTATATGTCATATGCTTTTAGTCAACTGTACTTCATATTAAAACATGTGCAATTTATCTTTAAAAATGCGCTTCAAAGTGGTTCCACTAACTTCAAAATGCATGGTAACCATACGACACATGCAAGTTCTCGACAATTCTCTCAGTAGCCGCTTCAGTTAGTTAATTGGAACAATAAAATCGTTGATACACTGCATGGGAACAATCTGCAATTATTTCGTGCTCAGCAAAATATGGCACTTTTTTTTTGTAAATCAGTGTATCTAGATCTCCTAAGGAACGGTAAGAAATATCAATTCCAAAAAAAACCGTTTGTGCAATTATGACTTTGCTTCACAAAAATGCATCTTTTTCCCTATCGTTGCTCGTGCATAATGATTTGACCAATAACCACACCACAATAATGCACCATTTTCGGATTTAAACTGAAGAGACCAATAAAATGTATTGAAATAATAAGGATGAGGCAGTAAAATTAAAAATAATAAATAATTTCGGACAACATTTTTTTTCATTCATCTAATAAAATGCTTAGTCTCATTTTATATTTAAGCCCATTATCTCACCGGCACTTCATCAATAGGAAAATACGCCACGGTACGAATTAATGCAGTTTTAATATAATTAGTGTCGTGACATCTTTTAGTAATCTTTGGCAAACTATATCCACTAAAACCATCCATAATTTGTAATAAAGAAGGCCATTTTGCAGAGCACATTAAAAGTGACAAATTGTTTTGAAGCCAGGTTTATATCGCTTTAGTTTTATGAGCTGGCGCAGAATGGTGTAGAAAAGTCCATGGCTGATTCTGGAACAAGAAGTTGTTATTCGTCTTCAAAACAGTTTCCAAAAGGTTTTCTTGAAAAATATTGGACGATGTTTTGATTATTTGTTCAAGAAATGCAAGTTAGTAATCTAGTTATAAGAGGCATCTCACCAAGCCATTATTTCAGCTGTATTTTTTTTCTCCATCACTCCTCTGGGAAGCGTATTGGTTTTCCATAAAGTATTCCGTGCTTTGTTTCAGTTTCATTAATAAAGTTGATTTTTCAAGCCACTGTAGCTCCCCTCCGTATGATTAGGCAGTAGTGAAGATCCTTGCTAAGTGGTGGTAGTGATCTTTACTTAGCATTGTAATTTTTTTCCTAATAGGTGACGTTTTTTTCCCGTTCATTCGTCTGATGCTTGTCATCATCGCCATAGGTAAGCTGGAACGTCAGGGGCTTCTTGTTTATTTTTTTTTGAAGGAATTGTCTGGAGGGAAGTTGAAGCCTCTTTATTAAATACTCGAAACCATAATTAAGTTTTTCTGCGTCATGACCTCTGCTGGGGCTCGAACATGGGCCGCTTGTATTGTTATGAGTGAGTTCTAAGCACTATACCACGCTAATCCTTACTTTAGCTGTATGGTGACCCTTTTCGAACCATAGAATCAGCTCAGATGCTACTTAAGATGGCTTTTATCCTTTTATTTCTTAAATTATTCCCACAAAATAAAAAGTTAGTCGATGAGCATGTTCCATAACAATTTTTTTGTGCAGGTTGTCAAAGTACTTCACCTAAACACGTTTGGTTTTTGTAATCTTTTTTTTAAAGCTATGACGTTTGAAAGGTCCAAGTTTATTTTAATAATAGACTTTTGAGTGTAATATATGGTCTTTTGAGTGGAATACATCTCACGAGTCATGATTTTTGCAAACTTTATGTGCTCGAACTATACTTGGGTGATATTATATATCAGCAGTCTCCTCAAACAATTATATGCACCTCTAGGCTATCATGTGGCGAATATATAGCGAGAAAACATTTTTAAAATGTCGGTTATTATTCCCCTTATTTATAACTATATGACACTCCAATCGAGTTTTAATAAAGCATTGCTTTTTGATTAAAAAATATAGTGGAAACCAGATAATTGTTTGATAAACATTATCCGAACTCTGCTCCATTGTGAAAAATGGTGGAGAAGTGGGTTGCTGAATTTAAACCTGGTCGTATCAGCACAAATGATGTAGAGCCCAGTGGACACCCAAATGAGGCTGTTATTCCAGAAAACATCAAAAAGATAGACAAATTGGTTATGAACGATCACTAATTGAGGGCACACGACCTAGCTGACATTGTAAAGATATGGAATGGTTGTGTTTTTACCATTTTACACGAACATTGGGGTATGCGAAATCTCTGTTCAAAGTGGAGCCACGTGAACTCACAACTCATGCCACAAATCGTTGAAAACTATGACAAAATTGAATGAATTTGGCTTTGAATTGTTTACCCAACCACCTTATTCTCCAAATTTAGCCCCCAGCGGCTTTTGTCTGTTTACAGATCTCAAGAGAATGCTTGCTGGAAAGAAATTTAAACACAATGATGAAGTTATCGCTGAAACTGAAGCCTATTTTGACATGAAAGATAAATCGTACTATAAAAGTGGTATCGAAAAGTTCGCTATACTCGTTGTATCGCCCTCGAAGGCAACAATTTTGAATAATAAAATCGAGTTTTGTCAAGAAATTATTTTTTCTCACTTATCGAGAACTCAGTTGCTTTTGAAATAACAGGAGAACACTTAGGAATGTGAAAATTATAATAACGAAGCACCGTCTGCATTTACGGAACGCATTTACTTACCTTGTAATATCGGTAACACTATTAATAAATTCATAAATTTAATTAAAGATTTTAAGTTTTTATGGGGCTTGTTGAGATTTCGGTATCACCAAAACAACTTTTTTTTCACAAAAATACATAACTTTTTCTTCTTTTTTTTTTTTTTCTTATTTTGACATCTGGCTTGTGTAACTTTATTCTAACATGTTAAACAATATTTTAAGGTCGCACAACTTTAAACTGAAGTACCACAAGTTAAAACAAGGAAGAGTTATCTCATATCAACAATGACTTTTGAATTTAAGCATAGACTAATGTTAATTTAATGTCGTTTCAACATTAATTTATACTCAACAATGTGCATTATAATTTCAAAAGTGTTGTTACATTGAGTCGAAAACGTACTTTTTTAATTTAAAAACTTCGGCCCATAAACTCAGAAATCCAACAATTTTATGTTGAATTCAATGCTGAACATTTTCAAATTAATAAAAACATTTTTGTTTTAAAAATGAATACGTTAATCTAATATGGTTATTCACCGGTTAAATTATCGTAAAATAAATCCAAGTTGCAAAATTTTTAGTTCAACAACGATCCAGCTCGAATTTAAAATGTGATTTTTCTCTCTGTGTACTGTATTCACACCAAAAGTTAAATGCTGCTTTAAACATTAAAACCATAAAGCAAAAACCATTGCGTTTACAATATTATTAATTCTCATAACATTCCGTGAAGGAACATGGGGACTTCTCTCAGTCAATGAACTGCAGCCGATTCTATTTTTAAAATCATTGAAAGGGGCCTACAGTTTAATGCCGGCTCCGAGCGGCAAATGCATTTAGAAAAGTTTTCAGTAGTATTTATACTCATAACCAGTTACTAGCTAATGTTATGAGGTGATACCGCTGTCGAAAAACTTTTTTCTTTTTTAAGATGGTCTGGCCTGGTATTGAATCGACGACCGTCCTGTTGGTAGGCGGGTGTCTTACCTGCCATACCACAGCGTTCACACTATAGGTTTTCGTAAATCTGGTTTTAGCTTTTATTTGGCCAGAAACTGTTGCTGCTGTTTTTGTTGTTATAAAAAATTATGCTACTTTTTGAATAGAAAAAGTTTGAAAATATATATTTTACATTTTGTAAAAGAAGGTTAATACAAAATAAACAAGAGCTTTAAAATCAAGTCTTTGTGTATAAAAAAGCATTCAACGATTCTAAAAGAAAATAATCACTTTTGTTTACAACAACAATGGATAAGAGCAATAAACTAGTAAACAGTTTTTGTTTTGTTCTTATTTTTATTATCAGCTGCAACATCGAAAACGAGGTTGTATTTCATAAAACCTACTTAAAACCTACTTTTAAAATTAAGACCAACTTTTTCTTTAAGATCACTCAGTGTGAAAGCACTACTAGGGACTTATTGATTGACCTGTCATACTCCACTTCTTGAAAAACGCTCAATCTGCTTCCAATACTTTGTGAAAACTGACACAATTTGAAATTTTCGTTACAGACTAAAGACGTAGGGGTTAGACTTCATAAACCATATGAAAATAATAACCAGTAACAGTATCTATATCCCTTCTAAGTATGATCATAGTCCTTTCCTTAATTTCAACAATTTTCCATAAAAACTTTTCTTTTTTCTTTATTATATCTTAGAAAAAAAAATATTATTTACCGGAAGAGAATCACTTTAATTATCATAAACAGCCCTCTTTATTTTATTTTTCCAATTATGCATTGCATACTCTTGCTGTAACATTTGTAAACAAGATTTAAAGCATACTTTTAGGATGCACGTAAACGTATAATTATGCCATAATTAATTAAATTGCAATCTTTTTCAACGGAAAATAAGAAAAACAGAGAAATAAATACTTACTGCTTATTTCTTTCTATATGATGATTTCCATAAACAATTTTCAGCATTTTATGTTACAAATTAAACTGAATTATTTTGCAGATACTCGTAATAACAAATTAGTCAACAAAAGTTTTCACAACAAACTAAACAATTTGCAAAGAGAAGTTTTTAATTTTATAATAAATGTACTTGCGTTGTAGCTCTAGAATCCCTCTGGAAAACTCTTTCGAAAAAATAATAATTGAAATAAAATTTTTTAAAAATAAAACGAAAACTCTTCTTAAGCTTTAGCAACAAAATATCTAATAATAATGATGTAAAAAATAAAAGTTTTTCTTTTGACGAAGCAACAACAACGAAATAAACAAGAGGGCAATGGGAGTCAATAAAAATCCCTTCAAACTTTTATTTTTAAACAATAAATGAACCAGACGACTTAAAGTTTTTAAAGCTGATTTTCGAAAAACAAAACAAAATTTTTGTTTTACAAACTAAAAATGTTGAAATTTTCACTTAAAAGTCTCTCTAATACTCTAAAATACTTTTAATTGATTTCTTCTCTCGCTCTCTTTCTCTTGCGTTTCACTTATATACTTATTCCAGCAATATTATTTATTTAAATTTTTTACAACTTATAAGTTTAATTGGTTTTTTTTTTTTAATTTTTGCATGAAAATAACTCCGTTTGTGTCATTTAAGTTTGTCTAAATACGTTTGCTAACTCTAAGAGTAATTATAATAAAAAAACTAAAAAATAAAAAAAACCGGCCCAAACCGGAAGAGTTTTGCAACAAAGCCAAGTCATTAGACATAAAAGCAAAATGAGTAAGGTAACCACCATATGTACAAAACGGATATCCTTTAAATTTTTATTTTTTTTCTAGAGCAGCACACTGCCAATGCAACCCTTGCTACATACATAACTGTTAGATGGCAGTGGAATGAAAGCCAAGCAAAATATGTAAGATAATGAAAAATTGTCAAAATCTTTTTCAATCCATGCTGCACTTCTGATAAGCACTTTGCTTGTAATCTTGAAATCGTTTTTTGTTCTCCGTCATTGCTTTAGGGAGCATATTAGGCTTTCCACAAAGCATCCATTGCTTTGTTTCAGTTTCTTTAATCAATTAGATTTTTCAAGCTAAATAGATGATTAATCTGCTGTTGCTTCCTCGATATGATTTTGCGTAGTGGTGAAGATCCTTGCTAGTTGGTGGTGATCTTTACTTTAGTATTGTAATTTTTTCCCAATAGGTGGCGTGTTTTCCTTATCATTCGTCTGATACTTGTCATCATCGCAAGCGTCAAGCTGGAATGTCAGCCAGGGGCTTCTTCTTTATTTTTTAGATGGAGTTGTCTGGAGGGAAGTTGAAGCCTTGTTATTAAATATTCGTAACCATAATTAAGTTTTTCTGCGTCATGTTCTCTGCTGTGGCTCGAACCAGGGGCGCTTGTGTTGTTATGCGTGCGCTCTAACCACTACGTTATAATTCCTTATAAATCTCATGAGTTCTGTAAACAGGAAAAATTCATAAAAAAACATATTTCGATGGTTCGGTGGCTTTTTTGGCGGTTTTTATGTTGGAGCTTAGGCCCCGATTCCTTTTTTGGTGGTATGCTTTCCGTCTAAGTTAATGGGCGTATGTTCATTGACGATGTTAAGTAAGGATTGGTAGTTTATTACGGATTGCGGGATTCCCTCGACGATGGTTAGCGCTTACAAATTATTACTTGGTATTGCTGCTTCCCTGTCAGCTGAATATTGTTTGGTAAGGTGGTGAAGGTTTGGGTAGTCTAGCAGAAAGGTTTCATACATACGCTGCAAAAAGTTCTACCCAAGTTTCAGGTTGCACTTTGCTTTAAAAAAGTTCTTATCACAGACTTGTTCATCTCCATCGTTCATTTTATCTGGCGTCTTGGCAGCCCCCCATTCGTGGTCTCAAAGTCGTGAGATTGAGAAGCATGGTCTTAGGATGGGCCTCTGTTAATTGCCCTTTGTCTAGTAACTGATGGTAACTGTATTGTGTGGCTTTCCCAGCCGGACTGTTGAAGATTTTCCGACCACTTGCCGCTCGCATTGATCCAGGTCCTAGGTTCAGCTCCAGTAAGTGAGCCCTCCTCGGGCAATCGCATTCCATTATAATTCATATCTATTTCATTTAGCCTTAAATCAGGGTGCCTTTTTTACACAAAGGTCATGGACACGATCGCCAGTGAGTCAACACTGACCAGGAAGACGTCCGCTATTGGAACCGTCACGCCTGGGTTTTTCCTACTAGGGTCTGCAGGGTTGTAGAGACCGTCATACCTGGGTATAGGTATGTCTTTGGTAAACATTCCGAAATATGACTTGCTAACGCACAAACCGCAGTGAGTGATATTCACTCAGTAGAAAGTTCTGTGGAGTCAATAACCATGGTGGCGGATGACTA
The DNA here is from genome assembly GCA_023159175.1 of Wohlfahrtia magnifica. Taxonomy (NCBI): domain Eukaryota; kingdom Metazoa; phylum Arthropoda; class Insecta; order Diptera; family Sarcophagidae; genus Wohlfahrtia; species Wohlfahrtia magnifica. The sequence goes on from JAKWBJ010000513.1 coordinate 587,060, forward strand.
TCGGTTAAGTCCGGAAACACTACCAGGAACGGTCTCTAGGAGAATGTCCTCAACTTTTCGTATCACCGATGGTTCGAATTTAAGCCAAGCAAAACATTCATTTATATTATTCTCTGTCGGATACCAGACTGAGCTTGAAGAGTAATAGTAGTAGTAGTGGCCCGTCAGAAAACTTCATTATAATTGACCGGCTCATGTAGCGCAATTCCATATTTCTAAAGGATCTCTTCAGCCGTTTCCCTTGCCTCTTATGTCAAGACAATAAGCGAAAGCCTCATAGACCACCAGATAATATTATTCCTTTTCCACATGTCTAGTAGCCGAGACACGCCTTGCCACTTTATCTACGATCCCATTCTCCATAACGCCTCTGTATCACCCTGTTTCTTAAAGCCAGGTTGTAATGAAGAAAGGGCGCAGCCTAACTATCAGAGCATATACTAACTTGACCAAAAAGTTTCCGAAATAACCTCCGTGTGGCGGTCAAATCGTTCCGATTTTAGCTTTTTTATGAAGTTGGTACGTTTGTTGTTGATATTCCCGCTAAATTTTAGCGTCATGGCTTGACATTTGCAAAAGCTACGTAGCCAAGAGCACATCTATCTCGCTGTGTGTTGGCGATATTTTAGAATTTTGACCGTATTAAGGCCGCAAAAGACATGAATTGCGAGGCTGAATTCGATCCCACATTCATCAAAAGGATCATTACTGGAGGCGAGACGTAAGTTTATGAGTATAACACGCAATCCAGACATCAGGCAAGTGAATGACGTTTGCCAAATGAGCCGAGACCATTTTCAGTCAAAAAAAAGCAATGCTCACGGTTTTCATGGATTACAATGGTGTAGTGCGTCATGAATTTTTGACAGAAGGCCAGAAAGTAAACAAAGAGTGTTATTTGGACATTATGAGACGTTAACTTGAAAAATGCAACAAATACTATCAGCAGCCACCGAATTCCCTCCCAGTGACTTTTTTCTGTTCAACTGAGTTAAAAAACCATTACTGGGAACGCGTTTGAGAGGAAATAATACAAAAAACGCAGGAAGCACATCAATGGACATACCGAAAACCGAATATAAAAAATGCAGCTGCCAAGCTATAACGATAAGATTTAGCGAGAATATCAACAACAAATGTACCAACTTAACAAAAAAAAAAAAAAAAAAAAAAAAAAAAAACTCAAATCAAAGCTATGGAACCACCACACGGGTGTTGTTCTGGAAACTTTTTGATCAAGTTAGTACTTATAAAAGCGTCTCTGTTTCTAAGTCCTATATTAGGTTATGTTAGGTTAGAAGGGAGTTACGGCCTTGTTAAGTCGAGGCCCTTTTTTACACCACACATGAAGCGAAGCACCTGCGCTAGCCGCCAAGACCGACTAACCGGTGTTGACAATCATCCAAAGGTCTTCACATGGTAGCATATTCCCGCAAATCATGTTGGAAACCAGCCCGGCAAACTAACTAAACTGGCTATTTGCCTGACATCGATGGTTGATAATACCGATAGGCTATCAGGAAGACCTAGTCAAGTGTGATTAATCTATGTCTAGCTAGAAACGGACACTGGAAAATTATCTGAGCCAACTCTCCCCTTCATCGATCGATCTAAAACCTCAAAAGAAATCATTCGCAGCCTTTTCGCGTGTCTACCCATAATAAAATGACCAGTTAGGATAGATACAGTAGAGGAGATGCTACCACGATCCAATTTAAGCAATTTATTGTTGCGCCTACCATCCAATCTAGACCAGATGAGTCTAGCAATGAAGCAAGAGTTCAACCTAAGGGAAGACAGCAATACACAAACCCTTACAGTTACGTGACTGTCCGGAAGGAGTATGAGCAAGCTCATCAGCTATACAATTACCCGGAATGTCACTGAGACCAAGGACTCAAATGAGTTGAACATCAAACTGCCGTGAGAGTATCTCAAGTTAATCATGACAGTCCCTAACGAGCCTGGAGCTGAAAAGAGATCTAATAGCCAGTTGGCTATCAGAGATGATGCATATAATATATCAGGCGTGTGAGCACCGCCCCTTCGAATCAATTCCGCAGCATGATAGATAGCTATCACAGTGGCAATAAGTTTCCTTAGCTGGAGTACCTATTTTAGGCTCCCCCCTTAATAAACCTTTCATGCAAAAGGTAAGTGTAAATCTTAAATTTTTTACGATTTATTCTATTAGGAAAGCATACAAGTATGGACATACTATTGAGAATCAGATTTAATTTAAAATTTTTATTAGCCTTAGCTTCATATTTGGGAAAATTCTTGAAAGAAAATAGTTTTATAATTACAAAATGAATTTTTCACTAAGCCCTCTAAAACTGTGTGACAGAAAGAAGTATGAATCACTTAACAATTTAATGATTGCTGTCCCATTCCTCACGTTCCTCACGCTCTTTAATGACTTCATTCAAGTAGGGTTCCAAGTACTTGCAATCTTCTTCGTATTTAGTCCATTGCTCTTTGGGCAAAATGGTTTTGGTCATAGACAAATGGACAGCGCGCAAAAGACGGTAATTACGTTCATCAGCCACGTGGCGGGGTAAGCGACGTATGGCTTCCTTAACATCCTCAGTTTCGTCCAAGCAATCGTCACGGTGCAAGCCTACAATACAAGCGAAATACATAAAAAAAGTTAGTTGAGGTTATGTTATTGGCCTTATCTTCACCGCCCAATTATTAATATGAAATAGTCATTCTCTACTCACCGTATTGATTGAATCCAGACAAATTGTAAGCCCATCTTCCCAAGCTGGCTGTAATTATTTAGAACAAAAATTATTATTGTTTGACAAAAAAAAAAAGAAAAAAAATTGTAAGCAGTCTTCATATTTAACATAAAATCAAAGAAAATATTTGTATTTATTTGAACACTTACAAACAACTTTGGGTCCCTTTCTAGCAACGTAACTGGTCATTATTTTGTTATTTCCTCTAAAAAAAAATCTTAATTATACCAGTATTTCAGAAATTATACCCGAATTATCTTCGTTTGATTTATACAACTATTTTATTGAGAATATGTCATTTATGACAACTGTCAAATGTTTGCATACAGAGTTGTATACATTTTAACCGATTGTGAGTCGTTCAGTAAGATGTTACGAGAAAATGGGGAATTATAAGAAGTTAACTATTTTCCTTTTAAACTAAATCCAGTTTGGTAGCTGCGGTAGTCTGGAAGTCGAAGAGACATCCATAGATTGAGCTTTTAGGAAAAAATTCCGCTGCCCACCCTAATCCGCTCACAGATGGAATTTATCTGAATCTTCACATGGAAAACACTGTGTCACATTCCCATGGATTTTCAAACTCTGGTATTAGGACCTAAAACTCACGCGCCAACAACCCTATCTATTCTAGATACATCTGTATACTACTGAAATTAGTTGGGGTCGACCCTAGGAATCTCAAGGTCCCAATCCCCACGATCCCTTATAAGAATGCTGAAGGTGCTACCGAAGTTCAGACTCCTGGTGCAGAAAACTCATGTGGCACTGTAGTCCACCGAGTTGTATCTGCGTCAGCGGCCTGATAGTCCTCATGGCTGCAGATTTCACGACGAAAATAGGTAGTGGAGGGAGTTCAACTAAAGCTTCCATGGCCACAGTGGGACAAGTTATCATTGCGACTGTTATGACCAGACAAGCCTGCCTTTTAAGCTTCAAGCATCTGAAGTGTTTCATCACTTTCTGCCAAGTTTTTGGCCACCACACAATTAAGTGATGCATAAGAAACGACGGGTATAATAATCATCGTGTACATCCTAGAGTTAAGATAAGATAAGCCCACATTGCCCTAGTGGCCTTAACTAAAACGGCATTCAGATGTGCGTTCTAATTGAGTGGCTTGTAGAGCGAAACCCTATTTACCACCGTCGATAACACAATTTCGGCCTCCTTTAGTGAAATATGCCTTAGGCTCAATTGGTCAGCTCCATAGCCATATTAATAGCATCTATTTTTGATTGAAATTACCTAAATCTGTAGCTCAGATAATACTCCATTTCCATACACCAAAGCTTACGATTATTTACGTATTATTCTCTCCAAGATTTTACTCATAACACAGTTACGTTTTAAGCTTTTTAAAACGTTTGAGTTCTTTTTAAGTTGCATTGAAATTAAATAAAACACCACTTTGTTGTTGTTTTATAGTTTTTTTTTTTTTATTTACTACACTATAACTTTTGTACAACTTGTCTTAATACAGTAAATTGATATTCGCGTATACAATACCTTTATTTACGTCTGAATGCAACTTAACTTATTGACATCCAAACGATAACTAACTATTACCAAACGCAATGCGCCATTTTTTATAGAATTTCACTATTAGTTTCGAATGTTCTAGTAAAAACACGAACCTTCTATTCAGCTACGTTAATTCAAATGGTGTAAGACCACAATACACCAAAAAGAATCGAATACACCAAAAAGAAGAACCATTAAACATGCAGACAGTCGCACTCTTAGTTGTACAGATAATTATGGCAATTATAAACCGTTGACTCAAGGCCATGATGTGGTTAATTTCCTATTCAAAATTTTCATTCATAATAATACCTAAGCACCATATCGGGTAAAATAATGACAGTTCTTTTAGAGGTTTAATACCCTTTGAAATAATGACTACCCTCAGATCTATCATATGCTTTAGAATAAATATTTGCTATTTGCGTCTTTGATTTACTCAATTTGTCCGTGATGATGATTAGAAAAGTGACAGTCGAATATGAACGTGAAAACGGTAGATGTTGCGAAAATAAACATTGAATTATGCTACGAAACGTTGTTAGATATCTTACCTGTCTTTTCCTACAATTGTTGATTTTGTTCGCAACTATTTCTCTGTAAATGTTTTTCCTCCGTCACTCCTCTAGGGAGTATTTTGGCTTTCTACAAAGCATCCATTATTTTATTTCAGTTTCAGTAATCAAGTTGATTTTTCAAGCTAAATAGATGATTACTCCACTGTAGCTTGTATCCATATGATTGTGTGTATTGGTGTAGATCCTTGCTAAGTGGGGATGGTGGTGGTGGTGATCCTTGCTTAGCATTGTAATTTTTTTCGAGTAGGTGGCGTTTTATCCTGATCACTTGTTTTATGTTTGTCATCATCGTAAGAGGTAAGCTGGAAGGTCAGAGGAGGTTGTTCTTTATTTTTTAGTTGGAGTTGTCTGGAGAAAAATTGTAGCTGCTTTATTAAACACTTGAAACCAAAATTAAATTTTTTCGTCATATCCTCTGATGTCCTCTGTCTCGAACCTGGGTCGCTTGTGTTGTTACGCGTGCGCTCTAACCACTACAACACGCCATCCCCAGAAAACGATAATAGGCCATTATAATAATGCCAGGCTAAATACACCTTTGGTGTCCCGTCAAATACTCGTATTGGCTGCACTTGTTTAAAAAGTTGAAATACCCCCGCCACATAGCACGAAGCTTGCACCGTCTAACAATAATTTGTTTAATTATCTGCAAAATTCACATGGTGGTTTTGTATATCAGGTATCTTTCCCTTTCTCTCTCTTGTTCTTTTGTATGACTAACGATATTCGTTAGCCAACCATAACTGTTTTTAAATTTTCTTGTCGTTGTAGTCTTTGACTCCTGTTTTCACTGTATTAGTGTTTGCAGTGTAGCGGTGGAGGACCATAATAGCTCGTAGTATTTGAAGTAATCCTTGTAATTAAATATTTTCTGTTTATAGTCGTATTGTTGTTGTTGCTGTTTTTGCTGCCAGAAAAAGTTTCTTTTGCAACAAACAACAACACGGACTGTATGCAAAATTAGTCATTCACTGCAACTTAGTTTGTTGAGCACAGTGTCGACATAGTGTTGCACATATTATTTGCACGTAAGAAAAGTTATTCGTTTTTTCTGTGCTATTTGCAATAAGAGCGCCATTGGATAGAATAAAATAATAAAATATATGGGTGGTTGTTTGTGAGTGAGTGCGAATTGAAGAGTGTATGAAAACATGATGAAGTTGAAGTGACTTCCGGTATGACCTTTTCTACCTCTGTTATACTGTGCAACTAACGCTGTGTGTATATAAAGAAAGTTTGGTTGCGCTTGTTTTTTTTTTTTTGGTGCTTTAAGGATCATTTTAGTTTTTAAAGGTTTTTTTGCCTTTGGCCTTGTCTTTGAAACGCACTTCAAATACAAAGCAAAAACGAAGAAATTATTGTATTTAAACTTTTTTTGGACAATGAAAACTGAAGAACCTGTAAAGTCTTGTTTTAACAAAAGTCTGTTAAAAACAAAGTCTTTTTGTTGTTGGATTTCTAATAGTACTTTAAGGACTTGTTAGGGCCGTTATTATACTTGTTGTTCATATCTTGTTTCTTATGATTTACAATTTTTTTTTGGGTGGGGTGGAGGACTAGTGAGGAGCATAACTAAAAATTTGAATATTTTGTGGCAGGTTTTTATGGTAACATTTCGAAAAGTTTTTTTCTTTATTTCTTGTTTTTTTACGTCATTGTTTGTCTAACGCTTTATTTTCAGTTGCATATTCTTTTTCGGCGTTTGAATGACAGCCACTAGGAGTGCATTGTATGCAATATTCCATTTATTCTGGCTGCTATTGTGTTGCGTTGTTTTTCTTCTTAATTTAATTCACAGGCGAGACAATTTTCGCAGGATTTTTTAAGTTTGTTTGTGTGCGGAAAGGATTTGTTTTTCTGTCATGCCATTCTTTTTTGTTTGTAATCAAGAAACATTTTTCAATTTGTATAAAATGCTTAAACAACACAACAAACAAACAAACAAACAGGAATACTTAAAATGTTTGTTTTATTTCAAAGCCTTAAAGTATGCGCTATTAAATTGCGTATACATTTTTAAAAGTAGAGGCTTAAATGCAGAAAAATATGTGAGAAATATTATGTTAAATAAAGGAGGAATTTTATGTACATATTTTCATTTAACGGTGTAAGTATTTTTTATTTTTAATTAATTTTATGGACCAGATATTCATTTTAATTTTAAATTTTTAAATATTTCCCTAAGTTTTTAATAAAATTCTGCTCTGGTTATTTTTGAAATTCAAATTAAAGTAAATTTTTTTCTATCTGTATAACACACTTCTTTGTATCTCTTTTACGCCCATTCTACGAGTGCTGCACCAATTTTGGAAAGATATATATGGGTTTAAAGCTTTTTCTATACAGATGTGCACAATACCAATTTTATATCGGTTCAGTATTTGGGAGTAAAACGAGTATAAAAGTCTTATTAACTCAAATAAAGAAACAATTTTTTGTAGCCACAATTTAAAAGCAGAAAAAGATATGTATGTGTGTATGTATCTCCTTTTATTTGTCATATACAGGTATGTGATAGAAATCAATTCGAACGAATAAACTGTAGGTGTGATAGAAATCGCTTTGATTTCATTATCCATATTTGTTTTATTTCAACGCGTTTCATGACAAAATACCAACTTTATATTTATTTATTTATTTTAAATTTAAAATATTATATACACATACGATAAATCTTTGGTAAAAAAAATTATTAAACATTTAAAGAAAGTGATGATCATAGTTGCAATATCTGCAGCATGGAATCATATTATACAAATAACATTTTGCTGGTCATTGGCTGGCATGTTGTTGAAATGGATTCCAAAAGAGCCATACAATGTTCTCGTAGCTAAGAAGAAGTGAGTAGTCCACATTTACAATATGAAGCCTCAACAGGTTATTGTGCCTTTAAAAATTTCTAAGGTTCTTTAAATGTCTGTACAGATTGGTCTTTCAATAATTGTCATTTTATAATCGCCTTAGCTGCTGGGAAAAAAAATCACATGGGATTTCTCAAGGAGACTTTGTTCACCGTCCGATGTTAGGCAAATCAACGAAGATGGTGGACGGTGTGTACGTCTCTCACGCCTCGGAATATGTTTTGGCAAGTGTAGAGCGGCCTGATATAACATATAAAAGTCTATTCGTGTGTAAAGCATCAGTGCCTCTATTAGAGCCACCTTTACAGCTATATACTGGTTTATGTTGGCAAATCATCAGTCGGAAAGTGGGTGAATTTGGAAAAATGTATCAATAACTCTAAACTCCAAAAATACGGGTTAGATTAAAAAATTAACATATTTTTTTCCCCCGTTACTCCTCTTGGGAACATATGGCTTCCACAAAGCATCTCCATCTAACACGGTTTACTGCTGTTGACTTTGCCTCCTCCCATGTTAGGTTGTTCTGTCTCAGTTCTTGGATAATTGTGCGTCTTCAGGTGTTTGTGATGGTCGACCACGATTTTTGAGCCTTGAGGATTCCACCCGAGTGACATTCTGGTGATACTATCTGGACTTTTTCGGAAGGTGTGGCCGATCCATCCCAACTTTCTTTTCCTTATCTGTTTCAGTATGGGTTCCTCATTAGTCATGCACAACAGTTCTTATGGTGTTAGGCCAGAATATTCTGCATATGATTCTGAGGCACTTGTTAATGAATATCTGGGATTTCTCTATGATGTTATTCGATACAAGCCAGGTTTCACTGAGTTTAATATTTAGAGCTTAGTACGTCTGGATATATGTGAGCTTCTCCATACTGACTGCAGTTGTCCAAATGTCGCTCCCGCTTTGTTGAGCCTGTTATCTACGTCTGTTTCTGCGCCACCGTTGTAGTCATTGTACTTCCTAGATAGCAGAAGCTATCTACATACTCGACTGACTGACACTGTAGCATGATGTTTTCCGTGCTCGTATTGTTTATCTTCATGGCCTTGGTTTTCTTGATGTTTATCTGAAGTCCAACACTAAGAGCCAATCTTTTTAGGTCCTCCAGTTTCGACTGTATATTGGAAACCCTATGCGAGAGTAAACAAATGTCATCTGTATAGTCCAAGTCTTCGAGTTGGCGTGAGAGACTTCATGTGATCCCTCTTCTTTTCGAACAGGCTTTGCTCATTATGTCATCCAGCACGATTGTAAATAACTGAGGTGATAGCGGACATCCTTGTTTAACTCCAGCATTGGTGTAGAATGGTTGGCTGATGTTCCCGTTGTGAAGAACTGAAAGTTCTGCATCCGCGTACATCGCTTTGATTATTCGAATTATCTTCTGGGTACTCTTTTTGTTCTTAGTGCTTTCCATATAGTCGTTCGCCTGATGGTATCAAACGCTTTCTTGAAATCGACAAACAGTAAATACAGGGAGTACGCCATTCTATGGACTGTTCAATGATTTTTCGTAAAGTGTTGGCCTGATCTTCACGACGAAAAAATTTACATAAGAACGACTTAAAGCTGGTAAAATTTTGAGCTTTTGCGCATATGGCTTAACGAAATTGAATGAGTCATTTTGAACTTATGATAAGATGTACAAAGAAGTCTCTTCAAAAATTTCATACTTTAGAAAAAAAATTTAAAAAAAACCTTATCCAGAGAATTTGAAATGCTGATGATTTTTGAAGTTATGCGATCATAGCGCATCATAAAAATATAGTGGTTATCCAAGGTCAGACAATTTTTTTGTTGCATAGTGTATTCAATAAAATATATGAAAAATTCCCTAAATTATGATTTTGAAAATTCTACAATAAACTAAAGTTAAAGCTTCGTTTCCTATTTTGTTTGTAATATTGTGTAGTAATTAAAAAACCAAAATTTCAAGAATTCCTTAAAAAGTAGAGTTTTTATAGCTGTTTGTCTGACGTACCTAAAATCCAATTTTTTACATACGATTTTTTATTATAAATTAGTTGAGTTTAGCGCCCTCTTGCGACTATATAGAAAAGTAACCAAAAAAAATTGTTCAGTATTATACTCAGTCGATAATTAGCTTTCAAAAAATATATATTTTACCAATATCCGCGATGAATGATTTTTTTATTTCTGTGTGTAGTACAATGCAATAAGCAATGGCTTGAGGAGTCATAAATTTCTAGTACAGTTTACTCTAGTTGCTGAATAGCTAGTGTTTGGCTATCCTTTAGTGCCTCATACTTCGCCAAATCAAATTTAAAAATTTTAAACTTATTTTTATGACATTTTTTATAAAAAAAATTCTTGAGGCAATACTACAGCTGAACTTTTGTAACAAAATTTTTATTTTTCTTTGATTTGCTAGTTAGTCTTGGTGTGGAAACTTTTTTTTTGTGTTGAGTAAATTATGGAAAAGAAGAATGAAAATCATCTTTGAATAACTTCACTGATAGAAATTTAAGTCACGTATTTATGTTGGCTTTTTTTTACAAGTATTTTTGGACAATTCGTAGATGGTTGAATGGAACTTGAACAAAAACTATTTGAAACTAGACATGATGGTCTTTTGGCTGATTTTTACGAAAGGGGCAGTGCAGTGCACTTAATACAAAGATATGTTGTTTGAGAAGTTGTTCCTAGAGTTTTACAATTGCTGGTTACGCTGTATCAGCACAACTATTTCCCCTCCTAGTACATGATTATATAAACAGTTGGCTATTATTGGAATTGTCACTTTAGACAATCAAAACAAATAAAGTAAATGAAAAAAATTTCTTCGAAACTGAAATATAATGAGTTTTTTAGTTTTAAGTCTGTTCATTAGACCGAACAGCACTCTCAGTGGCGGGGGGTGTATTTAGATTAAGTTTTTGTTTGTAACAACTTAAAAGAGAAACGAGAGACAAACAACAGTTCTAAGCGATGAAGAAGGCAACGAGAAATTGGCCGCTCCTATTTATTCCGTTTTTATTCCGCACCAGCAGTGTTTAGTGTTTGGCAGGCCTTTACTACGCAATAATGCATTAAAGGCACTATGTCCTGTACGTGCCAGAAACTCAAATTAAGTCAAGCCCAAATAATGTGGTGTTACTGCAGAAACCTCATATAAGGTATTACAAATTCATACATATCCTTCTCTTTTCACTGTTCATTTTTCATATCTACCACTTACTAACGAACTTTCTTGCATAAGTACATTACTCATATCGCTTTCATCGTCGGTATTTGAAAGCGGCAGAGTCTTCATAATAACAAGGATCTGCAAGCCGTCAGCAAAGGGATTTCTTTCTGTCAAATAACGTTGGCCAACAGCACACTTTTATAACGAACGTAAGCAACTATTATCGGCACACGTTTTTTTCCCGGTCACTCCTTTAGGAAACATATTGGCTTTTCAACAAGTCCACAGGTTGATTTTCAAGCTAAGTAGATAATTAATCTACTGTAGCTTGCATCCATAGGATTGTGTGTAGTGGTGAAGATTCTTGCTAAGTAGCGGTGGTGATCTTTACTTAGCATTTTTACAGTAGGTGGAGTTTTATCCTGATCATTCGTCTGATGTTTGTCATTATTGCCAGAGGTGAGCTGAATCGTCAGGGGGACTTCAAACCTGGGCCGCTTGTGTTGTAAGCCTGCGCTCTAACAAATACACCACGCCACACTCTGGGGCCTCTCACTGGCACACCTACAAAGTACATAATTTTTTTTCAAAATAGGCCTGATATATCCAACGATTTCCGCAGTCTTATTCTTAATCTTTCAAAATATAACTTTTTGTTATTCCCTGCCTAAAGTTCCATCTGTCCTGTTAAATCATCCACTTTCCGTTGGGTCTCCGCAGCGTTTCCCTAGCTGGGAAGAGATAGGAGTCTCGCCCGGTGTCATTCGCTTTTTGAAAAGCTTTCAAAATACAGTAGATAGCCATTTTCCGGCATATTTTTTAGCCTTGGCGGCCTTTAAAATTGAAGATTTAGCATTTTTCCAGAGTAGCCAGATATCACGTTCAATACCGTTACTCTGGTCCACAATCATGTTCACCAGTCCGGAGCCGTTAGGGGGCTGAAACACTTCATTTACTTGTATCCGGCTGAGCTTGATCGGAGGTATTCTGGTAACACGAGAGTCAGTAGCCCCGGGGATTTCGGTTTCCACATGACTTTTGGGTAGACCCCATTGTGGGAGACTAGTGGCGGATGTGACTTTACACCTAAAAGGCAGGTAAACTCGATGTGGTGTTGCACTCTAAGCAGGGTACCGTGTATCATATCACGGCAGAAGTTTCACCAATATGAAAGGGATAGTATCCTAACAACGCGACTTTGAATTTAGTACTCATTTGTGTTTTTATCATAGGTGTGAAGCATTGGTGGACGTAATATTCACCCGTGCCTCAGGCCCCGTGGAGTATGCCAGCGCGACGAATACCAACGTAATTCAGTGACTTGCTCTTTTCCACATAATTTCCATTCTACGAAAAACGATCTCACATTATCATCCTTTCGCATATTCTAGCAGCCTTTTTAAGTCTCAGTTCAGCCACTATTAAGGAGTGATCGCCCCAGAACCTCGCCCACCTCCTATGCCGAGAAGAGTATAAAGCCAGTGCTCGCCAACACACAAGGTAAGGCTTAGGGTCATCCAGGTTTCGATCCGGTAATCATCCTGACCTGACTTACTTTTTTTTAACATTTATAAAGACGTGGGTCAAGTTGCTTTTGAGCACTATAGCTTCTTAAACACCAACCTCTGCATCCCACCCACAAGTGGTTTGAATGGCTTCCCTACGCTTACTCTCCAATTCTCTTCTTCGATAAGGATGAGTAGGTAATCTGCATATGCATTTGCATACTTTGAATGTTAGCCTGAGTTGTTTTAACCGTTACATTGTATTTACAACAATTGCAACACCGAATAACTGTACCGTTACATTGAATCCAGTAACACTTCTTACAGATTTAATCAGATTAGTCAGTGGCACATCTTTGAGACAGTCCAGATTATAAAAACAACCTGTACGAAGATGTCTATGTCTATGCTCTTGTACGGAGGGGCAGTGACTTAGAAGACCCTTTACCGATTCTCCCCCTCCTCACCTAAACATCTATTACAATAGTCATAATTGATGTTACCCATACGTTCTGACATCTGCAGTAATTATACCACTACAAAGGCTACTTGATTTCCATTATAAAGGCCAA